>UFQX01000248.1:0-500225 GCA_900497675.1 Arapaima gigas
GTACTTCTCAACAGACACTGAAGTTGCATGCCTAAGACTTTTGCACAGTACTGTATATATCACTTAATTGCCTTAGTAGTAAAGTGGGTGCATTTACAGTGTTTCATAAGTGTTGTTGCCACAGAGAGTGATGCATGTGCCAGTCATAATTAAGTGGAAAGGAGGAAAAAACAAAATATATACCGCCAAACTTTGTTACCCATACATCACTAATCTATGCAGAGCTGTGTAGTAAGTAGTCTTTTTGGAGTTTAATGAATTTGACTATGGAAGAACCTAACTTTGGGTGAGACGTGCAAGTGTGCCAAATTTCAAGTTGAAAAACAAAGCTGTTTAAACAGAAATTGAGCTTTGTGTGAGGTTGTGTGTGTGTGTGTGTGTGTGTGTGCGTGCGCGTAGATGACTGAAAATAAATGTATGTTGTCTGCAAACTCCTATTCTGTTTTGATTAATTTATCTAATAATCAAGGTTCGTCATTGTCTTTCCATTTTACAACTTTCTTTATCTATGGTAATTTGTGTGTGTGCGTGCGCACATGTGTTTGTTTCTTCAGTAATGTGTAAAAGCATCCTTTTTAATCATTAGAGCAGGAGTATATGTTAAGGTTTAAGAAAACTAGAATAATTGTACTTTGTCAGCAGAAGTTACATGTGTAGCTGAACCTGTTGATTTTAACATTAGCATTCATTACAACTAGTTGCCTTTCGATTCACACAACATGTGAATGATGTGATTTTTAATACCATTTCTCGATTTACACACCAATTGATACAACACGCTCTGGCCAAAAAAAAAATGGCCAAAGAACAAGAAAAGTAGAAAAGTAAAAAAAAAAATCCTTTTAAACCCTATCATGGCAGTGTACACAGTATTATTTATTATATAAGCTTTTTTCAGTAGTGTAGTGATATTTGTGAGAATTGTTTGAAATTTTTTGATTGGGTTGGAATGGGTTATTTTCTCCACAAAAAATAATCAAAATAGCTGTCTTACTCACAATGTCACCTTCTCAGCAAACACTTAGGCACATAAATTGAGGGATGACAGTATAAATAAATTTAAGCATTTTGAAAGATCCCTATAAGACTATGCCCCTTGCATCAGCAGCTGTGTACAGTGAAGGACCTGGGCAAATAGATGCATTTTCAAATAGCAAATAGATGCTGTGGCCCAGGTCACGGGTCATAGGCCTTTTTGAAGTAAAGTTTTGATAAGTGGTCAGAATCATACAAAACTGTTTAGACTTGATGGTCTCTTATCAGACTACCCTTAGTTGTATTAGGGTGTTCTTTCAGTTTGCACCACCTTACACGTTTTTTGTGTAAGCTTAGGACTTTGTAAGGAATACAATCATAGAATTTTGTATCAAGTATAAAAACTGGACAGAGTTTAGTTTAAATTTAATGTGTTTGCATTTGCAATAACCCATGTTGTATTATTTATATTATGCGTGAGCCTGCCTGAAGCGCTAAGTGGTGTGTCTGGGTCCTCCTTAGGCTACACCCTCATGCACCCATCCCTCACTAGGCCATACCTGATGACTGAGGCACCCCTGCACACTGACATCATCCATTATGAGAACATCCCAGGATTCCAGAAGGTCCGCCAGAACATCCTCAGGTGGGTGGAATTACACTGCTCCATGTGCTCTTTGACCTGTATCGGCAGAAACAGTTAAATTTGTCCATGTCTGTGGAACGGTCCTTAGGAGTTCTGATGGCTCAGTAAAAATGAGTCCTTTGTCGTAGTTATTGATGATGCTGACATAGACCAGTTACAGTGAGGAAACTACCTGCATTGTTCATATTAATGATTATAGTAATCATGTTCCCCTGTGTCTCTTTTCAGCCTCCCTCTGGGCAGCCAGGTGATTGCTGTGCCTGTGAACTCCTCTCTGTCCTGGCACATGAATCGTCTACGGGAACCAAACCGAGAAGCCTACAACGTCAGCTACGCCTGGAAATTGGTGTGGCTCACCTGCACCCTTTGGAGCTTATAGCTTTGTTTTCTGTGTTAATTTCATGAATGCTATTATGCTACTAGACCGCTCGACAACATCAAGGTTCTGTAAGATGTTGAACTTAGGGATTAAGGGAAATGCCACTGAATTGTAGTGTGTGCAGATAAAAGTGATGTCCATGTTGCACTGTATTTTTGCTGGCTTTCACAAGCCAGTACAGCCAGAAACTGTTGTTGTTACTTCCTCTGGCTGTCCAGGTCCAGGATACCTCCTTCATTTTGTGCATCGTCTACGTGCAGCCAGAGATCGCAGTCAAGACTTTGAAGCACCTTAATACGGTCCCAAGCAGCAAGCTCTTATACCACCGCTTGGACCTTCTGGGCCAGCCCAGCTTCTGTCTGCACTTCAAGCAGCTTGCCACTGTCGGTATGTAACAGATGCTGCGTGCCATTCAACAGGACAGCTGTACAGCAGAGCACTCAAGGATTATTGGTTTTATGGATATAATGCAAAATTACCCTACCCTATACTAGAGCCTTTTCCATATCAATAGGGCCCTTTCTAGGTCCAGCTCCCTAACCATAGTATGTCCTTTGGTGCTCCCTCTCCTGCAGAAAGTCCAACTGTGATGCTGTCAGCTGGGAGCTTCTCTTCCCCCTATGAGCACCTGAGCCAGCCAGAGACCAAGCGCATGGTGGAGCATTACACAGCCTACCTGAGTGACAACACCCGCCTCATTGCCAACCCGGGCCTCAAGGTGGGCTCTGCTTGTCACATGTATGCGTTCCCATATATTATTTTATATGCAGACAAAATACTGTAGTCAGTTTTTAAATCAAATTCAGCCTTAGAGATGCCAGGTAGTCTTGAGGTAATGGACAGAGACACAGGACTTTAGATTTCCTATTTGTGTTCCAAAAAGGGCCCAGCTCTTGGTTGAGGTACAAAAAAACCCAGCTGTAGTAATGGGTGAAAGTTTAAAGGTGTACTATTTTTAATCAAATGCCAATCAGCAAAATAATAACTAAGAATAAATGAACTAAGAACAAAGTGTGTTTAGTCAGTGTGTATGCTCGAACCCAGCCCTGTTTGAGCCTGTTTTGGCATCTCAGTGCATTCTTGTCCTCTTGGAGGCAAACAGGCCTGTGGGATGTAAGCCTCAGAAGTTCTCAGGCAGGCCCTAAAGGAACCCTGCTATGTTGCTCTCATTGTCTTCCAGTCGTCTGTCAGAAATGAAGTAATGGCCACCAGTCACATCACTGATGAATGGATGACACAAATGGAAATGAGTAGCCTGAACTGTTATATTGTACGGCGTTACATAGCAACACCCAATGGGGTGCTGCGGATTTACCCTGGTTCCCTCATGGACAAAGCATTCGATCCCACCAGAAGACAATGGTATGTTTCCCCACCCCCCACCCTCCGTGAGAGGGGGTTGGCTGATTACACTTTGAAAGAGGTCCAGGCTTCTAGCCAGCAGTAGGGTCCAGGCTATCCAGCCATACTCTCCTCTAATCTGGCCTTTGTTTGAAGATGTTGCAGACGAGCAGACAAGTTATCAGGCTCCTTGTGTTTAAAAGATGAATGCCATCCTTTTTGAATAACTAATAAGTGAAATGAAAATATGTACAATAAACCACCGATGCTACGGACAACTTGTGAAACTTGTTATAGTTACTGTACTTCAATGTATAGGCTACAGATGGTGCCAGCAGGAAATTTCAGCAACTTTAAAAGCTGTATGACTGCATTTACTATGACACAGAAATGTATTCCTGTGACATCTCTCTCAACTTCCAGGTACCTGCATGCTGTGGCCAATCCCGGGCTCATCACATTTACTGGGCCGTACCTGGATGTAGGTGGTGCTGGTTACGTGGTCACTATCAGCCACACCATCCATGCCTCCAGGTATATTGCCAGTGGCACAATGCACTATGGCTTCAGTTTAAATTATGGGATAAGAATTACAGTTGCAATAATCCCTCAGTATCCAAATTCTCTCTATTCAATTTTTTTGCTATAATGGCTCTTAAAAAAAATTAATACCTAAGTATCAGTATTTGGACATAACTTTGCTATAAAATTTTTATTTGAAGGTAATCCCAACTATTTAAAAAATCAAAACACAAATATAAATAGTAAATAAAAATAAATAAGGGATAGCATGGTGGCTTAGCAAGTAGTGCTGTTGCCTTACAGCATGTGGGCTGGTTGGGTGTGAGTTCAAATCTGGCTCTTGTAAAGAAAATGTATTTTTACTTTCAGTCATTTAAAATGTCTTTTAATTTAGCTCAAAGAAATACAAATGTTAAAATGAAAAGTATTCCAATGTTAAATACTAAAATTGTTGTCCATTGTAGTGAAGGTTTTATGTAACCTTACAGGTAAATAAATCTGTGTAAGTAAATTATTAATTATTGATTATGTGATTATAAAGTTGAAAGTGACCAGAAGCATTAGGCTGTTTAAATAGTGTTTAATTTCAGTTAATTGAAACTATTTTTTTTAGTTTATCTGGGGCTTTGTAGTACCTAAGCGATGAATAAATGGAGTCACGTTTGTTTTTCATTGTGACTTAGTTGCAGTGTGTTAGTGTGTGCAAAAAATTTTTCACCCTGTCTGGTCAAGCTGCCTTTTTTGTACTTTCTGCCCAGTATGTGTCAGTGGGCACCCTGCGTGCCTTTTGCAATCTAAAAACAAGGCTGCTGGCTCCTTGAAGGCAGCAGGATTAAGGCAAAGGGGTCAGGTGGCTGATGAGGCCTACCTTTGCTGTGATGGCAGCCCATCCCATGCAGCGTGGCTGAATAGGCACTATGAGGAAGGATTAGGTGCTTTAGTGCACTTAAAATGCACTACACAATGGTTGCTCCTGAGGTATGAGGACTGGGTCTTAGACGACCTGCACAGGACAACCGGGAACTTTCTCTCAGGCTTGCTTGTCATCCTGGAGGATCTGTATGGCTTAACACACCATCTTGCTGTGTTTCTCTAGTTTGCAAATAGCCTCTGGCTCCACAGTGGCCGTGATGGGGATTGACTTCACCCTGCGGTACTTCTACAAGGTTTTACTGGACCTGCTCCCTATCTGCAACCAGGACAAGGGTAACAAAATCCGGTAAGTGCCTGCATGATTGGCAGACTAGAAGCAGCTCAGCTGTCTAGCATGGCAGAGTATGGTTATGCCTGAAAGAGTTACTCAAGGCTTGCTCCACAGAGGCCACTCGTGGCTCTTTAAATATAACTAATCTGATTTGCTCATTGTGAATGTTGCATTCTTGTGGCTCCCTCATGTCCTCTAACGGCACTCCACACTGAGAGAGCCCTCTGGAATGATACGGCAGAAATAAACATGGGAGCACTCTGCACAGAAAGGTGCAAACAAAGGGAGATAAGCTGATTAAAATGGCATTCCAGGAACATCCTGGTAGAAGGTGTAGCTGTAGGCTGGGTCTTTGGCCTCCAAACAAGCCACTCTCAGGGGAGGCCTGGACTCTCACACTATTCATGCCAATTTACCTCTCCAGAGCTCAAAGCCCTGTTGATGATGGGAAATAACTGATCAGTGAGATAGTTATAGGCAATAATTCTTGTGTCAGTGAATCACACTGGACCATCTTTGTTATCTATTTACTTTACACTAGTTTTAAAATTTCAACAAATCCACCTTTGGTGGTAGTTGCTAGTAAGGCTGCATTTTTTTTAGTTCGTTAAAGTACAGAGTTTAGGTTTTACACATTTCAGACGTTCTATGTATATTATCATTAATATTCCTTTTGTATTTGCTGTGCCTTGAAGCTGTTTTATTATGGAGGACCGAGGTTATCTGGTTGCGCACCCAACTCTGATTGACCCCAAAGGTCACGCTCCTGCTGAACAACAGCACATCACACACAAGGTGGGGCCCAGTGTGTCACTTCTGCTCTCCATTCATGGTGAAACTGAGTCTCTGACAGGTTCACTTGCCTGTACCTTTCCTCTCTGATTGGTCTACTCCCTGGTTACATGCCTCTCTGATTTGTTCACTTAAAGACTCTCTGCTCTCTAATGGCTTCGTTTTCCTTCTCTTTCTCCTCCCCAACTGGTTCATTTGCCTGGACTAGCCTTTCTTATTGCTGCACTTGCCTGTCACTTGCATCTGTAACTGGTTCACTTGCTTTTCTCTGATTGGCTCATCAAGTGGAAACTTGTAAGCTCTGCTGATGATATTTAACTTCTGTTGTTCAATTGCTTATAGGAGCCACTTGTTGCCAATGACATCCTCAACCACCCCAACTTTGTGAAGAAGAATGTATGCAACAGCTTCAGTGACCGCACGGTACAGAGGTTCTACAAATTCAACACCAGCATTGTGGTGAGTGCATCAGGCAGCAATACCTTATCTGACCATATCTACGGGTTAATGCAAGTTGAGGTCTTCAGTCGCAGCTCTTTCCAATCAATACCACATCTGCATCTCATCTTCCACTGCAGAGCTGGCATTCCTCTCCTTCGTCCATTGTCTCCCAGCTCCACCTAGTGGAGATTCTGTACAATTTCCATCACTTGAAGTTTTGTTTTGTGCAAGTCATGCAGTAATTACCACAGTTCAAATTAGCTAGTATTGTGTTACTACACATATTTTTAAATGTGGAAGTTATACTATTTTCATTATTTCTTTTATTTCTCATCTGACTCATCCAGTTTTGAATGAACCTCTGAATTCCACCTCACTCAGTTACCCTGTCAATTCCCCCAGTCTGTTGCATGTCTACAATTCTCCACCCCTTGATTTTCTCCAGGGAGATTTGACAAACCTGGTGCACGGCAGTCACTGCTCCAAGTACCGGCTTACTCGCATCCCTGGCACCAATGCCTTTGCTGGCATCGTAAACGAGACGTGTGATTCACTGGCTTTCTGTGCCTGCAGCACTGTGGACAGGCTCTGTCTCAATTGCCACAGGTCAGTAGTGGTGAAACAGGAATGCACACCACTCAGACACCTCATACCTTTTCACTGCCTGCTGTAAAGACAACATTATATAGCCAAAGTCATCACATTATTGTGATGAGAATACTGTTCTTATTGTCATATCAGGCTAGCTGCACAGCTTCCGCGATTATAAATGCTTGCAAAGTTTTCATATCTTTTGGGTTTTTTTAAAGGCTTGTTTTTAACTCACATATGTAAAATAAATCAAATCAACCAAACACTGCAGTATCAGAACCACGTGTTATAGCTATAGTAATACCATTATATTAGCCAAAATAAGTCTCTGATACACCAGTAACAATTACATCAACAGCTAATAAAAATGTATATCGGTAAGATATTCTTTTTAGTACTTTCCTGATGTGATGCTTTTTGATGGGGAAAAGGTATAAAAAGAAGTAAATCATTTCTTTTTTAAAAGACTGGAAAAATAAGTATATAAGAATTGAGAAACTTTGTTTACCAGGATGGAGCAAAATGAGTGCGAATGTCCTTGCGAGTGCCCCCTAGAGGTGAATGAGTGCACTGGCAACCTCACCAATGCTGAGAACAGGTGAGCTGGACCCCTGTTACTCTACTCAAAAAAAGACAAATCACATTGATACAGACATTCAGGGGTGACACATGGCGTAGGTGGACACTTTTCAGTTTCAAAGATTGAATAATTACTGCAGTTAGTCATGCTATTTTCTTTTTGGAACTAGTAGAGCTGCTTGTCATTTTATTAAGCTGAGTTTGTCATGATAATCAGCTATCAAGCCCTGCCGAGCTCTTAATTGGCAATTCATTTTTGTAACATAATTGGCATTTAGTTTTTTTTCTGATACTGAGTTGCAAAGCTGTCTTTTCTAACAAAGTTAATAATTATGCATTTGAAATTCCCTGCTGATGGGTATTTTCTGTGGGCTTCCACTGTGCTGTTGAGAATGGAAAGGAAAGTAGCAAGCAGTATTGCTGAATATTGTCATCATGGTGATGCTTTGTACTACAGGAACCCAAGCTGCGAGGTGCACCAGGAGCCTCTCTCCCTGACCATCATGGATGCTAACCTACAGGAGACGCTGCCACAGTGCATCAACACACGTTGCAGTCAGCGTTTCACCAGCAGGTATACTTAAGCCCCTGAACCTCTCACACACATACACACATTGGATCTGAGCTCCAGCTCTTAGGTTCTGCATGTCTGGAACTCTTACTCCTGACACATGGCTACCAATACTTAGACTAGATTTGAAGACACTGGGTTTTAATGATGATCATTTTACATTTAAAGGGATTTGTGATATGGAGAAGCTAGACAGTTTTTAGTGTTACTTTTTCTTTAAGTAGCAGATTGTTTAATTGATTCTGTTAATGACTGAAGAACATCTACATTTTATCTAATGAGTAATGTAACTTTAAACCCAATATATTGTGGACATTTGAAGTCCAAGATATTTGACCATATTAAAACTGGTTCCATGCTGTATGGGTTCTATGGCCAATGCCAAACAAACAAAGTTTTATAAAGGGAAAGACAATGCTAAGGAAACAAAGGGAGCACTATTCTGTAGATCATTCTGCAACATTTTTGTCATACTCTTAAGTAAAATTCCATTCACTTCAATTTATTTTTATACAATACTTTTCTCACACATTGACATCTCAACAAAAGGTTGACAGAAATGGCAGAAACAGATTTAACAGATGTAATGTAAGCCTATAGATGATTGTTTGGCTATCCATTTAAAGATTTTAAGAACTATATGAAGTAAACCAGTTGGCAAACACTATAAACATTGTCCAAATCATTTGTTCACTCCCCCTGGAACAAAAGGGATATGTATGAAAGTGCATTGCTAACATTGTGATTACAAAATAACAGTTAGACAGGATCTGAGCAAAGGGCTTTATGCTTGCAGTGATTGCTTTGGGGTACTGGACTGTGAGTGGTGCATGGTTGACCGTGATGGCAGAACTCACCTGGACAAACCTTACTGCGCCCTGCAGAAGGAGTGCTTTGGAGGGATTGTGGGAGCTAAGAGCCCCTACACAGATAGTCTGGATCATTTGGGTAAGGAGAAGTGTTAAAGTTTAGCTCACAGTCAGTACTCAATGTTAAAAGGTGTTGATGTATTCTACGCTCAGTTTTCTAGACAGAATGGGAAATGTGTCATCATATGTGTAAAAGCTGGAATAGGGGCCTCCAAGGTGTGATTGTGCTTTACTGTACAGGGGTTGGGAACTGAGTGTTAACTGGGGGACCAGATAATTCTCTCACCTGGATCTTCCTCTTGCAGAGGATGAGGTTATCTCCCTCAATATGATCAAGAGCGCTCCAGTAGGACCTGTGGCTGGAGGCATCATGGGATGTATTATGGTCCTGGTCCTGGCGGTGTATGCATACAGGCACCAGATCCACCGCCGAAGCCACCAGCATATGTCCCCACTGGCTGCACAAGGTGAAGCATAGATGATGCAGAGGGCAAGTGAGAGATTGGAGATGTTGGGGCTTGCGAAGTAGAATACGGCTCACAGAGATATCAGGATGCAAGCACTTCCAGGCAGACTAGACCTCCAAACTACTTGGCACAGTGAAGTAGCTAAATGTCCTAGCCGGCCTTTCCAGATGAGGCTGGGAGCTTTGCTGGTAATGAGGATAAACTCTTATTATTTCCAAGCAGTAAAGAGATCAATTAAAGCAGTTAGTTAAAGTAATCCTCTTCCTGCACTTTCACTGCTAAATAAATAGATCTTATTGCTCTTAATGTAACATGGAGACAATAATTGATTGAATCAACTCCTTATCATTAACTTTTCTGTTTGGAGTTTCCTCCTGGTTTCCTGATAAAACAGCAGTGACATAATTTCGATAGAGTAAAGGACTGTTAAACCACTAGTATTTTGAATCTATCCAGATTAATGACATCAATCTGCTCAGCACTGAAGCATCTCCAACTTAGGTGCCCTATTCTTTGCACAATTGAGTGTAACAAATAATAGCCATTGTGTAATACCTCAGCTGTTCAGTTGTGAAAGGTTTATTTTCCTCCTTTTACTGCAAGTGTATGTAAGATTGTAAGCACTGAGAGCTATGTACAGCAGCACCACTTAACCACTATGCTCCCCCCACAGAGATGTCAGTCAGGATGTCCAACCTGGACAACGAACGTGATGACAGAGATGAGGATAGTCATGAAGACCGGGGAATAAGTAAGTGGACAATACCTGTCATATGTCTTTCTTCTTTAATGTGTAGCACCTTTTTAGTGCTGCTCTTCTTAGTGATGTAGACAAAGAGTGAGGATGCAGCACAGTGGTACAATACTTCTTGTGTGTGTTTGGATAGGTTCGAATTTGGCTCAGTTTGCATGCATGTTTTACCTGTCTCCAAAAGAATTTGTTTCAGGAGAATTGGTAACACTGTATTGCCAATAGTGTATGTACAGTATGTGTGAGTGAATGAATGTGTGTGATGTAATCTTTTGCCAAAAAAATGGCACCCTATACTTTGGGAATAGGGCCATAGCAACTGTACACTGGAAAACTTGTTATAATGGATGGATGATAGAATAAATAGTTTTACAACTCTTTTACCCGTTACTCATCCCTTTATAAAAATAAAAAAACACTGTGTTGAGAGTAGTTTATGTTGTTCATTTTTGTCAATGGATATTTTTTTCTGGTTTTAAAAAAGGAAAAACTTTGGTTTTAAGTTTTACATTTTATGTATGAATCTGAACCTCACTGCAATTGTTTAATGGTTAAGTGTCACCAAGCTTCAGTCATTTGAGGTCTCTGCACAGTTTTCCCATTTAGTTGGCCTGTATTTAGGAAACTTCAAAAGCAGCCAAAGTAGTAATGGTATATAGGCAGTAAAAGCCTGAGTATCCGGCAGAGAATCTGGCACAAGAGCACAGCTGCTTCCTGGTTGAGCTGACAGTGTCGCTTCTCCCCCCGACCCCCCACAGTCAGCAACACACGCTTCATAGCTGCAGTGATTGAGAGGCACACGCACAGCCCAGAGCGCAGGCGGAGGTACTGGGGCAGGTCTGGCACAGAGAGCGACCATGGTAAGAACATGCTGCATGGGGTAACCAGGTGTCTCACCTTTAACTTGTTGGATGCAGATGTGGTTTTTATGTTTATGGGGACAATGCCACTATCAATGTTCATGTAGCAGTTCTGAAATCCTCCTACCTTTCCATTTACAGTAATAGTTACCATGTAGGCTTTTAGTCACTAAAAGTGGATTTGCTCTGCATAACTTCCAGTGCACACTGCAGAATTTAACATGCTGTTATTCTTCTGACGTTCCTTTTGTGTGCTGCTCTTGCAATAGCTTTAAAGAGTTATATTGGCAAGTTCCCTTTTAGACCCTTATGTGCATTTGCCCAACCATTCTCTGCTTACATCTATGTGCGTTCACATGTGTATGCATGTGTGTTCATGCTTGTGTGTATGCATGCAAATTTGTGTGTCTGCAAGCATCCACAGAGAGAATACTCTGTGGAATGAAAGGAGCTCCCCTCCACAAAGCAGTAAAAAAAAGTTTTATGGTCAAAGGTATCCTCCTACAGCCGACTAGCTCTGAGCCAGAGGGGTCATAAATGGCGAATCAATGTGGCATATGCACTGCGAGGAGGCTCTGAGTCACTGTGACCCCCACCAACACACAGAGCTGGGTGGCTCCAGGCAATGCAAATTGCTGCGGCTAGCTTCAGTTTCACTAGTGGCTACCTCTAAAAAATATATTGAGCTGAGAGCACAGTAGTGCACTGAATCTTTGCTGAGTTCCGATAGAGGCAAGGTGTTTCCATTTAGCTTTGCTATTTAGTGAGGTACTGCTGTTAAAAATGGCATTTAGTATTTGAAGATGACCCACTGAAGCCTGGGTGATTGTACCAATTCCTGCATCCCAGGGCAAAACGGAGGGATGTGGTGGTACTGCGATGTCAGTAGTGTCTTCTTAAAGCCTTTGTGTACTCTCTTCACACAGAGCTGTGCTGTACATTTCACCAAATGTTAATTTCACACATTTCTCCTTTGTGTTCCTAGAATAATTTCAAAAGCATGCTTAACATTGCATGGGGGGAAAAACACAGTTAAATGAGCAATTTTTAAGTCATTATGTACCTTGTTTTAATGTCATATCTTCCAGGAGTTGAGACCCAAGGCATGCTTGAAAATAAGCTTTTTAAAGTCTGTGAACAAACCTACATTTGTACTACTTCTCAAAGTGCCTCAGGAGAAGAAAATTTTACACTCATCTTCGCTTATATTATTAAGTTTCCCCACACATATATAAACAAAAAGACATTCTATATTTCTTTCCATTTAAAGCTGTGGAATTTTATGCGTATCTCTAAATCCCATGCAGGGTACAGCACTATGAGCCCCCAAGAAGACAGTGAGAATCCACCCTGCACCAGCGATCCCCTGTCAGCAGGTGTGGATGTGGGTGGTCAGGATGAAGACTTAGACCTGGACACCCCTCCACAGACGGCAGCTCTGCTCAGCCACAAGTTTCATCCATACCGACACTCCCACCACCACCCGCTGCACCACACACATCACCTGCAGGCCGCTGTGACCGTGCATAGTGTGGATGCTGAGTGCTGATAGGCTCAGTCACCTGTTACTTGAATCTGGCCCTTCCCCTTTCACACCCTATCCTGGGATCTGCTGTTTGACCCAAAGGAGGGCAACCTGAAAAAATGGACTGAGAAGTCGTGGGGCATCCACTGTTTTCAACATTTTTGGAGGTGGTCTCTTAAGGGAATGCCTTTTGACCTTTGCCATTTGCAGGCCAACATACTACAACTGGTGCCAGAGAAAAGTACAGAGAAGTAGCAGCTAATGGAGAGGATTTGTTTAAAGGTGTGCTTCTGATATTCTATGGGAAAAAATAAAGGAATATTTTTCTACTATTTATTCAGAGAACCAATACTAAATGAGCAAATACCACATATGTGTTCCAAAAGCTGTACAGGTATGTCCTGTAACTCCAAAGACCTGGTCTCTTCTTCACTGTGTTATTGCTATGGCTGCAGCAGAGGAAATGATACTGAGCACTTACTTGCGTGACATTTACACAAAGTACAAAAATAAATGTTGAAGACTGCACATTCACTAAATCTTAATGAAACTGCTTAAAATGCTATGTCCATGACTGCAAAAATGAAATAATTTATTTAAAATTGAATGGCTGTTCAAAGAGGTAAGAATCTGTTCTGAACGCACGCCCTTCTCGTTCCACCTTTCAAGATGCTGCTGGAGCTGTCGACCGGTCATTTTTATCACTCTTTCCGACATCCGAGCTACTCAGACTTGACAGAACACATAAGGGAGCACAGTGTGGCACCTGTTCCGGCTTAGGAAACAGGGGCTATCCTGTCATCATCCTTTTATGTGTGTGTGTGTGTGTGTGTGTCTGTCTGTCTGTCTGTCTGTCTGTGTGTCAGTCACAGGGAAACTTTCTGTCCATTCTTATAGTTACATTGCCTACGCTCAGTACGGTTTGAACTAATCCCAGCTGTGTGTACTTCCATTATCGACTAGAGACCCAGAAATTGGTGAAATTTAATATTGCCACTGAAGATAGGGTTTATTTGTTTTAATTTTTGAAATAGTTGGGGACAAGAGATTAAGGCTTTTATGTTTATGTCAAATGGACTGATATAAGCATTCTTCACGTTGTAATAGGTTACATAAAATCAGAGACAATAGTTTAGAAGTGGACTATCATTTTTAACCTTTCCAGCCCAAAAATATTGTGTGTGTGTGTGTATATGTGTAGACACAGCAAATGGCTAAATGTGTGTAATGCTACAACTCATGGTCTTTGAATTTTATAAGTAAAGTGTATACATTGTGTAGTACTTCTAATCTTCATTTTCTTTGAAGTTGTTTTTACTTAGGAGATGTGTCCTTGTTATAATTTTGGGCATAGCAAGCTCCCGGATATGTTGTCCATATTGGAATGTTGAAGTTACCAATCATGATTGTGTCACATCATGTGACAGTGAAGACTGTTGTAAAATATATGTACTTTAAATGTTGCCCATATATAATTTGAATGGGTAATATCTACAGAATATCGATCAGTTGTATATTAATTCTGGAATTTAAATTTTTACAATTTTTCAGGAGTGCAACTAAAAGTGCATGAGATTAAAAGGCTTTAATCTAACATTAATGCACATCTTAATCTTGTAAATCAGATATTTTTATGTGAAGCCACAAAAAATTGATGAAGTATGTGTGGGTTTCTGGCAACCATTTTTGTACATTTTTTCCATTGGAGGTACTGCCATTGTAATGTCCTTTTTAATGAAGATGATTAAACAGTATTTACTGACCTGTAAACCGATATAATCTTGTGTATACAGAACACTATGTATTACATTAATGTACTGAAGGAACTCTCATTTTCTGTATCATTTCCTTATGAAATGGAGATTTATTGCAACATGAAAGTGATAAAAAATTCACTTCCGTCCTTAAAGAAATCCTTGTCTTTAACTGCATTATGACATGTTCTGCTAGAAACTGGGTGTGGCCTGTGGGAGGGGATTGAAGTGCCCAGAGGAAACCCAGAGAGATACAATATACAAACTCCCCGAAGAGCTCTGAGGCAACTACTGCTTCACTGTGCTACCACAGAAAAACAACAAAAGAAGACAAAACAAAAACAAGACAAATGGTGAGACGGAAACAGGAAAGGAGAAAATAGCAATCAAATGTGTTCATAAATCATTTTGAACGAGTCTTAAGCATCGATTTAGATACCCAGAGTAATTCTGGTACTTTGGAATTTTTCTGATACGTTTGGATTTTTTTTTGTAAGACAAATGTTGCATGTTTGGTGAAAAATGGGTGGACTTGTGGTTCACTAATGCATTATTTATTTTTTATATTTAATGGTAATAAAGAATTCTTTTTACAAGAATTCTTTTCACAAAAAGACTTCAAGACTCAAATAATGCTTGTTATGGAAGGAGAGTCTGTATTTGTCTGTGTAATTTTTGGTGATGTTGAATTTTTATTATTTTCCTGGACCATTTTCATTATTTCAGACACACTATCAGTAACTACTTGTACTGTTGCAGGGTTCTGGTGCTCTAGAGTATATTCTAGAAGCATGGTTAGTGGTATACTGGGGGTTCCATGCTGGCTGCCAAGGCTGTAAAGAAATGACTTTGCAGGAAATTAAAAAAATTTACAAGTGGAATTTTTTGGTTCAGGCTGTCTCCTCAGGGTGCTTTTATTTGTATTAGTAATCAACATGGTGCAGGTTTGACCGATATAAAGGTGCTGCTGCCCATAAATACCTAGAACTGGATGCAAACTGTATTACGTTATGTATACAGTGTTTTGGGGATATGTATATATGTAATAGAAAGGCAACAGCTGACATCTTCATTGCTTAGTATGTTTGATAATTTCAGGGGTAGAAAAATCAGTACATTTTGTCAGTACCAGTGGTTTGCACCACCATATATTGAGGGTTATCAAAAAAGGATCCACATCAGGTGCTCAATATTTTGAGTACACCTCTGGGCAGGATGCCAGTTTTTTACAAGGTTGCCAAACATACACAGGCAGTTTAGTCACCAATCTGCCTTAAACACTTTAGACTGGGTGAGGAAACCCACACAGACTGAAAGAAGATTAAACCTATGTTAGATCAATCAGCTCAGGAGCCATGAGGCACCTGCTCTACCCACTGAACTACTGTGGAATTTTATATTCTGGTAACATATTTTATAATCCATTTGTATCTTGTATAAATGAACAAAAGTCACATCATGAACTTGTACATGACAAAAATTCTGAGCAGTATTTTCTCTTACCTTCTCTGAAAGAGGTGTTATTTGGTATTTACAATTACTCATTGGAGACATGCCATGAAGAATAAATGTTTATCTTTAATCATGAAGCTGCACAAAAAATATCTGTGATTAATTTTGTAACTGGGAGGCACTTCACAAGATAATGCATTTAGGAAAATAAACAGGTGTGGTTTATTTAATATTTGTGTATTAGCATAAACTGCTTACTAATTGTATCTTAATGGTTTGTTTGTGCACAAATACTGAGGTTACATGAGTAAAGCTGTAACTCCTCAACAATGCTAGGATAATGAAGTTACATACATTTTTATGACTGAAGAACCAGATTATAAAATGTTAAAGCCTGGTTTAGGGTAGCACTGCAAGAAATGCTGGCACAGTATAGATACTGGGGATTACTCTTGAATGTGAGTTTTAAATCCCCTCAGTCCATGCAGAGTTTTTTAATTTTCCCCAGGTTTGCATGGGTTTCCACTGGGTTCTCCTGTTTCCTTGCAGCAGTCCAAATGTTTTTGAAGAGAATTTGAGTCTAAATTGTTTGTAGTGTTTGTTTATATGCAATCTTATCCAGTGTGTACCCTGCCTTGTGCTTCCAGGATAGGCTCTGGAACATGGTCAGAATGTGTTGGAAAAGTGGTTACTGATGACAGAGAAATGGGTTTAGAGACCTAACCTAATAATAATCAAAATTTGTTTAAAAATATGAACTAGTCTTATAGGACCTACTAGAAATTTGTCAGCGATTTATTTTCTGAACTGATAACTGATGTTGTGTGGAATGTTTGGAAGCTGTGCATCTTTGGCTTTGTAAAGAAGGTGCTGTGCAGGGTTCTAATATTTTAGGTGCTGGTGAGAAGTGGAACAGCTCAGCTAGAACAGGAACTGCCTGCAAGAGGGGCCCTCAGATCTCTCCTGCCAAAAAAACAGCTTGGAACAGGCATGTGCTTTGCATCCAGAGCTCCTCAGGGCATCCTGTGTTAACTGGGAAGGCAAGCCCACCAACTGTATAAGTGTATTCTAAACCCCTTTGCTGTTTTATCATACAAGCACCCCCCCCTCGCTTACCATCTCTCACATGCACATACATCCTATACTCTTCCTTGCATGTTTACAGTTTAGAATCTGATACTGGAAAATCATTAGTATGCAGTGTGAAATGGTACAATGGCTAAATAGATGAATAAATCATGCTGGGTTTTGCAATGCCAGGATTCCACGTATGGCTCTTCTCCTGCCACCCACTCTCTCTTACTCTACCTCCTAGGCAAAGGTTCAAGGCTTTGCACTGCCTTACATAAACACACACACACACACACACACACACACACACACACACACACACACACACACACACACAATCCCAGGTGTTCAATTAGCCTGCTCTGCCACTCACAGTCACCCACACATGAGTTCTGTGCATTGAAATGTCCTCTTTTCTTCAACTCCCACTCAGTCTTTTTTCCTTTTTCCACGCATTTGGTAGTGGCCGCCGTTTTTGTGGGTCTCATTTTTGCTACATTCTAACAAGGTTTTTTTTGTGAATCTAATCCTGTAGCGTTTTCCCCACCTTCTATTTTGAGTGCATTGGCCTCCTGGTTTCAGACCTGTTTGTGTTGCACTGTCCTTTATCTCAAGCTCCTCACACAGAGCACTGGTTGACTTGGGATGCACTGTCGGCAGTGTCCAAATATAGCTGTAATACTGTAGTGTAGCTGGCAGAATGGTCCAGATGGCATGCCGTCTTACAGTACAGTGCATTAGAGTCTATAGAGGTGGCAGACAACTGCTCTCTACCTTTTCAGGTACACCATGGCTAAAGTTGATAAAAAGACACAACAAAAATGACTTATTGGATTGCAGTGGCTTTACATGAAACCAGCTATCCCATATTTGTATGGTAAGGCTGGAACATGCAGTAGGTGCTATATTAGCCAGGACTGTTGTAAACTGAAGTCTCCTGGTTTCAGTTCCACTTCAGGTGTGGCAACACTGGTCACAGTACCTGTCCTAATTGTTGCAGTAATGGTTACCTCATTTTACCATACAACACTGGAAGTTGCCTTGGACAGAACAATATGAGAGCAAATATGCAACTCTTCTGATGGTTACTGAATATGTTGCAAATCTTGGCCACTCCGTTTTGCACTGCTGGGTTTCACTCGACAGACACACTGGACGTTAGTCGCAGCTACAGTGGTGGGCTCTATACGTGACTCCAGGTGAGTTGCGCCGCTGGGGGGAACGTGCCCGGTCTCCTGCGTCGCGAGGAGTGGCCGGGGATGGGGTGACAAGCGCGAGTTGCTCGTACAACTACAGAAAGGCTGCCATTGCACGGTTGCCTGTGAACGGCGCCTTGACACCACATATTCAGGGAAACGTCACCCGACTGTTCATTAGAACACGTGTGATCGTTTATGATGACACGCTTATAACGGCAGAGGGGCGCACCGACACTTCTCCAGCAGTCGGTGGTCGCCACATTATGAAACCTAAATCAGAATCCATCACCTTAATTAATTTACGTAATTGCTCCTTTGCCGCAGAATGGCGTTAATGTGAATTGTGACCCCCCCGAAACTCTTTTCGCAGGCTTTTCGTTTTACCAACGGTGGGGGTCGCCATGCGCGCAGACCGGCGCTTGTTACTCTACTCTCTGCGTGGCTAATCGTTCACTCACCGCTGCTGCCGCCGCTCGCGCTGTAGTTCTAGCTTGCGCTCATTTGCCACATAACCGTTCAAAATGGCGGCAGCTTCGTCCGTCCGGCCGCCGAGCCTGCACTCGCTGAGCCAGGAGAACTCGCCGGTGCGCGATGCGGACAGCCTGGAGAACCGGCAGGACGAGGACGCTGGCTCCGAGGGGACGTGTCTACGACTTCTGCCGGATCTGGAACCTGAGGAGATCGAGAGGAGGCTGGAGAAAACTCGTCGGGAGCTGAGCAACAGGAGAAAGATCTTGATTAAGAACCTGCCGGCGGACATCAGCAGCCAGGTGAGGCGGAGAGTGCAAACTTTTCACGAGCCTTTCCATGTCTTTTTGTATTTAAAATACTCGTGCGAGCAAGTGCTGCAACAGTTTTTTGGACTTTTGGCGGTTTTTCTTTAGAGACGAGATCGATGCGCGTCTGGCGTTCAAATCCCCGAGATGCTCCTATAAGTATCGTCATTATTATGGAGTTGGTCGTCGTACGTAGACACCCGAGGAACTAAATACCCAAGTTATACTATACGCGTATTTAGATCAGAATTAAACACTCCTGTGTAGGAGTTACTTTTCCATCAGGTGTTTCTTTATAGCTACTGCACTGCTGACCATCAGTACGTATGACGACTGTATTTTGCGCATTTCTTATATCAAAAAGCGTAGTGCCAGCGTTGGCATTTTGGTGACACTTTAATGAGCTACACTCCCCATTAATTACAGGTCACCATGGAAACGGTGAGTGCACGTGATGGTCTTTATTCGCAAATTAAGTGTTACTAAACGGGACCAACGTTACCATTAAAGTTCTTTTCCATCCGTCCACGGACCGGTTCCCTGCCCTGCACTACAGGTGTGTTCTCTTCCATCATGCTGTGATGGCCAGGTTGTAGCGCCGTACAGCTAGGTGTCAGTGGGCTCACGCCGGGAGCTCACACTGTATCGCAGTCAGGTGTGTTTACGTGCACCATACAGACATTGCCACTAGGTCGGTGCTAATGAACATTCTTTTTTATTATCACGGAACAGGTGTATCTTGTACACAAAACAGCTTCAATAATGTCATTTCTCAAGATTTTAGGGTTTCCCTCATATATTTATTCAAAGACGTTTGAATAAAAGCGAGCGGTATTGAACATTAACCTGAGGGCCTATGTAAAAAAACAAAAACATCCAATTTATTTTCATCTCGTCTAAGTTATGTGCCATTGTGTCCTTTTCAGAATTGTTATTCGGCACCAGTGTTACTTGCTTTGGATCAAAGATTCTGTTAAATAAATTAATGTAAGCAAATATTTGAAAAAGTGTGGACACTGTACTTCATAGTGTAGTGTGAATCTTTTTTATTTGAATCATTTGCTGCTGAAATGAAATGAGTTTGCAGATGTAGAAAACTTAGATGGCGGCACACTTCATTTGCCTTACATGCGTGACTGACAAGTAAAGGGGTGTTTTCTTCCTGGGGTGGGCTCAGCTACTGCACCACTGATGAGTGTAATGACTACACTGTGTTTTGCAGGAGTTTGCACATTCCAGCCAATGGCTGCTCCTCTGACTCAGCACCGGGCACCTTAAGAGGCAGGGCCCAGCCTCTTTCTTTCATTCACACTTCTATATCTCTGACAACTTGTTTCTTTAGTGCATTGTGTCAGACAAGCTCACAGATCTTCTGCTGCTCCTTTCTTTAGTTTTCCCCGATTAGAGGTCTGTGATGTGGTCCAGGGCCATAGACTGTGCACTTGAGGAGCTGCTCAATTATTCAGTCCTGCTGGGCAGCGATATAGCTTGCTTTAGCTTGTTAAGCTAACAGAACTAAGAAGCACGTTCACTTTAATTCTGTTGCTGCGCTCTTTCAATCCACAGGGTCCCCCGCATGTGTGGCAACAGCAGATGTTCACAGATCCATCCCTCCTCCGATCATGCAGCGGTGCCTCCCCTTTTCAAAAACCTTACTTGTGTAAGAGATGTTGATTAGCCAATTTAACAAGCAAATATTTTGAGAGTTGAAAGAACAATTATGTTTAACACAAGATGGCATGTTAGATTTTGTAGGTGGTTTTTGTGAGATTGTTTTTCTTCCAGTTACTTTAGTGGGGCTTTAATTTTTGCAGTCCTGAGGCATTGAGGCTTTGCCCACTGAACCTTCTTCAAGAAAAGGAAAAAAAAGTCCCAGAATCTTTGGAGTCAAGTTCAGACTTATAGAAAGATGGCAAATAAATGTTGTTCCCTGCCCTCCCCTTTAATATTTGACATTCAAAACCTTTAGATTGGCACAGCTACACAGGGAGTCCTTTATGTGTGACCACGCATTGAAGTGACCTGTGTGTGTTTGAAGGGCAGGTTGGGTGGGGGGTTGTTTATGTGGCTGTTTGCTACTGCTGTAGTATTTCTGGAGGCTGCTCCAGCAGTGTTGCTCACACCTGTGTGATTGGAGGTGGCTGGTGAAGAGGGCTGTGGGGGAGGGCACGTCATGCAGCTACTAACCTTTCCACCTAAACAGAATGAGGTCTGGGCCCTGAGACTTTACTGTCGATTTGTTTCTGTCCTCCAAACTGGAACCTGCAATTACTGAGCCCTCCTGTCTGCAAAAGCTGAGCCATCTTCCCAGGTAGGGAGGTGTTTTCACATGCTTCCTGTCCCCAGTTTACTTTTCTTACTGATGCTTCTGGGGCTTTCTGAAAAGGAGAAGCAGCTTGTCAGCAGTGTCAAGCTCTAAACCCACGCCACTCCTGCTGAGCCTTTGCTGCCACCTCCCTCCTGTTGGAGTCGCATGAGGGTTAGGCACCCCTGGCTGCCCTTTAAGATCCCTGCCACCTGTCACATGCCAGAGCCAAACCCCTCCCCCTTTTGGTAATTAGTTTTGTGTGATAGGATAAAGAGGGTAGCGGTGGACCCCACACACCTGCAGCATGTTACTAGGAAATGCTTGCCTACGTACTGCTTACATTACCACAGTGACACACTGTACCAGGATGCTATGTTTCTGGCTGGAGGGTGGAAATGGGGGGGTGTCAGCCATTATAAAGGTACACATTTAACACAGAATACCTGTACAAGTGTGTCCCATTCTGCTTCCATTTTTGTGCAAACCCCACTGTTGTGAACAGTCAAATTTCAGAGTAAGCTAGGAGAGTCCTTAAATGTAAACAGATGGAATGGAATGTATGCCTCTAAAGAGAAGGAACACACATTGCAACAATGTTTGCTGCTGATATAATTTCCAGTAGATTCAAATTTAATGACAGTTTCTCTTTCGGTTATTTTACACATCAAAACTGTCTTAATCCATGAGTCTGAGTTGTGCTTTCTGCACATTTAAGATCCATTATGCTCTCTGGAAGAAAGTGCATTAGGGACATGAGTGTTGTGCTAAGTATCAGTATTGGACTGCTCTCTGAGAGGGAGAGAGACAGCTTGTCTCCTCACACAGTCTGGGCAAACCATTTAGAAGGCATTGTGGAAAACTGAGAAGACATGATTGTAATTGCAAGGTACTGTTGTTCATGACCCACTGGTCACAACACAGTCTGAGGAAGTAGGAACTTGCCAGAAGCTAGGCAAGAATTGTGCGTAACTTAAATGTCACCATCGGAAGGTTCGAATAGCATTTTCATGCTGCTCTGAACTGTTGTTCAATCTTCCAGGAGTTTTTCCCACCTTCCTCTTGAGTGGGAGTTTTTACAATACCTTGGTCACCACATGCTTCTGTACAACGAGAGCCAGGCCTCTCCCCAAAGTACCGTCAAATCTGACTTCCGAGGCATCTTTTATAGTGTAGCAATAAGCTGAAATGTGAATATAGGGTGGATTTTTGTTCCTACCTAAAACAATATGTAAAGCAGAATCCATTTACATGAGCTGGAAAGGAGAGGCACCTGCAGGGTACAATACTCACCAGTTCTGTACGTGCGAAGTGCGTCTGATTAAAAAGAAAAAAAAAAAAGCTGATGTAATTTGAAGGACGGAATGTTTGGAGCCCCCCAGGGGGATATTACTCACTGTGTTCCAGCAGACACTGCCTGGCTTCTCTGTTGCTGGTTCCACTTCTTTTGTAACCAGGAACTCTGATTCTCCCATTGAAATGTGGTTAGTAGCTGCTGCTTACAGAGGAAATCTGGGCAGAGAAATAATGACAAACTGTAGATTAGACTGATTAATATTTAGGAGGGCACCTACCAGCAGTGGCTTTTAACTGCTCCATATTTTAAAATGATGTTGGAAATGCTAGAAGGTTAAACACACATTCTTCTTCGTCCCCCATTATTGCAAATGTATTATTTTGCTATCTCTGTCATATGAAAGCGGTGTCCCCTGCCTTTCTGGGCCCTGTGCTGCAGGAACTCTTGACTGTGGAAGCTCCCTGCTCAGTATCTGCTCTCTACATCTCAACAGGAACCTCAGTGATATATGGTACATGTGTCTCATTCTGCCAGAGGGTGCCCTGCTTCATTCCGCTCAAAGCAGGAGTAGACCACTTCAAGAACAATAAACATTGTAATGTATCGTGAATGTGCAGTTAAAATCTGTTAAGCTTTTTTATGTGATGCAGCATCTGAAGTTCTCTCTCTGCATCATATCTTCATTTATTCTCTTGGCAGACACTTTTTTTTTTTTTTTTTTTTTTTTTCCCCCCCAAAGCAATGTACAACAGATGAAGAGCTTTGGATACAACATACATGAATATGTAATCATTTAACAGCTGTTTTTCTGAGTTTCTACAGCCATTATTAAATACAACATGTATGTATCTGTTTATTGGCTGATGTTATTTTGGCTAACACTGTCTATGTTCTTGCAAAAGATTTTTTTGGCTTTAAATCAATAGTTAAATTTCTTTTAAGTTTCCTGGTGACATTGATTTGGCTTTCCTTGCGGGCACATGTCCTGTACATATTCCACCTAACTGTACAGGCCCTGCATTTAATAGATAGTTTCCATGTTTTTTAAAGAGGTGAGATGCCCACAAGGATTGTGTGAAAAGGGTACTGATGTTCAGGCTTTTTTCACAGTGTAACAAAATGTGACCATAAATCACCTTACAAAAACAGGCCGTTCTCTCTTTGGCAGGAGGTTCATGACATTCTGCGAGAGTACGAGCTGAAGTACTGTTACGTGGACAGAAACAAAGGAACAGGTAAAAAAAAAAATCAATTTTTTAAATTATTTTTTTTTTTTTGAATTTTAACCACAACAAGCTGATGCCATGTTTCTTCAACAGGGAATGTTTAGGTGTGGCTCACAGCACATCCATCTGTAACTGATGAACTGTAACATATAAGTCAGCAAGCAGCTTTGATTTTTTAACCCCTCTGCACAGGAAAGCAAATTAAATCTTAATAGAAGGTGTGCTGTCAGGGGGACACTACAAATTTTAATTTATCTTTTTTTTTTTTTTTAACACAGCTGGACTCATTAAGTTTTGAAGCACATAATTGGTCTACCAGTTTAGGATAATATGTAATGAGAAAGGAACAAGAATACTACCATGAAAACACAACCTTTTATTTTGAATTATTGCTTCAATCTCAGCAGCTAATTTTGATGCTGGTTTTAATTTACAATAGAGAAAGTGTTCCAAGGACGGGTGCTTTTGAGGTTGTACATTGTGAGGTGTTGTAACTCATCCGCTCTGTCTACCACCTGCCCCAGTATTCATGTTGAGGTCACCCTGTATAAAATACAGCAGGCATCCTGTATTTTACATGGTCATGGTCACGTAATAGACTACGAGAGTGATTCAGCAGGTTGGAGTTTGATATTTGTTTGGACAGCGATGTTGTGCATCAGGTCAGCGTTAGAATCTTCTCTTGCAGCTTGCAAATATTATCCTTTATTTCACTGACAACCTTACAGATGAAGAATGGACAAAATATGGTTGACCTGTATTTGTGTTTGAGTCAGGAGACGGAGAAGAGGGGTTATTTTCATAAGTAGCTGTTGAATATTCATGCCAGTTTATTTGTATGCAGTTCTGATTGAGGAATGGCCCCCCTTGTCAACCATGTTGCTGCTCGATTAAGTAAAATGCAAGTTGTTTGGGAATAACAGTCTGGCTCCAGAATTCCCTCTGAGAAAACCTTCAACCACTGTTGAATTCCTCAACCTCACCCCATCTTACATGCATAGCATCCATTTCAGCAATGTGTAACAAAAAAGGTTTTCATTTTCCCTTTATGCTGCAGTTGAATGTGCATGGAACTCCCGATGGTCACAAACACATATACGCACACACTTCACCCTACTATCTTAGAGACAGTGTCGTAAAAGATTGTGAAAAGTCTGTAAAAATATGTTAAGGAATTCATGGATGTCTAAAATGAAGCTGCTACAGTGCTGTCCCTCCTAAATGTATTTCCCATTAAAAGTGGCTCATTTTATCCAATATAATCATTTAGCATAGGGCTACTGAACTTGCAGGGTATACTTTTTCAGTTTGATCTTTGTTTGTAATGCTTTACTTAAGTAATTAATTGTACAGTCAGTCACCTCACATGGTTTTTCTAGCAGATAACTCATATGCTTTTTATTTATTTTTGCTGCACTGGTTTAGGTCCATGTATACATCCCCTCAGTTTTTGTTCCTAGAGCTTACTTAAGTCTTCAGATCAGACATCAGTTGACATCTTCTCTGCTATTGGTGACCCAAAAAATTAATCAGTATTATTTATTATTTATTGATTTTCTGTGACCGTGTCAGAACTTTGTCCCCCCCATAATTTATAAGGAATGGCATTGGATTTAAAAAAAAAAAAAAAAAAGTCTTTCCTTTCTGAATGGGTTACATAGGGGTCTTAGTTGCAGGACATCAACAGGAAATTTGATGCTACAAATCTGAAGGGGGGGCCTGACAGGTCAGGCTGGGTGGTGTTTAACTGCGGGAGGTGTGACCATTGTTATCAGGCTTTGGGAGCACTGTCTGCCTGAAGTGGTGTGGACAGTGGTGTCTGTGAAAGGCACCATGTGGTACTTGTCCAGGGGTCAGCACATTCAGTTGTACTGCTGACATGCAGGCAGACCATTGTCACTCAAAGCCGATGAGTTAATATGGAGAACTTTTTCTGAAATATGCAAATCTCAGGGCATTTCTCCCCTGTTTATAGGAGTTGCCTTTTTGGACTTTGGTGGCTTGTTGCTCTTTGCCTTCCTGCCTCTTACTTACCTCGTTCTGTTTTCTCACTTTCTCTATTTAGTCTATTTCTCTGCCTTTTTCCTTTTACCTCTTTTCTTGATTCCTTCTGTTTTTGTCCCTTAATTTGCTTTTCCTTTTCTCTCTTTCTGACTCTTTCCATTGCTGCCCTTTTCTCTCTGCCTGTCTTTTTGTCCTTGTCTTTTCAGTTCAACTTTGCTTTTGTCATTTTTCTCATCCTCCATCTAATTGTCTCTCTCTGACTTTTTCTCTCTGTATGCTTTGCCCTTTTTCTTTCTTGCTCTGCACCTGTATTTTTCATGTCTCCCTGTCCTTCTGGATCTTTCCCTTTCTTCGCCTGTTTTTATTCACTGTCTTTCTCCCTTGATGTGATCAGTGGTGTTTATTTGCCCAGCACAGTATTTGTCAGCTGAGCAATTTTTACTGCACTCGTGTGTGCGTGCGCGCATTCAGATGATGATGGTCAGTGACATCCCTTCAGGCACTCCAGCCCAGGGGTGAGAGCGATACTTTGGGATCCACTGAGTGAGGAGCACCTAAATGTACCCTAACTACTTGCTGGACGCTGAGTTTAGACACTGGTATGGGACTTGTTTATTTGACCTTTTATGACATGCAGTGAAGATGGATTAAAGAAGAAAATCTTGGCAGAATGCCTAAGAAGATACATGAATATGACATGAACTCTGCAGATGTGTGAAATAAAGAATTTTATCATTAACATTTATCATGTAGCATATGCTGTTCTACACAAAGCTACGTCTTCTGCAACATATGAACACAATTGGAAGCTTGTTCCTAACAGGAATGAAGTCAACTCACAATGACCCAATCAATAAAAGCTTAATAGTACGGTGCAACTTAAATTTTTGATTTATTCACAGCTTAGGTTCTCAAACGTTAGGTAAATCTATAGTGAATTTAAAAACTAAGATATTATGTTTTTATCAACAGCTCATACAGTGCAAGATGTTTGTGTTTCTCTGTCCTGGAAACATCAGGTGTGGGACAGTGAATACTGGTTATCATCTTTTGGTAGCTGTGTTACCTCACATTGGCCAGGTCAAAAAGGTATAGTGGTGGAATGCCAAAAAGTTATGCTGTATAATCTGTATGTTTTTTTTTAAGTTCATATTTTTCATTTGAACACACATGAAAAAGTCCATCCACGAGTAGTAAGTTGTGTGGGGTGCAACAAAATGTTTGTGTGAGAGACAAAGTGAATGAGAGGAGGGGAAAGAAAATTCATCAATATGTCTTATGTCACTGGGAAAGACCCTTCCTGTGTTTTGTAAGGTGTATGTGAAGTGAAAGAATACATCTGCATATCATACATAGCATATGTGTACTGTGTGTGTGTGTGTGCGTGCGCGTGTGTGTGTGCGCATTTATGGAATGGAAAAAACTGCGCATCTGATGCAGAGTGTGTGGTGTCTTAGCAGACCCGTGTATGCTGTGGGAGGGGGGCTTCAAAATTTGTCACCATGTGTTTATATGGGGAGAAAATCCACCTGTGTGACTACATATTTTGCCGGTGATGTTACTAGATGCTGAGTGTGACACCATTACTCCCACCTCTCAGAGTTTGTTCAGAGAGCCTGAATTTTAAATTTTCAAAATACTAAGTATCCTTTTTTTGTAGTTCAATGAACCTGACTACACAAAAACTTAACTTTAAGTTTTTTAGTTTACAGTATAAGCTATAGGCACTTGGTGTCATAGTACAGCAATCCCTCAGTATCAAAACTATCCAAATTTTTTTTCTAGTGCCTTTTGAAAATTAATACCTAAATATCAGTATCTGAAAGGAAAAAAAACATTCTTTATAGCAAAAGTTAGCTGAAATGTATCCATAATAAAAAATAGAAACTCAAATCCAAATAAATTGTAACAAATCAAATACCCTACAGTACTGTAATGTACTGTAAAAAAACAAACTATTGTATACTGCTACAAATTTATCCAAAATGAAGGTTTGTAAGGATATGCATGTGCACATCTATGCTGCTGTCTATCAGCTGTTTCTGCTATTGTATAAATGCTTTTGGGTTGTGTCACTGCATTTATTGCACATTTCGTTTTTTAAAATAAACCCATTTATTTAAATGCCAGTTGTATTAAACAAAGACGTGGACATGTTGAGTTATTTTGGCACACGCATTCCTTTAAACATAACACTGAACTCCCACTCCAAACCCCACTTGTACACCCTGCCATTTCCCATGCCGTAGCACAGGTATGGTGTGCCTACATGATACTGGTGGCATCCTGTACTGTACATGTTGTACCATGTGTTCTAAACATGCAAATGAATCACTTTACCTGTTTTCTAATTGGCTAACTGGTGTTTAGTTTATCATCCCATTTTTGGGGACTAATTAAATTTGGATACTGATGAATTACTGTATATGTTCTACATGTACTGTAGATTGTAAATTACAGGATGTTCATGTATACATGTTTTAAGTAGCTATGAGGTTATTTACTTACTGGAATTGTGGAAATCAGTAAAAAATTGACAATTTTTATCCATTTCATTTCTAAAATAGAAAGTCTGTCATCTGTTGAGCACATCATAAGTTGAGGACAACCTGTGTGTGTGTAGACATACATATATACTCACCAACCACTTTATTAGCAACCCCACTTTAATACCGGTTAGGGCCTCCCTTTGCTCTCAGAACAGTCCGAATTCTTCGTGGCATGGATTCAGTAAGGTGCTGGATACATTCCTTAGAGAATCTGGTTAATATTGACATGATTGGATCATGTAATTGCTGCAAATTTGTCATCTGCATATTCATGCTGCCAATCTGCTGTTCCCAAACATGCTCTATTGGATTTAGATCTGGTGACTGAGGAGGACATTGAAGAGCACTGAATACATTGTCATGTTCATGGAACCAGTTTGAGATGAGGTGACTCTGTGACATAGTGCATTATCATGTTGGAAGTAACCATTCGAAGATGAGTAAATTGAGGCAATTTGTGGCTGTGGCATTCAAACTAGTGTGTGCCAAGAAAACATTCCCCCCACCACCTACCTGAACTGTTGACACAAGGTGGGTTGAGTCCATAGTTTCATGCTGTTTATGCCAAATTCTGACCTGCATGTCACAGCAGAGAGTGATATTTGTCAGACCAGGTGATGTCTTTCCAGTTGTGGTGAACCAGTGCCCACTGTAGCCTCAGCTTCTTGTTCTTGGCTGACAGGAATGGAACCCAATGTGGCTTTCTGTTGTTGTAGCTCATCTGACTCAAGCTTCCATGTGTTGTGCATACAGAGCTTTTTTTTCTGTCTACCACTGTTATAGAATGATGATTTGAATTTCTGTAGCCTTCCAGTCAACTCAAACCAGTCTGGCCATTGTTCTCTGACCTCTCTCATCAACAAGGTGTTTTTGCCCACAGAACTGTAGCTCACTGGATGCCTCATCTCCTATATTGTGTATATTCTGGAGATTGTTGAGCATGAAAATACCAGTAGAGCAGCAGTTTCTGAAATACTCAAATACTCAAAATTATTTATATCACATTTTTCCCCATTCTTAAGTTTGATGTGAACATTCACAGAAGCTCATGACCTGTGCCTATGTAATTTTATGTGTTGCACTGCTACCACTTGATTCACTGATTAGGTAATTGCATGAATGAGCAGGTGCGCAGGTGTTCCTAATAAAGTGGCCGGTAAGTGTATATGTAAGTTATTTTGATTTTTGTTTTCATGTGGGCACTGTGTTGGCATTCTGTTGTGATTGTATTGTGACTCTATGCCATATTCTGTCTCCTGGTAAACAGATAGTGTAGCTTTTTCATTTCTATTTTCACTAATTTTTTGCCACACTGTGATCATGAGTTTTGCTGCTAGTGCTGATGAGGCAGCCTGGCAATTCAGTGCTCTGAACTGCCAGTGGATGAGATGTCAGAACTTGCCATGTTTTTGTACTGTGTGATGTGTGGTAAAATGATGGACCTACAGCTTGGACATTGTGCTGACTCTATCCTGAATGCCATTGGTGTGATCCATGCAGCTACTGTGTGATGTGACCTGTGCTGTCCTTGTGAAAGCTCTGTGGAGTTTTGTGTCTGTTGTCTCTGGGGACCATTTTCAGTGGTGAACTGCTTCAGCTGATCTCTCAGCATTGCATTTCTTTTAGTTTCTCTGCAGGTTTGCTGTGAATTTACACACCTGTATTTGTCATCATGTGTTTTGTATCGTTACTGTCTTGTGCACTACTGTATCCCCATGTAATTTCTCTTGTAGATAGTATTATCACTTCAGTGTATGTCTTTCATTATCATTATGTATGTTGCAGTGGAGCAGAGTGTAAAGAGCAACTGCTATTGAGATGTGATATGACCATACAGGTGGAGAGATGGAGAACGGCAAACAGAGTGAAAATAAGAGGAGTATGCTAACATGACAATGAAGATGTCTAATGTTCGGGACAGTTTTCAGCTAAAATAGGCAGAATGTAGTACAATGTATCCATTGTGAAAAGGAACTGGCAATGCTACAGCACCTGAAAAGTGAGCATCCTATGTGCACAAGCCATAGAGTGGACAGTACTTCTAACCTTTTAGGCCCCTGGTTTGTGCCTACTACAAATGCCAAAGGCCTTCCAAGAAAACATTTTATTATTCATTGAAACAAAATAAGTCTGTAAGACAAATTATTCCTGACCTGCATTTAAATTATCACTCAAATTGCATTACTTACAACTTTAAGTAGATCTTGGGATGATAAAGTTTACCTGTGCCTTGGTTTTTGATTTACCTTAGAAAGAAATTTGACATATGTTTGTCTATTTATTGGGTGTCAATATGTATGTTTTTTTGAAGCTCAAACATGAATTATTCCCCGTAATAGTAAAACAAGTTTAGATTGCACCAAAGATTATAGTTTTGCTTCATTTAAATATGCAAAATAAAAATAATGACTTGAATAATTGGTAGAGTACTTGACTATTAAAACAATCAATAATTGCAGACCTACAATATTCCCAATAATAATTCACCTTTTTGTACGGCAGATGAAAGAAATGCTGTACCCAATTTAGTTACCAGTTCACCTGAAATGCATATCTGTGTGGTTGGAAGCTGGAGCACCCGTAGGAAATTCAGGCTTGGGAAGGTCATGCACACAGAATGAGTCAGGTTCAAACTCAGTAGCTTTGCAGCATCAGTGCTATCTGCTGTGCTACCTTTTTCATTTTTTTTTTTGTGATGGACATTGAGTTCTTTAATTAATGTCTTCAATGTATGTTCAGTTTCTTCTTTTAATTTTTTCTCAAAGCTGACCACACAAAGTATTTTTTGTATGAATACTTAATAATGATTTCATCACAAAGTATACCAAACTTGTTTCACATGTTCACAATGGCAGACAAATTAGACGTCAGGGATACAACTACTTTATTAAGGTGGAACAATTAATGCCTCTCCACAATTTGGAAGTGTTTATCTTTTATGGTAGTGTCCCATATTTTAAAATGTTTATAAGGCTACTCTTTTCTCTGTCAAATTAATGTTTTAAATGCATAATTAATTTGTGCTACTCACTAATTGAAATCCATCCCTGGCTAGAAGGATTTTATTGTAAATTGAAAGTTTTATATACCCAGGTTGGGTTATTCTACAAAATATAGTAAAAATCCCCATTTATGTCTATGTTGTCAGTATGCTACCTGTGCATTATGTATGACAGTTAAAAAGGATTTGTTTTTCTTTATAACCTAAGAATGTAAACCCTTGTGTAATTTATTATTGTACTTCCTTGCATTTTAGTGGTGAAACAGCAGCATGGAACTGGGAGTCAGAGCCAATATTCAGGTTTTTTACCTCGTAGCCAGCATTTGATCAACTTTTAAGACCACATATTTTCAGTATCAAGCTTCCAGAGCACCAGCTGCTGATTGTTTCTGGATGAAGAGAACACAGGTTATGACGACTGGTTTCAGATTAGTCATTCCAGAATTTTCCATTATATGACTGTTTTAAATAAGTGTTTGTTTCATTTGGCCACTTTCAAGGGCAGACTACCTTGATTTAATGGTAGCCGGTCTAATATGTAATGCAGTTTCCTCTTTGTCTCTTCATAGCTTGGCCTTTTAAATCAATGAAGTTGTCTGTGGTCATTCTGCATACTGCTGTTTTGTTTGTACGGAAATAATTGTGATGTGGGTGGATGAGCATTGTGTCTGGGAGTAGCAAATTATGTTGTTTGTGTCTAGGCAATTAAAAAATGAACTGTTGTTGAACCTTTTACCTGTGTTTCCCTGCTTTAGTTAATTATGGAGTGTGAAATAAAGTGCTCCTAAGGTTTCAATGCAGTGGTGTTTAGGAGAGGTCCATTGCAAGCATGCCTTACGTACTACTCAGATTACAGGGTAGCATATGGTGTAGTAATTTTGAATCTGCTTCCTGTGTACTACCCTTGATCAAGATACTTACCCAGTAAAAATTATCCAGTTGTATAAACTGATAAATATTTCTAAGAACCTTAAACATTGTGAGTCACTTTGGAAAAAAGTGTTACATACATAAATATATGGAAGTTGAGGGTATACTGATCCTGGCCACTCATCTTTCCCTTAGCATCTCAAGGTTGTAACTGTTGATGTGAGTAATTACAATATAAGCTTATGATGGCCTTTAAGTAGCCTTGAGGAATTTGGTTGGATTCCATGAGTAATTTAAAGGGACTCTACTATTGTACAGTGTATCAAAAACTGAACACTTCAGTACAGTATCCAGCTTTTGAAACAGATCATACCTAAATGGATAAAGCTGTTTCTTTATAAAAAGGCATTACAAAAACAAATGATAATCCTGCTCACCAGCACCCCTAGACCTTTTAACCGGTAACAGGTATTCTTTGGTGTAACAAGTGAAGGTCTGTAGTTTAACAGGTGAGCATGTTGGTGGAAAAGGTAGCCTTTTTATGAAGAAGTAGTTAATGGTGGATCTGCTTTGTAATCAGGGTATCAGCAACCAGGGGTGCACTGTCCACTCAAAGTAGAAAGCGGTGCTTTTTGCACCCGGGCGTGGGAGGCCGTCGCTCGGCGCCTGCCACTTGTACTGTGGATGACTGATGCTTGAAAGCGGGAGAAGATCATCATTAATTGGTACAGAGGCAAGTGTGGGTGGCTGCAATGCAGATGGGAATGGGGAGGAGGGTGAGATGCGTGTGCGAAAGACAAAGGGCAGGGAGTGCTTGCATTTGAGGCAAGTCACTTCCACTGTTTTCCATGTTCACAGACTGTTTGAAGTTAAAGAGCTGAGCTGGGAGGCCTAACCAGATATGTAGTGATGAGCGCTTCCCGTTTGTGCTGGTCTGGTGATGACGTGTTTTGAGTAGCTGTTTTTGAGGATGTCTTTTGTAGCTGCGTTTGTATGCAGTCACTGACCATTCACCGAGCACTGGTTTAACTCTACTTGAAGTGCTCCTTGGCAGATCTGACCATCCTTCAGGGCCCAAGTGCCTGGGTACTACCTCACAAAGGCAACTATGTCTTATGAAGCCAGCACTGTATCAGTACCCTTGGCTTTGAGATATTCAGATCTGCTTCCTCTTGGACTGTTTTCACTATCTGGTACATCTACAGAAGATTATAAATACAACTGGATTAATATTATATTTGAGTGTGTACACATCTACAGAATAACATGGCTCTTGGAATCAGTTCATGTAATGTGTTTTGGAACATATATCGGGATCCATGAATTATAAGAGTTTCCATTGGGGTGTTATAATAGTTATTAGTATATTCATATGGAACTTGGCAGTACAATTATAGCCTTTTAAGACTGTTCTATGCAGATTCCTTTTTTTGCTTATGCCTATGAAAACGAATAACACTTCAAAGCTAAGCCTCTAATTAAGCCAGTCTTTGTACATAAAAGTAATCTAGCTTGTCACCATTGAAGTAGATTTGAAAGCTGTTATATTGTAAGTTATGCTTTTCTCTCTTTTTCATAAAAGGGCATAAAAGAATCAATTTCTGTTTGTGTTATGTTACTTTGGTTTGGTTCTTTATTTATAATTGCATCCACAAAGCTAAAAGTGAATATTTGCCGTGTGTACCTCACCTATTCGTGCTGTGATTTTATTTCAAATCTGTCAAAAATCTCAGTATGAATAACAAAACATAGCTCAAAACTTAACAAGTGTTGGTGATTGTGATCATTTTACTTCCTAGTCAACCTTCTGATTTCAGTAGTATAAATACAATTGTTTCAAATGAACTGTCATCTCATCATTAGAATATTTTTTTTGAATAAACACTCTACTGTGGCCTTTGTCCACCTTTCCCTCTTTTGTCCCTGTTGCTGTCAAGTTATGTATTTTAATGTTGATAAACACTTGCTTCTGTCATGGCACTGTCAGAAACACAGATGGAGCATTACATTAACTCCCTGTAGCCTCAGACATTATTGTTTCAGTTTGGATAAACAATACACAATCGCAGGGTGGTTTAAGTTGTTAGTTTGAGTGCTTAGTTGGACGTTTGCTCTCTTGAGCAAATAGATGCACTTTGCTTAAAGATTCGACAGCTGTTCACATGTCATTAGTAATGCCCCCACCCCAGGTGGTAATTTTAATTTTTGCATTTTCTTTTCAGCTGTGCCATATTTAGGAATCTGTGTGTCTGCTTTATGAGCATATACACTGGCCCCTCACCTTATGTCCATTGGTGGGATTAGAAATCATTTTGTAACTCGAGCTGTTGACTTCAGTGTCACTTCTAACCCTGTCACGATCAAGAAATGTTTAATCATTCAGACACCTCTTGATTCATTTACAGGATAGGTTCTGTTGAAATGTCAACTTTAGTTTTAATAAATAAAAATACTTTGTAATACTTCCTGATTTTAACATTTTTATTAATTGTGATCTACAATTAAACTAATTAAAAATATGCCCTCCCTCAACAAACCTCTGGTCATTCCTGAACTGCTGACCAGTTCATCCTGTAAACATGCACAGCGTTCATCTTATTGATGACCTACACCAACAACCCCAGAGAGTAGAGAGTCTTGAAGCCAGTTAAATTAAAGTTTTCTCTTCTCTTCGGGTGTGTTTAAGTGCCAACTTAATGGGTTTGCGGCATATAGAAAATTTAGAAAACTGAACTGTGAAAATACACCTAAACATAAATGAATAAACTAATTTAGAATACTTAAAGTTGATCAACAGAATTTACCTTTCCCCAGTGCACCTCCGCTCGATGTTTCCAGGGACATTTCAGATGTGTTTTAAGTGCAAAGAAGCCCCTGGCACTTTGATACACCTATTCTGGGACTGTGATAAGGTACAAGCTTATTGGTAGGAAGTTCACTTAACCATTCAAAAGACCTTCAGTGTGAAGTTTGATTTGTCACCTTCTATTTTGCTGTTAAATCACAACTCAATCTTTCTGATGAGGTCATGGAACATAGGTTGTTCCATCTTGGCATACTTTGCAAAGAAATGTATTTTAAAGCTCTTGTCTACGGATGAAGTTCCTTCTGGATGTCTGAACTGTTTATCTTCCTCCAACTTAAAAAATTAACATTTGACCTACACAATAATTCAAAACAATTTTGGAGTGTCTGGACACTGTTCTGGAACTTATTAGTCAGTGTTGTATGACCTTGTGGTAACCATTTGACCCTTACCCCTCACTGTATGTAGATAGAGGTGCAGTGTCACAGTGTACTATTTTTGTTTGTGTGTATTGTTGAGATCACTGAACAGAAAGGATAAGACTTTATATTCAGAGAAAAGAGATAGAGCTTGGACATGCAGGAGATGCTGTTGTCTCCTTACTAGCATATTAATTTACTCCTTACTTTGGAAAAGGCTAGTAAAGGGGCTTTACCATGTTGTAGGGTTAATGGCAGTGGGTGACACCTTCCTGTCTCTTCCAGCCTTCGTCACGCTGCTGAATGGGGACCAAGCACAGGATGCCATCCGCACCTTTCATCAGACCACCATCCGTGGGCGGGAGATCACAGTGCAGCTGCAACCCACCGATGCACTGCTATGTGTTGCAAACCTGCCGCACACCTTCACAGGCACACAGTTTGAGGAGCTTGTGCGTGCCTATGGCAACATCGAGCGTTGCTTCCTGGTGCACAGCGAGCGCACAGGCCATTCCAAGGGCTATGGTTTTGTTGAGTACATGAAGAAGGACTCAGCATCACGAGCTCGCTCTGAGCTGCTGGGCCGCCTTCAGGGCGACCGCGCACTCATGGTCCAGTGGACCGATGTCAACCAGCTGACCGCTGAACATCTCCACTCCAAGTGCCTTTGTGTGGACAGACTCCCACTGGATTTCTGCCATTCTGATGAACTTGCACACATTTTCTCAGACAGGTACAAACCTGTCTTCTGCCAGGTGAGTTTTAAAAGGCCTGAAACATCCCAACTTTTCTGCAGTCTTCAGACTGTTGTTGTTTTGCTTACAAAGCACTTTTGCCCTGTGTGATTTGCCCATTTAAAAAGCTGGACATTTTACTAGAGACAGTTAAAGTTAAAACTCATGGAGCTAATAGCAGGGTCTAGCTGGGACACCTTTAGGTTTAGCTTCATGTTCTTGTATTATTGTGAATTTATAAGTATTATTAATTTAGCTGACTCTTCTCTCTAGATGCATTGCTGCTTTTTACCACTCTGTCCTCATACACAGTGGGATTATTATTTGGTACAGGGGAATTTCTGCCCATTATGTGGCCATTTTACTTCCATGATGGACACTTGTATAGACATTTTGGAGATAAAGAAATATACTTTGTGTCTCAAAACCATACATTTTTGTCCCTTATTGATGTTAAGCTGGCTGTTTTCTTTCAGTTGTATTTCTTCCATATGAAAACTATATACTGTACTTCATACTCCCTTCATACTTGCCCATACACATGGGCAATCTCAACATTTCATTAATTTAAACATAAATCCCAACTCAACAGTTCAGACCTATTATTAGCAGATTCAAAACAAAATATTTAAAAAATGTATCCATAGTGAAGTACAATGTTACACTGTTTCACAACTATATACAATTATGGTAGTTTTTACTGTACAGATATCCTTTGCGATACAAGTCTTTTGACTTACCAGTATTACACAAGTAAAATTATTTGATACCCTTTACTGAGAGGCAACCATATATGAGGCTGATTTTTTTCACATTTACCAGTAACAAGAGACATTCACACCATAAAGGTAATTAAATCTCTGACTTAGGAGATTTCACCTGGCTCAGGAATGTGTTACACTTGTAAGTAGGAGTATACTTGTATCAGTTGAGGGTAAGTGCCTTCCTCAAGGGTACGACAGCAGGCTCAGGGATCACTCTAATTTTTTAGAAATAAACTTTAAAAATGTAACTTAGTTTAAAAAGCTTTAGTAATAAACAGTATGAATTCCCTTACACTAGTGTAAATAAAGCATTAATCTTGTGATCATGTGAAGATCATCTAGTGTCAGACATTTATTAGTAATGCTTCACAGCGCCTCTGTACCCTGTGCTTCATGGACACTAGAATTCTGTAGCCCTGCACTGGACAAATGGTTATTGATAAAAAAAATTTAATAAATAAAAATGCAAAATAAAAAAACATTAAAAGACAAAATACAAAATATTTTATCGTTGTCAATTTTTAGCAATGTTTTTCACCCAGGAACCAATGATAATTTTTTTATGTAAGAAAAAAAACCTAATTTAACCTTATAACATTTGGATTTAGCTTGATAGGTTGAATTCACTGAATTACTTAACATCGTTATGTGAAGAATTTTTACAGCTGTTTTTTTTTTTTTTTTTAAATCCAGAGCATTGTAGCTTAAGTACCCTTAGTCAAGGATACTGAAATGAGAGCAGGTTTAAAACCTGCATTCTTTGAGTGGAAGGTTATGCCTCTAACCACTGTGCTTACTGCTGCCCCCTGCGTATCTAGTGATCCACCTGCTGTCCTGCGCTGCCAAGGTGATGGTGCTCTTGGACAGGAATCCTGTTACAAATGCCTCTCCTGAATATCCTGCATTCTTTGTTTTCTGCTGGCAGCATTACACACAAGTTGACACACTGTTGCCAGACGCTGCCACCCTAGTTGTTGCTATGACTCAGTGCAGCTCACTGCAACATAGCCAGCAAATTTTGCCAACCTGGGCAGCATGTAATGGAATCCCATGTTGCACCATTGCTGTGTTGCGTCCACTCCATTGCATAGGAACCCTAGCCTAGCTTTGCCTACATGGCTTTGCTGACCAAAGATTTGGGATCGCGTCCCCTATAAGCTTTTACGGTCCCACTGTTACTGCTCCCTTTTTTATGTCTGACTGCCCCCTCGGGGTTGCTGAAATCTAGTGTATGTGAATAGATCTGGGTCTCACCTCCCCCTCATTTACGCAGCAGTCTAAAACACTCAGCAGATTTGTCTCTGTAAAGCCAGCTTTCTCTACAGCAGAGACTACTTTGAAAGTGTAGAAGTCAGATTTATTGTGTCTTCAATTGTTCTCCCAATTACATAAAGGGAAGTATGCCCTTGTGTTTCTGGGGCAGACTATGAGATGGCTTTTAGAAGCATTTAGCACATTAGATGACTCACATTGAAATGTTTGAAGCACAGACTCTGGGGGGGAGTGCAAAGTTTTAGAAGTTAGGTAACCAATGGTAACCAAACCCTGAGCAGCACTATCTGAATTGTAGATTTTGAAAGCTCTGTGGCACGTTCACATTTGAAAATATATCATCATTTGAGGATTTGGTGTTTGCAGGATTCAACTGGTTTTGCAGTGTGGGCTTTGACCCTCCTTTGTATTCTAATCAGAGGAGTCTCCTGCCATTGGAACAGTTCTTGTGTCCTCAGTCAGACCTCCAGGTCTCACAGCACTGACAGCCAGTCCTGACAGCTCAGCAGAACCCCCCTGAGTCATATGTAGAGATCTTTAAGTCAGAGTCCTTCACTGAGGTTGACAGTGTGACAGAGTGTGTGCCAACTTCCATTTTAAGTTCTCACATTTGTTCCACTCTTGTCAAGGATACTTGAAAAATGCTAGAACCTCAGACTCATTTTAGAAATATGTGGCCACTCTCTGGGGGTTTTAATAAAATGGTTGTTGTTAGCTTTTTTCTCCAAAAAAAAAAAAAACAAAACAAAGCAAAATACTTTAACCAGAGAAGAAACTGCCCACACAAAAGGCAGGGAGATAATGTAGGGCCATTCCAGTATAAGAATGTATCAGATGGGTGTGTGTGCTTGTACCATGTGTGGATGAATTAACTGAGAAATGTAAGAAATGCCAAACGCAGTAAGTGTTCCCAAAAAATGTAAATTGTACAAATATGAAATTAAGCCTAAGCAGCGTGGGAGGAATGTGTGTGCCAATTTTAAAAAGAAAAGAAATTGTAGTGAGTTGTGGTTGTTCCTGGCAAACCCACCTTTCCTTTTAGGTACAAAGTTCAGTGAAGCATCGTCATTACTGATTTTATTCTTGATGCCCAAAGCTGGAAGAGCTCTTCAATGTTTGTCGCTTACAGGCAGAGTTCAAGGAAAGTGTGTCTGAAAATATCAGCCTAGACACAAGGGAACAGTAATCAACCACAGTCATATTGGCAGCCAATCCTTTTTTTGTTGACAAAGATTTAGGGCTGGTCTGAACCATGTCAATCTGGCGGATAAGGTAGCAGCCTTGGAAAAACCCTTTTTCCCCACAAAGCTGTCACAGGCAGTTATTTTTCAGTGTTTTTTTTTGCAGGTTTTATGTAAGGGGCTTCTGTGTGCTAGTTGATTCACTCTGACGTGGCAACCAGATAGCCTTCGTTCTTCATATTCTCCTGGAGACTCTACCGTGGAAAGTTGCATATTCTATAAACAGTGGAAAGGTTTAAAGTGATGACTTCATCTGCTGCTTAGCGTGCCTTTGAGGCACTTGAGCTGCAGTCCCTTCTGAGAGCTCTGACCTCCTGTTTTCTCCTCTGAAAGGCAAAAACCCAGCTTGCCTTTTCCTGCCGTTACCTCATGGGTTCATGAACAGCTGAGAGCTTTACATTACAGACAGTGCATTGAGCAGCTGTTGCCACTGGAAATCTTCATCCTTTAGTCTCTGCTGTAGGTGGACAGCAAGATTTTCATAAGACATGTTTTGTTGAAACATTTAGGAATGTCAGTCCGATCTTAGCTTTAACAGACTAAACTGGTCACGTAGAACCTTGTACCATAGTGACAGTCATCATCTGGAGGCTCAGACTCTCAGAAAAATTCCAGCTGTTTGTATGATTCCAATATGTGGAAAGTTACTGTAAATTATCTGGGGCTCTGGTAGGAAAGACATGCTGGAGTGAAAATATTTTTGTTATTAATTATAGTTTTATTATTAATGCATTTAGTTGTTTTTTTAAATTTTTTTAAAATAAAACTGCTTTCAGTGTACACTAAAATACTTAAACTTATTTACTCATGTGTACAACCAGGTAAATAAATAAGTACTGTACTCTAAAGATTAAATGTTGCATAAGTATCCCTGAGTTGGTATTTCTTTTCCCTTTTCCCTTTAACATCCAGTTATGTTCAGTGATGTGTCTGATTCTAATAGGATAATTGTGTTAGGTTATTCTAGCTACTAGAGGCAGGACTTTGACCCCACATATAATGTGTAAGAATGACTCTGTACTTTCCTCACAAGGTTTTGACCTGTATGCCATCCTCACTGTACATGTACCCTGCACGTATTTGATTTTTGCCTGTGTCTGCTTGGCACCCTGTTTACTGACAAATGCTCTTTTCCTTCTATATATAGCACCAGTTGTAGACTGCAAGTGCATTATCCTGGAGGCAGGAGTGAAACTGTGTTACACTCTGTCCGGGAAGCAGCACTCAGAGGTGCGATGGAGGTTTAACCTTCATGTCCTGTCAGAGCTGCTGTGCGGGCGGGTGGGTGTTATTTTCCAGGAGCAGTTCAGTGCCTCAGTTGCTCTGAAAGTCACCTCTGTACTGAAACAGAGCATACGGCATGGTGACAAATCTGTATATTTGGTGGATTGAGCATCAGCATTCCTGTTAATGCATGCAGATTACATTAGCATGCACTAGCAGCCTCCTACGCACATGCTCCCCAACCAAACTGACTGTCTGGGGGGGGGGGTGTTTGGCACCAGTCTCCACATCGCATTGGCCAGCAAGTAGGACCCTTTGTATGCTGTGTGAAGAGAAACACCTTCAGGCCTGTTATAGACCCAGCAGACACACTTTCCAGTCCACAAGCTCACGATGAATTAAGCAATGCAGGGCAATCTGACACCTCGCTCATGCCTTTTTTGAAAAATATATTTTACACTTCTGAACTTTAAACCAGGTTTGAGTCGGGACACAGAGTTAAATTTTGATTAGTGCCATTATGTCGAAACTGAGAGACCCAGCTTTCTTTTTTAGCCTTACCTAGAGGCAGTGGTTTATCTGCAGGCCTCACTTCTGCACAAACATTATTCCAGAGCATATTACTGACATCTGACCCCTCCTGCACATGAATTGTGCGCACACACAAAAGAGTTGAACAGTGAACTCTCACGGTATTTAATGACATGCGTTATGAGGAGCAGTTGTCATGATGAAAAGTTGAATGATGAAAAGGACTAAGACTGAAAATTGCCAAGGAACATAACAGACTGGCCAGTACACTGCAGCCTTCTGTCCTCCAGTGCAGGGTACAGTGAACACATTTGAGGACCTGAAAATTTTTAGTAATAGCTGCAGGTCCAAATCCCAGGAATTTCTGTTGGCACCACTGACAAACACATGCAGCTACATAGTGGTAAATTGTAAAATTGTTAACTGTGTGAGGATTTTTGGATGAAGATTTGTTCAAAGGAAGTACATACTCAAATCCCATAAATTGAAGGCATAGGATTTTCTGATAATAGTCATCTTGTTATGGTACTAATAAAACTTACAAATGAAGTTTTTGGCACATCCTGGTCTGAGGCAAGTGGTGGATGTGCCATAGTTTCGAGTGTTTTCTCAAGCTGTTAGTCCCCTGGTAGTTCTACTCTTGCACCTCATTCTGTTGAACTGTTTAGGTGTGCAGTGAAAAACATGTCTGATAAAGACTCGAACAGTTTATTTAATTGCACACCTTTACTAAGCACCTTCCCCTGTGACCACCTTGAGCAGAGATGTTTGGGGGTTGGGATTGGTGCGTGTATTCCTGAGATGTGGGGATTGGACCCCACTTTGAGGAGTAAATCCATTTTCTTATAAAAGTACTCATTTTCCCCAGGGTGGGGAAGTAATGAAGTTCGTGCAAAAACAAATGGACATGTTAGCCCTTAGGTTTACACATATTTGACCCACACACCACAACTGCTCCGTGTACCTCACAGCTGGCTCAAGATGAGGACATGAACGTGCGCGGCTTCGCCGTGGTGGAGTACGAGACAGCGGAACAGGCAGAGGCTGTGCTCGTGGACATGGACCGGCAGGTGGTGGGGGGACGGGAGATCCGGGTGTCCCTTTGCACACCGGGGACCTCAGGACGCAGCACGCTGGCCGCCCTCATTGCCGCACAGGGGGTGGTGAGTGATTATCCCTCCTGGGCTTTGCCTCACCCACATGCGCACACACATCAACACACACAGAAGAAGCAGGAATGCTGGCAGTTTAATTATTGTGCTCACAACTCTGCCTTGCTATAGATAGTCTACTTCTGTGTGTTTCCCAAGATAAAAAATTGATAATGCAGCATTTAAAATACGTATGCTTGAGGCTGAGGTTATTTTTGCCAGTCACTGCAGAATTTATGGGAGGAGGATACCAATTAGGATACCCCCTGTTCAAGAAAAAGAGCTAGTTGTGTTTCAGATTAGCAGTGAATGAAGACAGAAATCATAATAGAACACTCAGATTGTGGAATGCTTTTGAAGGCTGTAGGGGTTTGTCAGTATTGAAGAAAATCTTTAGCAGAAGTACAAAATGGAAGGCAGTGGCAGAGATGACACCAGATAGGATAGAGGCAAGGTGACAAAAGAGATGACAGTGGTTTCAGAGGCAACAGAACCAGTAGATGGTGTGGTAGCCTGCAAGAGTGACCTCCTCAGTCCCGATGGCTGTGAATGCAGCAGCAGATGGGCTCCTCTCTCTAGTCCCATTGTGCTGGAGCGAGCAGGGCTTGGGGGAGGGAGCAGGCAGCCAAACAGAATGATGCAAACTGACAGTTTCCCAAGAAGACTCTTGCCTTCAGTGATGTTGCCAGCAACAATTTGCTTGGTGATTAAATGACAAATGTGCCTTGTTTGATGGCAATATAAAAGCTGCTTAAAAAATGTGTCCTTTGGTGTTGACTGGACTTCTGAACAGAGGCACCAGGGTAATGAATGCTGCTTTGTCAAAGCTAAACCATGTGTTTGAGCAGCAGGTGTTCTCCGTCGTTTTTCGGTTGTACGTCCGCTGTACAGGAGCCCTGTTCTCTTTCGGTCCTGCGAGTCACAGCAGGGTCCTGAGGAGCCTCTGAAGTTCTCCACATGACTCCAGAGCCCCCTCTTCCCCATTAATCCCAGTCCCCCTCCTTGATGGAGCACTCACTCCCTGTGGCAGCAGATGGACTTCTGTTTGCCAGCAAGCTGCCTGTCTTGGAGGGCTGACAGGATGCCCCAGCAAGGAGGTCCAAAGGGGTGTGTCATGATCCACTTCTCTCTGCTGTCCTACTGAACAGTGCTCACCTTTGATTAACATCAGCAGAAAGGTCATGGAACTGGAAAGGAGAGGATGAGGAGCAATCATGCATAGTGCTCTTGACCATGTCTATGTTTTACAGAGTTAATCGGAAGCAGATGTAATCAGCTTAGCTTTGGAAGGCAAAATGTGTATGTTTCAGTATGTCTGTTTCTTAGGGTAATGCAAGGTTGTATGTGCAAGAATGTGTAAATGTGTGTCTTTTGGGGCAGATGTCAAGCGGTAAGAAAGGTTTGCTCCCAGAGCCCAGCCTGGCACAGCTTTTGAGCAGCATGAGCAACCCAGCAGCATTGCAGGTGCTGTTGAGGCCCTACCAGGCAGGAGGTGGCAAGCGTGGAGGTGAGCAAGTTCTACGCATGTGTACGTACACACATTCTATGCTTTAAAAATGGTATAACTTTTGTAGAAGAAAAGTCAATTTATGGCTACAATCATGGTTTAAATTAAGGGGAAGGATGTTAAACAAAACACAGTAACAATAAGCAAGGCATTACTACTCTAGAGTAGGCCTTTATGTCGAGCTACTTCCACAATTCAAATGTCTCTTAACTGCAGGTGTAAACATGAAGTTTTCAGACTGTTATGCTTTTTCTCTTTGCCCTATGGGTTCAGCTTCCCAGTATTAAAACATCTTTCTAATTCTGAGGTCTTTTATGTCCCTCTCTCCTAACAGTCTTGCTGCTTGATGAATACCTAATCATATATTAAAATGAACTTATCAGACATTTGGATAACAAATGGTTCCAGGAAGGAATTTAGGCACAATCTTTTAAAAGGACACACAATTATGAAGCTAAATTTAGCAGATGATTAAATGTTAAACTTTTCTACCTATCCTCCTGTATATAGGGTTGCCATTAGAGCTGAGGCCTGTATTCATTGTAAAAATCCAGTGGCCAGATGAAAGCAACAAAATTGCTATCAGTACCTTGTGTTGTAGTTGTGTTGTGCAGTGCTGAGATTTCAAACCCTATGATTTCTCTTCTCAGGGAAATTTGGACGCCCCCAGGGGCTGCCATTCCTCCGGCCGCCCCTTACTGCCGCTCTGCTCCAGTTGGGGAAGGTGCAGCAGGTGAGGCTGTCTGGATGAATTAAAGGGTGCCATATTTTTCCTCTGTGAGGAGGAAGATCTCCATGGAAGAAGCCCTGTATGTGTATTATAGATTGACAGACTGAAAGGGGAGGAGAGTGTGGGGTTGCATGTTTGCAAATAAATGCAAAGGTGAAGAATGTTGGCATGCACCTGTGCCTATTAACATTTATACAAATATTGTTGAATTTAACTAGGATTCCTCACTTTGTGACATATTTTAGTTTGTGTGCAAACTGCCACTCCTGTAGTACAGTTCATCCTCGATTTTCCAAACAGTATAAGGGAGGTGGTGTCCAGCTATGTTGAAAGTCTAGAAAATTGAAAAGTGTAATTTATGCTGTATACTGCAGTCTGTACTACAGAAATACTTTTATAGCTTAATGTAATGTGTAATTTGCCTAATACTTCTTTAATTGAAAAATACATCCATACATACAGTACAGTGAATTATATGCAAAAAGCAGTGAATAAGGTGCTGATATAGCACTACATGGGGTCTACAGGCACTTTGGCAGCTTCATGAGACTAACAATTGGATGCTCCTTTTTCAGCCACAGTATCAAAATAGTCGAAAACTTTATTTTATGCATTATTTTCTCCAAAACATCTAAAAATTTGTTCACTATTTTTATTTTCCCTATGTTGTGCAATTTTTTAAATAGGATTTATGATTTTTCTGTTTTTTTAATGGAATTTTTTTTGCCGGGGGGGTGGGGCTAAAGTCCAAAATTAATGAAATTGAGATCCACTTAATCGAGGATGGACTGTATTCCTTTCTGGTTGTAAGGGCCACGTGAGCGCCTCCACTCAGCCAGGAGGTGTAACCTGTGGACTCTTCTGCAGAATGCCATGCTGGGCAATGGGTTGGTGCTGCAGAACCTTATGCAGATGCAGCTGGCCCAGCAGCAGCTACTGCAGATCAAGGACAAGCACATGAGCAGTGTGAGAGCCCCCTGCCTTTGCGTTTGTCTACCTCTGTGTTTCCGTTTGTCCATCTGTCCATACACCTACTGACAGATCTTCAGATCTTTTATGGCTTTTGCTATTCAGTGCTTCAACTTTCAAACTCATCTGAAAACTCTGCTGCATCTCTCCTAGGTGTGTCCATTGTGCAGTGCAACATTTCATGTAATACAGCCCACAAAGAACTAAGGACAAGTGCATGATAATCGTTAAACCCATTTGAAAACACACTGCGCATAAATAAAATACAGTACAATAAATAAAAATTTTTCAGTATAGACATTTCAGGTTCAGCATGTCACTTAATGATTTTTACATAGGTGACCCTTGGACCATTCATAGTGACTGTGTTCCTTTACCCTGCATTGCTTACTTTGACACCTCTGATCTATAGAGGGGAAAAAAAATCAAAAAATAAACTCCCAAGACCAGGAATGAAATTCACTGCTTGTTTAAAAAATCTTTTATTCAAAACATGTAAAATTAGGAAAAACGAATTTCCATTATAAAGAAATGAACAAATACTGGATAAGATGGTTAATACAATAACTCGTAAAAGGTGGTAAATGATTGAAGGATGATCATTTCAGAAGCAATGCACAGCTTAAAGCAGAGCTACTCTAGTGTGTCTGTGGTAATAATCTTATTGAGTAATAAAAACTTTTATTCCAACATTCGTATTTAGCAGATCCAGACTATTCTGTGCAAGGTTTCATATGTGACTTTTTGAATAATTTTCCATAATGTAACTAATTTTCAGAAATATGCTTTTTTAAGAATGCGGTGATTGAACTCCATGGTCAGAGGCAGTGTTGCTGACAGCCAGGCTCTTTGATGTCCAGTTCTCACAAGTGACAACATGCTCTGTCACACACTAGGTTCCCAGTCTGCTGGGTGACCCCTCCAGGATGCTGCTGCAGAAGGCCTTAGGCATGAGGGCAACAGTACCCCTGTCTCTGGGCAAGGGCCTCCTGGGTGACTCCCCAAATGGTGAGTGGCGGGTCTTAGTGATGTGGCAAGTGCTGCCACCCGAACTCCTTCCATAGTCATGACACTGCAGTAGAAATGCAGATTTGAGTCAGTACATTCACAGTATGTTTCAGTCTCTCGGGAGAGAGTTTGCTATCACCTGAGGATTTTTTGTTTTTATTTATTTTGAAATTCATCAAAAAATGGATCTCTGAATATGTCATTTATCAGCAGAATATTGGTACTCATAATTAATGAAACCTGACAGGAACAAGACAGGGGCAAGATAATTTTAAGAACCAAATTCATATCCCTTGCTCCAAATAATTTTTATGCCACATGAAATGCCTAGAGTTTAAATGAGCCCACTTACTGGGAATAGCTGTTTGTTTACCTTTGTAGGAATAAGTGCTGATAGAACTGTTTGATATCTGTTGTCATGTGTGCCAAACATTGTACCAAATATTTATTTTGTATTCATTGTTGTAGGCAGTGATTATGACTTTGAGATGGCACTGACCTACGAGGATGTCTCTAAACTGTCTGTAGAACTACCCCAGGATGGTGTGCAAACTACCAGCCATGCCCCAGGGGCCTCAGCAGGCATGGCGCCCTACCTCACTGTCCGGACACAACCAGGAGCCTCAAACAGTGGGGAGCAGAATGGCACCCTGGTAGCTGACAAGCAAACAGTGCCCCCAGGGACCTCAGTGGGTGGGCCTTCTGTGCCACCTAACTTCCTCCAGGGTGTGGGGAATCCTATCATGGGCACCTTGCTGGCAGGGGGAGGGCCCAAGGCTCAGCAGGGTCTGCAGAGCAATAGTGAGAACAGCATATCAGGCGTGGTAAGAAAAGACACTCCCCGTCTACATCTCTTGGGCTTGTCGTCATGTCGTGCTTGTACTGATCTTGTAAACTGAAATATAAAATGGTAGTATACTCCAGTGTGCTGTCAGTCGAACCTCGTGGCTGTTCATTGAGGCAAAAACTTGTCAAAGACCATAAAACCATTTCCTGTAGCCTCAAGCACTGCTGCTCTGGGAATCAGTTGAGAATTCATGGTTTACCCTTCTTATGCAAACGATACATGTGATGTACTGCAAGGCTTTAGAGTGGTTTTACGCCGCTAGCTGTTTTAATATGTACCGTGGCTCAGTGTAAAGAGCCAAATACAACATCACCTGAGCTTTAGTGACTTCTATTGTTCTCCCATGATGTGTGGTGTGTTCCATTAAAATTCATGTTCCATCATTTAGCACTAGAAATGCCCTTAAAGGCACATACAACTAAAAAAGATCAACTCCCAGAGGGGCTGATTTATTTAATGGTGAGTGTACTTTGTCCTCAGGTACAGCTTTTGAAACTGACATGTATAATTTCATTCACAGGTCACACCCAGCACCCAGACCTCGTTGCTAGGAGAACCACCTAAGGAGCTAAAGCTACCCTCAAACCCATACCTGAACCTGGCCAGTGTGCTGCCCGGCATGGTGCTTCAAGGTACATGTACCCTGCCTCTAAAATATTTGCAGCAACCATTCTATATGTGTGTACGTGTATGTATGTTACACAAATTCATGAATATATACATAATTTGTGGATATGTGCATAAGTGTGTGTAATTATATGTTTATATGTATTGTATATATACATATGTCTGTGTGTTCCAGCCAGTACTGCAGCGAAGCACAGCATGTTCAGATGTGCTTTTATCAAAATGATTGAGTTAATGAAGTAATTAAGAGAGGGAGCTTGCACCCACTCGGCCCTCCAGGAGCACAATTTGACAGGCCCACTCTACAGCCTTCTCTTTCTGCCTTTATTTTGCTTTCCATGCTGTGACAGTGTGCTTTTACTGCAGCGGGATGAGCTAGCAGTGGCCAGGTTCACAGACTCCTCACTCCTGTGCCACTCTCCAGCCATGGTGGAGGTGGCTACGCTTAATGGCTTCTGTGCACTCTGAAGCAGCTGCAGAGCCAAGAAATGATTTAGTGGGAGGATTAGAGAACAGACTAAAGTAGTCCCAGACAGTTTGCTACAGGTCACAGGAAATTGTATGTGGGTTTGAAGCCCCAGTCACTACTAGCTAAGCTGTTGGGTTGGTTAAGGAAGAATAGTGGGCCTCAACCAAGTCCAAGGGAAGGCTGAGCAATGAGTACTAGTTTTGGTAAATAAGCAGATCCTGTGCAAAGAGTTCAGACTTTCCCTTTGTCCATATGTGCATACAGGTATGTGTTTGTGGATTCCTACTAAATCCAAAGTGTGTATCCCCTCCCAGCCCCCAGTGCCAAGACCCCAAGTGTACAACAGCATGGCGGAGTGTACAACAGCATTCTAACCCCTGCCTCACAGCCTCCGACTCAAGCTGTGGCCACAAGCTCCCAGTACAGCACTGATTCATCCAGCGAGTATGCACAGCAGTACAGCCAGCCCTACTCACAGGTGAGCCCCCAGTGCTGAATGCTCTGCATTACACAGAAAGTTGATGTACAGCCTGAAACAGTGAATATCAATACTTCACCATGTTCACATCAGCATTACAGTGGAAGACATTCAACTCTGAAAAGGTGTGTCCCCATCAGAGTGATAAAGCAAGCTTCATTTACATCAGTCTTTATAAGTACCATACACAGCTTTCCCTTTGTGTTGTCTCTCTCTTTCCCTCAAAAATTGAATGTTTTCACCAGCTCTCATTAATATGAAAGTGGGAATAAATGTAGCTGGTGAAATATTTGTAAGAATTTCTTACGGTTGAAAGATTTTGCGCAGCTCTCGTACCTGTTCTCAAAACTTGCTTTATTATGGAGGTTGAGCACAGCATTAGTAAGTGTATGTGTGTAGCGATCAGTAATGAGCCCCCTTCGCTGCACCTACCTGTCATCATTTTGGTTTTTGCCATCCTTTTGGGTAGCTGCACAGCATCTGTCTGGTGTTACTGGACTCTGCGTGTGATAGATGGAAAGATTTTTTTTTTTTTGCTTATTTAACAAAACTAGTGCTATATATTTTTTATATATATTTTATTATATAATGGCCTTAGGCAGGTGTTTAGGTGTTGTGTCCCATGTGGTATTGCACGCCTCCACAATCTGGCCTTTCCAGCGGTAATAGTACAATGCTCTCTTGCCATACACTCATCTACAGCCGCTGCCTGGCCTTCCCTTGAGTCCAGAGAGTTCTCACTGTGCAAAGCAGCTTGGACTTTGAGCAAGCAGGGAAGCTCAGGTGGAGCAGAGCCGGGGAGGCAGGAATCCCTGACCTCTGACCTAGCAGGGCAGAGTGCATGACTATGAGTGGTACCTCATGTAACCCCTCCTTCCCATGTTTTACTTGAAGGAAGCCATACAGCAGTGGTACCAGCATTATCAGGCACAAGGCTACAGCAGCACACAGGAGCCAGCCTCCAGCGAGTACACTAAGGAGCAGGCCCAGGTGAGCATCCCACCCCTTGCCACTCCTTAATCCTGTGCACAGGGGCTCCACCCCCCAATAACACTCCCTGTCCTCCTCTATTGAAGATGTCTGCTTATGCACAGCCCACCTCCAGCTCCTCAGAGACTTACTACAGCCAGGTGAGCAGCAACACTGACAAGCTTCTGTGTTTTTAGTAACAAGTGTACATGCCTACACACATACATCCACATACTCTCACTGGACATAACTGGATATAATAGGCTGTAGGGGATTAGACTAAACATTGTAGTGTAAATATGCAATTAAGCAAGAAAGACTAAATGATCTCTTCTCACTCATGCCAACCTTACATTCTACAATTAAGCTTTGTCGATACATATTTACATATAAAGCTTTTATCTCCCCATATAAATGGATGCTTAATATACAGCTAGGGAAAACAGAACAATTTTCCTTATTCCTAATCACTTTGATTTGTAAGATTTATCTTGCCTGCTGTTAAGACTATCAAGAAATATGTCCTCATCTTGACTCTCCATGTCTGGCACATTCCTATGTGATGGAATGGTGTGTTTTTCAGGGAAGCACCACTACTACCTACGGAGACTACAGCAGCTACATGCAGGCTGTTAGTCAGTACTACTCTCAGACCCACATGTCCCCGGCAGCGGTCCAGGTGTACCAGAGGGATGCAAGCAAGGTGCCCGCCTGCTCCCTCTGCTTTTTTCTCGCTCCATATTGTTGGTTTCACACGAGGAAAGAAGCTTCCGGGCTCTTAGGTTGGGTGTGTGTGTGTGTGTGTGTGTGTGTGTGTGTGTGTGTGTGTGTGTGTGTGTGGGGTGATTAATTAAACAGTTGACCCCATAGGCTCACTGAGTGCCTCACTTATCATTTCACACATATTAGAGATTGTTAGTGTTTTTTAAAATCGTTTTGTGATGACGTGACGTGTATGTGCACTGGCAGTTAGTTGCACAGCTGTCCCTGTTGTCTTGCCAATGGTTTTTCTCACTTTCCCCTCATACTTTCACACATACTGAGACGTGATGTGCATTTATTATTATGTATCTTTAGACCTTTTTGATGCATGGAGGTTGTCATAACTTATAGCCTTGGTACAGAGTAAAGGTGCTAAATCAGCTGGACAGTTACTTTGGGAATATTGTCTTGTACATTTTGGCTACCTTACCACTGGTGTTACTTGATTTTTGAGCAGCTCGGTGGCACAGTGGATAACGTTACTGCCTCATAGTGCCCAAGCTGTTCAGGTGCAAGTTTGAATCTAGCTCAGTCTGTGTGGAGTTTGTATGTTCTCTCCATGTCTGTGTGGGTTTATTCCAAATGCTCCCGTTTCCTCCCACAGTCCAAAAACATTTGTTACAGGTTCGTTGGTCGCTCTAAATTGTCCATAGCATGTGCTTGTCTAGGCAGCCACTGGTTTGTCAGTGCTGGTCCTTAGAAAAATGGTGAGAATTGAAGGCAGGAAATGCATCTGATCATAAAATTCCTCCTCCAGAAGTTCCTGCTCCTGTTCCAAACATGAATCTCCACATGCCACACATTTTCATAGTGTCGGCCAATAATAGCTAAAATGTGGTTCTCCTGGACAAAATGCAGTAAAACTGAAAAAGAGAAAGAATTACTCGTTGATCTTTATGCAGTCAAAAAATAAACATTTTCTGTACTTCCATTGGACTTTCCATTTCTCCATTTCCTCTAGAGAGGAATAAGTGTTGCAACACAGAGGCACGCTTGTATATTTGAATATGATGGAATGAGTGAAAGATCACTTGTACACATCACCCCTCCAGGATAAGCACAAATTTTATGACTGCTTTTAAATGTTTGTCCTTGTTAAAAATGTGAAGAACCTTAATGTGGCAAATCTGCATTTGTTGCCAGTTTGCAGCAGGGTGGGTGGGGGGTGGGAGGCTGTTGGGAGTAGTCCATGCTTGTCTCACAGATGACACAGATGACCAGTGGTAACACCCTGTGTATTCTGCACAGGAACCTGACTTGACAAAGGCCACTCTTGGAGGTGCCCTGCACTCAGCTAGCAATGGCAGTGCCCAGAGTGTGCACCCTGGCAGCGTGACTTCTGCCTACAGCTCCATGTCCCTAGTACCAGGGTATATCGGACCCCAGCATGTGGGCCCCAGCCCCACGGCACCCCCTCAAGCTGGCCAGACCACCACTGACTGGAACCAGTACTATTACGTGAGTCTAAGGTCATCATTGCTACTGGAGGGGATGTTGGGTTTTGCACCTGGGTCTCCATGGACTTCTTGTTTTATAGCAAATGCAGACTTATGTGACTTTAATGTTGAGGTTGTGCATTTATGAGGAATATAGAGTTGCTTCCAGTCTGATTTCCTCAGGCAGGTGCTCATCTAACTTGCTTATGCCCCTGTGGTCCTCCTCCCCTCTCTCTCCTCCTCTTCCCCCTCTGTTTTATGTGAGTAGAACCAGGTGCGGGGTCAGAAACGTGATTACTCACAGCTGCCAATGCAGGATGTGGCAGCTGATGGGCCTTACGTGGGCCAGCACTCCCAGGGCCTCGGTGGCCAGTACGCTGACTACTTCAAAAAGAAGAGGATCTAGAGAGCACCCCTAAGCCATCGTCCCCATACTTCTTGTCTCGTCTGCCATGCTTTTAGTACAACGCCTTCCCCACCTGCCCTCCTTCATGTTGCTTATGTTTTGTCCATGCCTTAACTTTGAGCTCTTCTGCTTCTTGGCTGTTGTAGAAATTGTTTATGTTTACAAAAATGTAAATTTTTATAATATATGATACTTTTTGTATTTGCATAATGGAAGTCCTCTCTGGGATGTGTTGTCAGGTAACTTATTTCTGTATAAGTGTCTTCTTTCTCGTTGTGAGAAACAGCAGACCTAACAGGATTGATAAGCTGTTTTTTGGTTGTAATTTCTGAAGAAGTGCAGTCTTTTTTTTCCCTACTATTACACCCCGTCTCCCCAACCGAAGGACTCCTCAACGTGCTGTTTTCCCTTGCTGTATCTTGCGCTAACCTTTAAGTGTAGGAGTGACTAGCCATTAAACTGAGATTCTGCCAGCTAGAGTCTCCAAGCACAGGGGCCCCCAAGGATATTACTTTTGGGGCCTGAAATAATTAATCTTCAAGGATGGAGGCCTTCCTTGAACCAAAGGGCCCGGTCTGATAGAAAATGCAATAATATATGGTATGGCGTGAATATATTCCCTACCATCCCTGTTGCTGCTCTGGAACCTTCAGTTGTTTGCCCACAGTGCAACACATTTCCAGAGCTGCACAATGGCAGGGATTTGTTTTGGAGCTTTATGCTGGACTATTAAAACTGCCGTTCCAGAGGACTCATGATATAAAGTGCTTAAGTGACTTGAAAGAACTTTATTGTAGTACAGTATTTGGCCATTGTGGTCACCTTGTGTGAAGTGTCTCCTGCAGGTCCGATGTCAGAACGTGGGAAGCAAATGTTGCAGGCCTGCTAAATGAGATGCTGACCACACAACTCAGGCGTTGTCATTTCTGACATGGTGGCAATATGAATGATGGCGCATGACAAGCGCTGTCCCACAGCAGTCTTGCTGGAACATGACCTCTGTCACACCGCTCCAAAGCCAGTGCATCTTACACACAAACACATACACACTCTCTCACTTGCCCAGACCCCCTGAGATATTCAGTGTCTGTCTGGCAGCTGAGGGACTGGACCATGATATCATTAGCAGAGAATACAACTGTAAGTTCCTCCAGCATTGAGCCCGTTGTTAGATGGCACTTTGCCCAGCCTTGCTGTGTTCTGTTGGCTTTTAAGTACTTGACTGTTCTTTCCCCAAAGCCTTAAGAAGGCATCCTTTGAAATAACATGAGGTTCTTTGTAGTAAATGAAAACATTTTCTTGTTTTTGTAATTGAGTTTGACATGACTAGCATGTATTCAGGAATTAAAAAGCTTTCTGTGCAGTGCAGGTGATTGTATTCTCCATCGCAACAGCAGGTAGATCTTTTGCTGCAGTAAAAGATGTGAGCAGCGTTGGAGGTGTTTCATTAGATTGTTGCTCAACAAGGAAATCCCATGTCCCCAGCACACCTTCCTGGACTCCCATGAGAAGGTCCAGGCTGGACCAGTGCTCCACCACATTCGATTTGTTGAGTAGAGGCCATTAAAAAAACAATCCAGGTATTGCAGTGCACGTCAACGTGCCATTTTATTCTTAGCATCATGTGTCCTGAAAATGCTGAGATACGTTCACTTTTTTCTCATCCAGCTGGTTGTGGGCTCTGTTTTCCTTTGCCCATGTTTGTTTGCTGTTGTAAGGAATCCTTTGACACTACAGACTGGATCCAGCAGCTCCATACTGTTATGTAGGAACCTAATCCAGACCCTTCACCTCTGGTCTTTCACCAACGCAGATTTGGTGGGGTTTGGAACCTCACTTAGATGGGTCCAAAAAGTGCTGCCCATTGCGTCTTCAGTGGGCCCCTTTTGCTTTTGAGCAGAGGGAATGTATGGAGGTGGACAGTGCCAAGCAGTAACCTGCACTGTGTACCCCCACTGATGCTGCTGTGCCTATTTCTGCATGTTGCCAACCAGGTTTACCATTAGCACTGATTGTAAACACAGGACTCCCTTTGAAGTTTGTAGACATTGTTGGCAGGAGAGAATAATTCATAGCCTGTCTCCACGTGTTAATGAACAAAATGCGTGACCGTGTGGGTTCATTCTGGGGTGAAAGCAGCTTGTAAATAAGGAGCATCCGCCTTCAGCACTGAATGAATTAAGCAGTCCTCTCCTCCTTACTATGAGCCTTGCAATATTATGATTGTTTTCAGTTGCGCAAAAGAATGTTGTAACACCCAGACTTTAGGTCATAACACAGGCTGGTTACTTTGTACACAAACAAATTAAAAAAAAAAATTTTGCAAGCTGTTTTTGTTTGAAAGTATTTATCTAGATTTTCTGACAATTTAGAATTTGCAATATTTTGTATTTCAAATAGGTTGAAATTGCTTTACTGTGAATAAGCTATTTTTAGGAACATTGGGATTTTAGCATGCATATTTATAGCTGTAAAATAAAAGTTCTGGGAATGTTTTCAATAGCTGATATTAATGGAGTTTTTTGAGTTTGACTAAAATTTGATTCATATTTATTTGAGTTAAATGTGTATTTATGTACATTTTTCCACCAGTCATCCTGTTTCCCATTCTAATTCACCTGAAAACGAAAAAAAAAAAATTGAGAGGCATATTCTTTGACAATCCAGAATAAAAATGGAGGGATCGCAAGCACATTTATCAGTGTTGTCCTTTCTTTCTGGTCCTTGTCTTGCTCTTGTCTGACTCACTGTGAGCTCTAATGGCGTCGCGTGTAGGCTCCCCCTCAGCATTTCGGTGCTGCTGGCCTCAGTCCCACCAATGACTTCACCCTCCCGCTCGCCTTCTGGTAAGTCAGTCCTCTTCATTCTGCACGAGCCCTCATTTGTCTCTCAAAGTCTTTTAAGAGTATAATACAAATTCTTTACATCACTTTTTACCTGATTGGTCTCTTTCTTTTGAAACTACTGCATTTCCATACTATTAACCACAAATTTACAGATTTGCAGAATGCTCGACAAATTGGATGATATACCGCCCTCTAGTGTCGGCCTTGGGGATTTAGTTTTCGCAGAGACCCAAAAAACAGGTAGAAGGAATAGCTTGAACTACACATTGTTGGTGTGAAGCCCCAAAAAGAACCTTGGTCTTTTTTTTTTAAATTAAAGATAATGAGTATGATTAGAGGGCTTGCAAACAGAGGCATATTTAGTGCCTTCAGTAAATATTCACACACCTCCCCCCATCGATTGCAACACAGTAGAATGAGAAACAAAACTACATACATGATATTCTACTTGCTATGCTCCCCTGGCAGTGCCACCTGGATGAAATTGTAGCTCCAACTTCACATACAGTTTTTCAACAGGGTAATGTAATCACTAATTCTGTCGATTACAGTGTCAGCTGTGTGTGTGTGTGTGTACAAAGTACACCAATGGGTGTCATCAGTGGATTTATATAGTACGTCCTCAGTGGTTGCTGCTGAGACCCCTCCTCAGGGAAATAAGGACATTTTACTACATCACTTGTATTTTCCTACTCCTAGCAAGAGGCTATACAAAAAAGTCTTTATTTAATAAAATGAACGTTTAAGCAAAACAAAAATTAATGCCATTGTTAAGAGATCCACAGCAAAAAATTTCCTTATTGCTATTTATATCAACTACGATAGAAAAATTTACCTGTGTACAGTGTGAAGTTGCATTGCAAAAACCCCATTAGTTAAAGTAGAAGGTATGCGGTCCCTTTATGCATGGAGCGGCAAACACAGGTGGAAGCCTTATGGATCTTTGAAAATAGGCTCAGTCTGTCTGTGGCTTCTGCCATTCACTGCATGTCCATTAGCAGCTGCTGAAAAACCTCAATCAGCCCTGTGAAATCAATCCGCTTCTCTGGAGAGCTGTCCCAACACTTCCTCATCTGGGCATAAACCTGCAGAGAACAAGCAGTGCAGTGGTCAGGCAACAGTGTGGATACAATGCAAGGGCTCAAACAGGAAGATAAATGCAGTCAGCATTTTTTATCTGGGTTTAGAATGGTTTTTTAAATGCACCGCTGAAAGCACCGTGTGAGATGGTGTGAAATGTATGTCTAATTTTGTTATTGCCTATTTTCTGCAGTAGTCTGTTTGGCAGATCACAGTCTTACCATTTCTGGACAGTTGGCTGGGCAGGGGAGCCTCTTTCCCTCCTCCAGCACTTTCACAAGCCTCGTGACAGTCATCTGGCCGTGGGTGTGGCCAATCATCCTGAGGAACACCTAAAAGCATAGCACATGCATGATCTTTGCATTGATGCACAAACCTTACCTGAAAATGCCACAATATGACAAGCACTCCTCTTTCAATGCTGATTCCAGGAGAGACTACAGATAATGTATTGCAACAGTGGATGGAGTTGTGGCTCCCATCATGCTTTGCTCTGTATGCACATTTAATGCATGTCCAACAATTGTGGGAAGTCTAGAGCCGGAAATTATCCTGAGGCTGTGCTGAGTACGACAATTCCTAGGGTGGATGTGTCAGGGTGCTTGTTAAGTGCTACTGTTAATTATGCCCTGAAAGAAAAAGTGTGTGTTCTCACACTTTTGTCTTCTGAATCTTGTACTCCTAACATCGCTAATGCAGGTTGTTACATTATTATTTAAATACACACCTCTAAATCCCAAAGGATGTCTGGGGTCCCTGCTGTAATACCTCTGAGCAAAAGGTATTGAACCTGAACCACATAAGTAAAATATTCACCTTTACTAGCAGCTGTATTTGTGAGGGACCTTAACTGCGCATCCATGAAGGTATGAATTAATAACCATAGCATGTTAGGAGAATTGAGAAATTGGATATTCATCATCATTCTTATTATTTTCAGCACAATCAGTGGGCAGGACTCCTGTCAGGCACTAGCTGTTGGCTGAGTCATCCATCTATCTATTACTCTGGGCATAGATGAAGGCCATCTGGCACCTTTTGGGAATGCTCTGCTTTATTAGGGTTTTCAGTGTGTCCTGGGTGAAAAGAGGCTTCTGTTCCCTCCTGCTTCTGTTTGCCCCCAGTAATCAGTACAGTTACACTGTGTGTGGATGAGGACGAGGATCTACCATCATGGGGCTGCAGCTGGACTCGCAGTAGGTGACCAGCTCGTACAGGGTCACCCCAAAGGACCACACATCTGATGCTCTGTAAAACTTGCAGTGGATCAGACACTCCGGGGCGTACCTGAGGGCCAGTAGGAGTGAAGAGAGGCAGACAGGGCAAAGGCTATAACCCTTCACACACAAGCACAGAGAAGCAAACAGACATGTATGGAACGATGAGTATAAGTCTACAATAGCAAGGTCCTCAAACGTTCACATGTAATGATACAAGAAATGTTCTAGTGCAGTTAATCTAAACAGTTTCTCTACCCATTATCAAAGTACAGTTGGTGTTCTTCTGTTTTATATTGCTGTTTCTCTGTTCCTAAGTGCAGGTAGAACATAACTGAAAGATAAGGCCAGCAATCATTGGTGATCTTGCTGGTCCTCACCAGAAGACAGGGCTGTCTAGGTCATCCTTCACAGTGTAATAGCCCTTATTTTCCTTAATGCTCTTGGTGAGGCCAAAGTCTCCAATCTTGACAGTGTTGTCGTTTTCTACTAGGATGTTCCGGGCTGCGAGGTCCCTATGGATGTAGTTTCGGGATCCTAGGTACTCCATTCCCTGGCGGGTGTGACAGACATACATTTTGTAAAGGCTTGTATCCAGATACTGTCTGTCTTCCATAGCAGGTCACACAGACAGTAGTATACACCATATGGCAAGTTTTTTTTTCTTTGTTACTTTGAGTAAAAGCAGGTGCAAAATGGCTCTCTAGTACACACTTGCGCACACACGCATACCCATTTAGCAGATGCTTTTCTCCAAAGTGACATACAGCTTAAGAGTAAACAAAAGAGCTAATTACATGGTTACACTTTCCTCCAAGTGTCACACACAGATGCAGTGAGAACCCCATTTTCATGCCAATTATGTATCCCCTTCACAGTACATAATGTTGACCCAGACTACCCAAGGCACATACTCCTCCTGTGGCATGTGCTGTGAGCCACCAGCTGAGGTTATACACTTGGAGGGAAGCATTATTTGTCCACTGTGTGACTGTTTAAAACATGGGTGAAACAGGCTGCGGAGCTGCATGCTGTCCTGTAGCTGCATTGTTACAGGGACCATACCTTGCAGATTTGCACAGCATAGTTCAACAGCCTTTTCAGATCAGTGCGTGCCTTGTTCTGAGGCAGGTACTCCTTCAGGCTGCCTGCTGGCAGGTACTCCATGATAAGCTTGATGGACTGCCCGCCTGAACAGGAAAAGATATGTTCGGTGTTAAGATCAGAGGCTGGTTTCTTAAGTTCCCAGCACTCCAGTGACTCAATGCAGTCATCTCCCAAATGAACTCTATCAACTGGCTCTTTGTTGTAATTAACTTTACAGATTGGGCTGTTCTACTCATTAGATAATGAAATAATTTCATTTAAATGATACCTGAAAGGATCAAAAAACCTTTAGACCTTGGAGCCTCTAAATTCATCACTGAACATGCCTGTTTCAAATGTTAACAGGTGCTCTGTGCCTGTATGCACGATGCCTGAGGGAAACAAGAGTTTGTGTGTGTGTGTGTGTGTGTGTGTGTGTGTGTGTGTGTGTGTGTGTGTGTGTGTGTGTGAGAGAGAGATCTCTCTGCATGTGCTCTCTCACCCTCCTCACTGCAAATGCCCTTGTACTTGACAATGTTCTCATGGTACAGCTCCCTCAAGATGTCAATTTCACACTGCAGGTTACTGCTCTGCTCTTCTCGATTCTCCGGCTTCAGGGACTTGACAGCTACCAGTTCACCTGTCCGGTCACCCTGGGGGTCGTACCTACACAGCTCCACTTTACCAAAGTGGCCCTGCACATATACATGCACGCGTGGACACAAACACAAATATATACACAAGTGGTAATTGTGGCATGTATTTACAATCACAGAATAGAATCCCTTCCAATTAAAGATGAACCATTACATGAGTAAACATCTCTTACAGAGCCACATGTATCATCACACACTCGTAAACTCGGTCGCTTTGCACAAATATTATCAGAGAACTACTCATTTTACCTCCCCAAGGTCCATGATCTTCTTCAGGAACCGCTTCTCGAACAGTGTGGGGTCCACTTCCATGGTGGGAACTGGTTTGATGGAGGGGTCTGTGTGCAACAGAAAGTAAGGGTTTCAGCCAAATCAGCAGGGACTGGAAGGATTGTTATCCTTTTAACAGTCAAAAGGTGGGAGGGTTGCAAATACAGGCAAATTCTATCAATAATAAGGAACCTAAATAGTGTTACATTTGAAGGCCATTTGAGATTATAAAAAGTTCCACCTGCTGCACTACACTAGGATTTCCAAGAGTTTTATCAGAAAACCATTTTAAAAACAAACAATGCACTGTTTGTTATGTGGGATAGCAGCTGACTTACTTTGCTCTTCTAACATCTCGAGGTCTCTCACGATGGCCCTGAAGAAGGGTCTCTTGCGGGGGTCGTAGGTCATGCAGTGTGTCATGAGCTCTGCTAACTCCTTGTAGTCAGGTGTGGCCAACTTGCACTCCGCTGCATAGAAACGCTCCTTCTGCTCAAACACATCACACCAGCCTGATATTCACACAGTTGCCAGCTGCTGTTCAGCTTCCCTGGGTGTACAGTTGATGTTTGACACCCACATCTGCTCCAAGTCTTTCAGTACAGAGCACAAAGTGACTTTAGAGTTAGAATCAATAAGATCTTAACAGAGAAGCATTTCCATTTATTGTATTTACGGATTAGGTACTGTAAGCACTTGAGATGCAGATATAATAAATATAAAATACTCTTTCAATGAAAATAACTGTCACCTCCACAGCCTCCAACTCAGTGTCAGTTGTTGATCAAATTTATCCCATAAACATGTGCAACATTTGTTGTCATGTTATAGATCACAGACACTCAGAAACACCAGATACCAGCTGTAAATACTATGGAAACAAGCTGAATTATGGTGGTACCACACTCTCATAGTATTTTATTGCTATTTGCTGGCTTGAAGGATAAACACTAGTTCAGAAATTTTAGGAAATGGACTAATAAAGAAAATATTAAAAAAATAAACTAGAAAATGTATGTTCAAAAATTTTGAACAAAGTGATCCAGTATGTATGCTCATTATAAGGATTTTTTTTTTTTTTCATTTTATCTGATTTGTATGATTCAATGCTGCTTTCCCCAGAGCTTGCCTGCATGCCATGCTCTCAAGTTTCCTATAGCACATAGTTCTGTGGAGCATGCTTTAAAGACCATGCCATGAAACACATGGACAAAGGCAATTCTTTCAATTCAGAATATACCACAAGCACAGTGGGTGAAAAGTGTTCTTTTTGGAAATGTGAAATACAAAATGAAGCTGTTGCATTTTGTATGTTGCAAGGTTGACACATTGTACCCATTAGCATAGTGCTACTCAGGACCACTGCTAGCAGAGTGAAAAGTGCTGACAGTTGCAGAGGCCAACAGAAAATGAATTTATATTTTAAAATGTATTAACAAGGACAGGGGCCCTGAGTAATACTCCTTCAGCTGGCCAAAAATTCTTTGCTACACCACTGGTGCTAATCACTCTTTAATAGGCTCTTAGACTTACTTTGGCAAATATTTGTAATTTATATGACTTTATATGTGGAAATACTACTAAGAATTTTCATTTTTTAGTAAATGCTAAATTCTGTAAGGTCACTTGTAGGTAGTGCACATTCAGAAATTACAGTAAAACTGTATGGTTTTCACTTTTAACAGTAACTGTGACAATGCATACTTTAAATACACCTGACGGCAAGGGTACAGTGCTTTTTGTGTACTTGCAAATATGCAGCCAAGGGATGTGGTGGACCAGTCAAGGGGTGCCAGAGTAACAAGGTTCCAATGTAGAAACTATGTAGAAACCCAGTACAGGTTCCCATATGGCACATCGAGAGACACCTCATTTGTTCCTTACCTCTGTGGGCTTCTTGTCCTTGAGGGGCGTCTCACCATTGTAGCAGATCTCCCATAGGGTTGTGCCAAAACCCCACTTGTCAGCTGCTACACTTAGCTCTGCTACATTCCTCACACACTCAGGAGCGATCCATGGGATCCTGTCCACACACTCTGCAGGAAAGGCACACAAGACATGGCTTCAGGCATGGGCACAAGTGTGTATGCTGAACTCTGTGCTTTGCAATAATCAGAGTACAATGTAAGATAATCACTGCTACCTTGCTGCTTATCCCCAGTGGCCCATTTCGTGTCCTATTACTTAGCATTATCCAAAGAAACTTGTATGAAGTTACAGCCTCTGCTAGAGCTTCTATTTCAGATCCTCCTTCCCTTTTAAATTTGGAATTTTTGTGGTGCCAAGAATCATTACCACCATTCACCCCACTAACTATTGCCCTGGTTGCACTCTTTTACCCACATGCATAGTTTTTGACTGGAATAATACAGTTGAACCAATTTACTTAACGGTACTACAGCAGGGCTTCTCCTAGAAACCTGGGATTGGAACTCACAACCTTCAGATTACAGGTGGATTTCTCCATTACATTACCTGCTATCGGGTCACAGGTATGACTCCTGTGAACAGGAAAGTTAATGCTTTATCACTAACCCCATGAGGTTATGGAAACCACAGCCAAGACAAGAGCCCTACCCTCTCGACTGAGCACTGTGATGGGGATGCCTGGGTCGCTTAGCTTGATGAAGGGGCCACCCTTGCTGTCCAGGCCATCGCGGGCCAGCAAGATATTTTTGGTGCAAATATAGCCATGGATGAGCCTCTTATCCTCCTGAAGAAAGGTGAAAATAAAAAAACAAGGAATGGAGCAGTATCTTGCAGTTATGTCTCTTTAGCAGTATGGTCTCACTTAAAGCACCTGCCAGTTTACTTTCTATGGGCGGGGTTATGCCACAAGCCCGATAACTAAAGTATGTAACCTCACTGCTAAATAATGGTTTTCAGTGGGGATACAAGTGCAATAATGACTTTTAAACCAAAGGAGAACTTGAAAATGCAAATATGAGGGACTGCAACCCTACTGTGTGTTCCCTTAACAAAGCTGTGAGGGGATTTTTTATTTTAAAAAATTTATAGGTTTGTTTAAACAAAGCAGTAGAGCTTGATGGCCTAAAGATGCAAACCTGTATGAGACTCTATGCACGCTGGTTCCAGAGCCACTGCTGGAATATTTCAGCTGACTGCTGTGTGGATGAACCAGACCTCAGCTCCATGCTTTTACTGCTAGGCTGACCTGGCACCTGTCTCTTTCATGGCCTGGTGAGTCTTCCTTACCAGGTAACTGAGGGCACTAGCCAGCTGCTTAGCCACCTGGAACTTCCACAGTGTGGTCAGGGAACTGTGTTGTCTGCGCATGAAGAGGTCCAGTGGCCCCAGCTGTACATATTCCTCCACTATGATGTCTGTGTGGACCAGACAGATGTAGCTGTCAGAAATGGGACCTACCTGATTCTTTAGCAGCATGCCAGCAAACTCCTACAATATGCCGACAACGACAAGTAACAAGACCACATTCTGTTGTCTCAGGATATAAAGCCTTACATCATCCTAAGTTGCCCCCTGAACGGTGTACCTCAGACACCCAGGGACAAATAGACAACTTAGATTCCCCTATATAAAAAATACCATGTTCCTGGCTAACTGGATTCTAGTTCAAGGTGTGTCCCATAAACATGTAACATCATACTAGAAAAATGAGACAAAATGCTAATTAATATTGGGGCAGGTTTCACTGAGGCTCACAGAACCTGAAAATCATGTAGAGTAGGTATGTAGAGAGCAGGTGAGACAGTTAAGTTAAGAGCAAGGTACAGTCAGTGGAAGAAGGAAAGTTAAAAAATACTGAAGAGTTAATGAGGGAGAGACTGTCCCACTGGAGCAGAATTGCTCATATATTTAACGGAAGGCTAAGAGGTAGAGTGAGTGAGAAGGTAAACAACAGGGTACAGCTGGAGACAGAAACACCAGAGTAGAGTTCACCAGAGCCAGAAGGTAACACTGTTACCCAATTAGTGAAAGAGCAAAGGTAACACCGGGGTACAGTTCAGGAAAGGATGTAAACATCAGGATATCATCAGTCAGGGACTAGAGTTGAGAACTGTGCAATTGTGCAGTTGGGGGTCACTCACTCTCCAGGTCCCGCACACAGACACCGTAGAGCAGGACAATGTGCTTGTGAGAAACCTGTCGCATCATGCTGGCAGTCTCAAAAAAGGCCTGCAGGAACAGTGTTTAAGTATGGGGTCCACACAGTCAGCCCAGTGTAAGGAGTGGGAGATGTGGGACTGGGGGTGGGAATTACCAGGGAGATGTCTCTGTAATTGGAGCCCAACACCTTCAAGACCACCTTCATGTCCTGACTGAAGTAAAGGCTCTTTTCATCTTCACCGTCCTCAGCCTTCCCCTTCAGCAAGCCTGCATAGATGTTGGTTCTAGTCCCGCGCCCCAGGTGCTCCCCCTGGGATAGAAATGGACAGGTATGCGGGCTACATTCACACAAACACTCCAGACACACAGTTTTCAGGGACACAGTTGGAGAACAACAAAGTGATTACCTGGACTATCTCTTCTTTGAGGACCCTGTGGAAGCTCAGCTGGCAGACTTGTGGGGGACCCTGTGACTCAGGGACTCTGTTCTTTGTCACCACCAGCAGGTTGGATATTTCTAAAACAAACAAAGTACCTCAAAGTATCAAGCCTACACTAGCCTATTTACTGTACATATAGCTTTAGTACAGGGTGTTGCTCTGCACTGGTAATTATGTGCAGTCCCAGCACATAATTGTGCATACATGCTGCTAGAAACAAGTTTTTTCCTCATAAGGCATTCAGTTGACCAACTTGATCAGGAAATAAGCCGACATGTCTTCCCAGCTCTTCTGCACCACTTCCTAGAGATGTAAGACACTGGTATTTTTAGCTGTCACCCTCTGGTCCAGGTTCTCCCATAGAAATGTTAGTCAGGTTTCCCAGTAGACACATACTTTCCACAGGTGCTGCATGTCAGGCCTGCAGCATGGCTGTTTGTGTTTGCATCTGTGTTGCAATGTAAGTGGTGTTGTGTCAATGAGCTGTGTTTTATTTGTTTTTCTGAGCTGCATGTGCATACAGAACCTGCAGTGCTGAAGTCCTGTGTTCCCAACCTAGGTGTGGCTATTTAGAAGATTTAGTTCTCAGACAAAAAACTGTGGCTTTCAAAAAACACTTGTGCTTGCAAGCCACCACAGTATGTACTGTTAGCAAGGCAGCACCAGTACTTCCAAGACCAATGTGTTTGCACGCTTCTGCACACCTGGCACAGCTTGTGTCAAAAACAGCATGCATTTATAGCACCATTCCTGTTGAGCTGTGTCTACGACCAAACTGGTACCACCATAAGAAAAGGTGCAAATTTAAGTAAATAATGTGCACTTCCTGACTTAATGGAGAAGTGACAGAAACAGTTCACTAGCCCATTTCTGAAGTAAACAGAGGTGAGGGGCCCGCCTCCGGGAAACCACATTTACTACATGCTCTTCCTGCTGGCCCAGGCACTGCAAGCGGCAGCAGGACGTCTATAAACAGAGCGGGGGCCACAGAGGTGTCTGCAAAAACACAGCCCCTGAGGTGGTCAGCGGAGCCCCAGGCTTAGCCACACAAACAATATAAAGGTCAGGTGGCCAGGCCCCGCTTAAAGCGGATATCCTCCATATCCCCCATACACATACACAGATACATACACACACCAGCTTGTGTTCATGGTGCACTGACTGTCCTGTTTGCTGACAAACTTCACCACCCCCACCTGCCTACACCAGCTAGTGTGTTCCTGCATCAAGTCCCCTGTTTACCACACCCCCGCCCTGCTAACATCACCTTGAACCCACATGCAAGGTGGGAGGACGGCAAGAGTCACTTTCAGTTATGGATGGCATTTGATTTTCACTCAGTCGAACATTTAACGGGTATGCAAGTTCAGTGTCCAGAGCCACATGTAAAACAACAGGTAGCTGTGTGGTGCATCTGTTTCCACAGTACTATCAGGGCCAGCAGATAAACTACCAGTGGGGAGTAAATGAGGAAGAAACTTGGTAAAATAAATTCTTACATGAAAAAACTGCTAACTTTGTAGCATTTGAGAATAATACTGGCAATTCACTAATTCTAATGGAAATTAAAAACCAGACTTCAGTGATCATGTTTTTTTGATTTATCTGAAAGCTGCACAGTCAGCTCTTTGCCAAGATCCTTTTCTGATTAATTACAGATTTTAATCAGTACAAATTTCATTATAATAACATGACTCATCGAATTTTCGGGGGAATGTGAATGTTTTTTTTTAAATGGCAAATTCTTTTCTGAGTGACATTTATGTAAAGGGGAATCTGAAAATAGCTGCCTGTTGGCTCTTGCCTTTTTTCTGACAGTTGCTATTTCCTGACACGACATAGTAAGATGTGTTGTTTTGATGTAAAACGGTGTCTTATCTGTGGCATTAATAGGCCCCTGCTTGCTGAGGTAACCCTTATATTACAGCAGCAAACAGCAAGTCCTGCTTCAGTACTTGGTCCAGTGTGCAACAGGGAAAACACTCAGCCGTGCAGGTGGATCATTCTATACCTCTGGGCTGTGGGGGGCAGGACCTCCTCAAATAGAAGCTGATGTCATCTGTGCGCAGGCACTGCCCAGCAAGGTGATTCATCAGCTCAGCCAGTGTGGGCCACAGACCTGGGGTCCCACACAACTGGTAGCCCTCTTTCCCCACCTCAATCTGGAAATTCTTGTACTGTAGGCCAGGTTTGGTAGGGCACGGTCCTGCCTAGCAGGTGCAGCAAAACAGAGAAAGATGGTTGCTGACTAAATCAATGCAATAAGGTTGGAACTGGAGCACTCATGATACCTCTGCTTGTCTGATATGGGCTGCAGTTCAGATCTTCTGCAGAGGTAGTCAAGCAATCTCATCTCTACTTTATGGGAATTTAAACTGTGACTGATGCAAAATCACACCTAAATTGTGTCTTTATAAATCTATACTTCCATACTTGTACAGCTTGCAGTTGCAGTCAAACAGCAAGTATATTATTTAAATTCAATTAATGTAAATCCTAATGTATAATTGAAATGGAATGTACATCTATATTTGTATGTTTCTGTGAGCCTGAGTTTGTACAATGTATTTCTTACTGAAATGTATGTTGGCTTATTGCTAGGGAAACAATGGCAGCAGCAGTTTGTCTGCGCTCTGAGCGATGCGCTGTAGATAATGGTCCCTCGAGTTAAATGATTCATCTTGTCAAGAGGTGTCCATAAAGAGGGAGCAGCCGGCTTAGGTACCTCACTACAAACGACAGTCATGAGGATGTGGTTGTAGTCTGTGCAGCTCCAGCGCAGTACATACATGCCCTCATTATTGCCCTCCTGTCGCAGTTTGTGAACGGCATATTCTGTGCTGGAAAATGGTTGGAGGGACAAAGTGAGCAAAGAGTATGAGACTAAGATGTAGAATGAAGATGTTTACAATGTGGGAGTTTTAGCTGTTCACATACCCGAACCCAAACCCTTAACCACCACTTCTAATGTAACCCTTTGCTCTGATACCATCCCTAATTTGACCCCTAACCTCACCTAAAACCTTCACCTCAGCTCTACCCATAACTGTAACCCTCAATTCAACTACCACCCCTACCTCCATCCCTAACATAACCAATTTGTAAACACATTACCCTGCTCTGTAACATATTTATAAGTATCATAAGATCTTAGGTCTCAAAAGCATTAGTTAAATAGATAAATTAATATTTAAAAGGAAACTAACTCTTATGAAACATCTTCCCCAACAGTTTTAACTGTATACCTCAGCCTAAATGCCAGCGTTAATCCTACCCCTAACATAATCCTACCAGCAACCCCATTTATAAAATTATTTCTGAATATAACTGATCCAGGCTTCTGTTCTGTTTTGGGTATACTGAACTGCTGGACTCAGAAGTGGGCCTGACCAGATGGGACCGTGGCACCCATTCTGCAGGTTGTAGACCAATGAGGGGGGTGCCACATCTGTGCACAGGTAATGGTGGGCATCGACAGTCAGCCGGAAGTAGCCATCCACTAGGGCAGCCAGGCTCAGGGCCTTCGCCCTACAGGTCAGCTGGAGCTCCTGCAGGGCCAGATAAGAGCAGCGCTGTGGGACTTCAGCATGGTACAGTTTAAACTTTGTAGCCTACTTCAATGCTACACTGTCACTGATAAAACCAGGGCATTTGCAAGTCCTGTCAGCAGACTGGAGTGTCATGCAACTCGTAATAAGCTCCGTGTTTGGCACTAAGACTGCTTTGAGCAGAAGTGGTCAACCTGATACAGTTAACTGTTCTTCTGGGTCTGGTTTTCTTTCTGTTCTAATGCATATCACTAGTTGTGATCAGTCTGGTATACAAGGGTGTGCCAACATTTACTATTTTCACACTGATAGATTAGATGCCACCTTTTAAAAAAGACTCTAATAATTTGTTTCAGCTGTAAGATTCAAAAGGACTCCTGTTTAGTGCATAAAGAATACCATCTTTTTGTTATCTTGTTTGTAGATGGTGACAGTGGACTCCTTGATGACAATGTGCATGATCTCGTGGAAATCAGAAAAAAGCACCCAGCCATCGCTGATGTTTTTCCCTTTTGTCTTTTCCAGTTTGCTGTCTACCTTGCTCTTCTTTGATTTCTGCTTCTCTTTTGTTATCATTGGACTCTGTATATGGAAAAAAGTAATATGATACTGATGAAAACTAGAAAAAGATGTAGAGGAACTAAAATGCAAATTGAAAAATAAGCAAGTTAACATTCAAATTAAGTAATTCTCCTGGAATAATCTCCAGTTCCAAATGCTACCGAATTTGCTCCATAAATGACATCCTGGCTTACATCCAAAAGGACCTAATCTGAGTTCTTCTTTACAGAGGGCTAGCCATGATGTCTCAACATGTACAGTAAAAAACAGCTTTCAACTTGTCATGGGAGACAGCTATTGTAGGAAGCATAAAAATTTAAACTTGACCTTTTGACCTGAAAATTAACCGTTTAAGTCCCTGCAGCTGAAAATATTCTCCAGTAAACACAGTATAAATGTCTACCTCCACATTTCACTTTGGGAAAAACCATAAGCTAGACAAACAATAAAAGTTATTTAGTCAGTATGATTTAATTTTGCTTCACCACATTAAAAAGATTTGGGTCAGTCTAAAGCAATCTTACACTGACTGGCTTCTTGCGCCAGGAGATCCCTTGGTTCCCAGACACCCGGACCTCATATAGTGAGTGATCCTGCTGCAGGGACTGCTCACTCTCTGAACAGATCTGCAGAGCACAGGGTTCATAGACCTCACAGCCAAAGTTGTCTGTAAGAGTCTCCAGAGTAGACAGGTACTTCACTTTCAAGTCGTGTGCTGTCACGTTGCTATCCAGGATGGTCTTGTTGTTGAACTCATTAAGGAAGTTCTTGAAGACATTATTAATGCGGACACGAGTGAGTAAGTTGCGCTGCTTAATGGATGTGTTCAGGCTTTCTGGAATATTCTTCTTGTAGCTGAGGGCAAGTGGGATGAGAGGACACATAAATTTACATTACTTTTTACATTTATTTAGCAGCCACTTTTTCTTTAAAGCAGCTTACAGTGCTTTTATACAACTGGGTTATTTTCCCTAAAGGAACTTAGAATTAACTACTTTGCTCAAGGCTACTATAGCAAGGGTTAAGATCTGGCCCTTCCAATAAAGCAACAGACATAAGCACTACCACAACCAGCTGTTGCTGTTACCTGCTGCGTCAGTTTAGTTTTTATTTGTTTGCTGTATCTGTTAAGAAAGCACACTTAAGCAAGCAGGTGGTCCAGATGTCATGAGCTGTATGAAAACAGAAACCCAAAAACAATAGGAATATATACTTTCACTTTCTTGTCCTTTCACACTTCTGGTATTATGGGATGCCTTAAAAACATTTAGATAAAATCATGCAGAGCACTTTCTTTTTCATCATGGCTTCTTTTTGGTAGCCTCAAAGAACAGCTGACCACGATCAACTCTTAATAATTATAATTAGCATGTTTTATAATCACAATACTAACACTTTCTCCCTTTTCGATAAAACAAAAATCACAGTTGTTTGTACTGCTAGTAGGAGGACGTTGGGTAGTGCTGCTGTGTGTGTGCTCTTTGCAAGTACTATCAACAATGGCCAGTCACCTGATATCCCCCACTACCCCGGACAGTGGGAGGTTCCTGCTCACAGCATAGTGCGAAATGGCGAGCACTGCCATGCCGAGACATTCATTCTCGATGTCATGGACCTCCTCCTCATTCTTGGGGCTTCGCACTGGGGCCAGGCCTTTGAGGAAGTCCTGCTGGCCCTGAGGGCAACAAGCAAACAGCTTAGTAGTATACCAGAGTAGGGCAGCAAACAGCAAAGCAGCCATGCACTTGTGACCTTAAGGCTGCAATGGTAGTTCAAGTCCTCATAGGAACCCTCCAATCACCTGGGCAAACAGGTATTCGAGGGAAGCACCATCTAGGAGCGGGGTTCCTGCAGGGGTCTTCTGGAAGCCGGTTCCAGACTTCTGCTTACTGAGGGAGTGCCTCCACACAAGGGCCTCGCTCTCATTGGTGCCATGCCAGTTGGTGAAGTAGAACCTGTGAAAGAAGGGAGAGACCAGTTCAGGTTTCACATCACACATGCACAAACTTCATTCCACTGTTCATGGCTGAGGCACTGGTCGATTATGGAGGAGCCGATTGTGGGTGGCAGCAGTGGAGGAGGTTGAGGGCTGCCTAAGTCAAATTCTCAAGTGGGAGCAGGAAGGAGGGGGTGGAGGTGTTGCAGGCAAAAGACACTGGGGTGGCAAAGTTGACAAGCAGATGGGCTGTTAGGGGAGTCAACAAAGGGGGCACTGACTGATCTCAAGCTTTTCTTCCATGTTCCCCCTATAACCATCAGTAACTACAACATCGCATGGCAGAAAAAAGTCACAGTTAACTGTTCAATTGCAGAATTCAAGAGTGTTATTTTTCAATTTGCATTTTAGTTCCTCTACATCTTTTTCTAGTTTTCATCAGTATCATATTACTTTTTTCCATATACAGAGTCCAATGATAACAAAAGAGAAGCAGAAAAACAACTGGCAGCATGGCTACACACCAATAGCATAGAGGTAATATCACACAAAAAAAGCACAGTGGTATCCAGACCAAATGGCAAAAGACATGTTGGTCCTAGTAGTTCTTGTGCCTTAGTTATGTCCTTCTACAAAAAACATGTACCCTTCGTTCATTAGCACAACCGCGATTGTCCTTTTTGGTGTTGGTGCAGCACAGCCGGAGTAAACAGGAAGTTCAGCATTCAAAAAAGAAAAGGTGCTCACACAACATTTAACCAGACATCGTTTGTTTACACAACAGAAGCAAACCAGGAAAATAGTGCTGAATACTTCCCCATACGTTTAAAATAAAGTGCTCAGGCAGCAGTCACATCTTATAATTAAGCAAGAGCACTGTCTTACTTCTGTGTGGCAGACAAAGTCTCTCCAGCAGAAAGCACAAGTGTATGCAAACTATGCAGCCACCAAACAAACCAGACTGGACTTTATGCAAATCAAAAAACCTGGCAGTTGTCTGGCTCTGCACATAGTTGCAGGTTGTGCCCTGAGTCCAAGATAACTGAGAAGTCCAAAGCATTTCAGCTACAGGTGTTCAAAAGCAGAATAATAAAAGGTGAGTCAGATGCCCTTGAATAATGGCATTATATACAGGAAGACAACAGAAGACTGTCCAGCAGACAGCCGTTCATCAGCAGAGTTTACCACAATGACCACCCTTAACGGTCTCTTCTTAGCAGCCCTTAATACACAATGCATTAACTTCTTTTTCTAAACTCCAGCAACACCCCAGCTTGTTAAAACATACTTTTCACTATGGGAATCACAATGGTCAAATACACGTGGCAACACCTCTCTTTAACGTCACAGTCCAAGAAGTTCATGCAGTGAGCCATAGTTTTGGAGGAGTGTCGTTACAGTTGAGAGTTGTGCAGCTTTGGCAAAATCTGGAGGGTTTAAACATAAACAGGAGTCACAATGCAATGTTGTTCAGTGCAGCTAATGGTGCTTCTTCCATTGTGAAGGATTTCCATCCAAAGCAGTCATCTGCATTCTATAATGTAGCATTTATCTTGAGTGAGTTACATCTCTGACATCCATCAACATTAAAACCTTTGCGGTCATTCTACTCACCGTGCAACCAATATATCTATTGAACTGAAGTTTTTTTGTATCTACTAATTTTTATTTGTATAGAATTTTTTTTTTACTTTAGGTGACATAATATTTTTTTACATTTTTAGATTTGGGGGCAAACAATAAGACTAGTATGTCCATGAGACCTGAAATCGAAACAACATGTTCACCAGCAGACTTGCCAGCGGTTCTTGCAATCCTGTTGGTAAAAAAACTGATGATGGAAATATGATGCATTCTGAATGGACCCCTGCAGGTCCTGACATCTGGCAATAACATCAGATCATGCACCTGGCACACAGTAGGCTCACATTGAAAATCATTGCACATGGATTGCTGACTATGATCACTTTAAGATGACAGCAGCAAGCACATAATTTCTTTAGGTTACTAAAGTGAGAGTGATAAATGTTATTCCTTTTCTCATACTACTTTATCACTGAGTCTGAGAGTGCTCACTCAGGATTCTCTTTGCTTTCTAAATTGCAATCACATATGGTCAAATAATCTCTGTTGTCCAATCTTGCCAGCAAACAAAATATAAAACAATTATTCTGTGCTAAAGAATGTAGTGTATGAGGTAGAGTGAACAGTTCAAAGGTGAACAGTCCACAAATTACAACTGGGGAGAAAATGAACATTATGCAATTCATTGATGATTTACCTAATAATGGGTCCCCCCATAAAGGATGGCTGGTTAGTGCTGAATATGTGCTGTCAGAAATTAAAGTGTCCCAGGCAAACAACTTCAAACAGTTGTCTTCTGGCACATAATTGTAGAATATACAAACAGATATACATTTGCGCTGCACCTATTTATATTTTCTTAGAGGCACCTGCTGATACCACAAAAGGAACTGACAGTGTCACGCTTGTTTAGTAGCCTGCTAATACGCACAATGATCTGATTATTGATATGCTCTCTCAGGAATGTTGACATCTAATCATGTTGAATATGATGTCAAGAGGAGGTCACTTGTGCGTAAATCTTAAACCAGTACCTGTGACTTTTATTATCTCTTAGTTTTGGCACACTTCTTTTTTTGTGCACTGTAGATTTGTTTTTCTGTTAAAATAGAGGCATGCTTCTTTGTGAAGGGTGTTACTGGGGCCAACTGCTCACAGCTCAGACTTACCGCATGCGGTAGTGCAGCCTCAGGGCAGTGCACTCATCAATCTGGAACATGTGATTGGGCGGGTACCACACACCTTTGCTCTCATCATACAGAGCAAACAGGTTGTGGCACAGTGGGGAAATGCCTGGAACAAAACAGCCAACTGCAAGTTAATATTTGTACTTGATCAAGTACAAGCTTTTTTATGAACTATGACCACATAATCAAACACTGTATGTAAGTAAATACTATATATGGGGCAAATGTCAGACAATCTTTAAAAATTTCAGTTCTCCTTCATATTTGAAGCAGGATACAAAACCATATACTGTACTCTGGAAAAGCATATGTTTACTAACCTATCTAGCGACAATGCAAAAGGCCATGTTCCTTCCTGAACTCAAAAGCATGCTGACTCATGTAGATTTCCCTTCCCCACTCTCGATCCTCGATGACCTGCTGGAAATTTGCCTCCTGTAATGAGGAAATTCCTGCTCTGGTCTGACCTCAATGCCTGTCTTATCTGTCAATGTTGGCACAAACTCAGGCCTCCTCCCAGTGTGACTTCTGAAGCCCTGTGTCACTCGTAGGCCCTTGGCACACCCCAGCTGACGGTATCATGCTGGTACAACATACTGTGGTTTTAGCTGTCCAGGAAACCAACTTTCTTCCCAAACAAAGATCTCTCTATGTTGCATAAAAAATTAATGACTATAGTCTCATAATCTTTCTTTTCACTGCTTCCTCATGAACAGGATGTGTGATGTTGGATGAGGGCTTCACGGGCACTTACAGCACTTCTTGGCGGCCTCAATACACAGTTCCTCGGCAGAGAGGCTGTCCTTCAGGTACTCTAGCTGGCAGATGTCAGGCAGGTAGAAGTGCACTTCAAGACCTCTCAGAGGAACTTGTGTAGGGACATCACTCTTTCTTGTCCTCATTTTCCTGCACAGCTGTCTGCTCAGTTCCATCACTACGTGTCACCAAAGTTCAGGTGCTGGGGATCAAGACAGCAAAGTCATCACCATTATGACATAGACATCAATTGCCCTGCAGAATGAACACTGTGTTGCAAGCATTTTTTTTTGCTCCTGTGATAAGCTTGTCAATCAGGCTAAATCAGTACATTGCTAACAAAGACATTGCCTTAAGCTGCTTTGAAAAAACAACACACCCTTTGGTTTGACACTCATATATGGTATGGACCTTGACAGACACCTGGGCTTCACTGCTTTTGTTGACTGGACAGTTGCCATGGCAGTGCACAGTAGCAAACTTCACCCCTTTCACAAAAGGCTTACATTTTCTTAAGACTGGTGGGGCTAAGCCAGGCTGGACCAACTTTTGTTCACAAGGTGCATTTGAGTGACACATATGAAAGTAAACATTGTGAGGAAGAACATAAAGTTGCCCCAAACATGCAAATTCTTTATCATTATGTAAATAAGAAGTGCAAAATTTTCAAAAAAGGTTTATCTGCCAAATTGAATACTTGTATGATAATCCAGCAGAAAGAGGAACAGCTTACCATGGGCTCAAATGTCTGTTACAATTACATTCATTCATGTTCACATTGAATGGGACTAATTTTTATGCATATGACAGAGGACATATAAAAGAGGTACATGACACAGAACATACTCCTACAGCTGCCTTGGTGTAGCAATCAAGGACTAAATTTTTAGAAAACAGAACCTGATACCATAATGTTAGTGTCAGTACTAAGAGGAACAGGACCTTGCAGGACTACTGTAAACCTTGTCTGTTCAATCCCACTCCAAGCTTCTTTTACTTTGTATTAATTTAGTGATGATGACTCTTGTTACCATTGGAAACCAAAAGGTCGACATGTATGCATTCAAATTATATCTTATTTCCAAACCTTCATGCTAATTATGACAATATTCCCAATCTGTTTCTTCCATCTAGGCCTAACTTGTTAAGCCAAGACCACAGAGAGAGATGTTTTGTTATCAGAAAAAGGGGGCAAGTACTGACATGTACAACAAAGTGGAGTGAAAACCAGTGGTTCAAAAGTTAAACTATGGCAGCTTTTGGATATATGTCAGACGTAAATGCAGTATGCAGCTGTGTCAGCTGCAGGAATGTGATGCACAGGGCAAAGGTGACTGAAAGAAAAGTGCTTCACTCTGACATAAGGGAAACTTAAAAATAACATTTCCAACATGCATCACAAGTATAAACTGCACAACAATGATAATTCATGGTGTACATGCAGGGAATGCCTAAATTATTAAGGTAAACCAAAATTTGCTGCATTCAACTTTCCATCTCTCTACCTCAGCCCAGTTCTAATCAGATGCTTTAAAACAGCATTCAGTTGTCTTTGCATAATACTTTATTAGTTTCACCATTCAACTGTACTGCAGGTGAAACAAACATGTAGCATAAATGTGTACCACTTGCCAAATGTGCTTCAACAATTTCTTAATAAAACATTCACCATAAATCATTTCTGCTTTTTCCAGGCCTTAAACATTCTTCCTTCCTGAAAATGAATTTGCTTCCTCCTAAATAATTTTATTTCAGACCTGAGTGCAGCCAACAGTGTATGCGTACTCAACACTAACTTTTCTATAAGGTTTTTCCCTAAGTAAAGCAAACTACATCTTGTGCTTTGAAAACAGCAAAAAAGCACAGAATGTCTCTGCGGTTTTGAGAGAAAAACCATAAATAATAGGACAAGAGATGTAAGACTTCTACTTTCGTTTCACAAGACTAGTTGTGCAGGGAGGAGAATGCACTAAAACGTCGCCTTTTCCCTCGGAAGTTATACGCTGTCACTAGTGGTCTTCATTTTTTTCATTTTAAAGCAATCCAACCTAGATGGCTGAAAACAGTTCACACCATGGTTTTACCAGCTGGTTGCTTAGATTCTGTAAAAACTTGACTACATTATTATAAATTTAAAACACTTAGTTACCCTTCCATCCATTATAAGTAAACGTTTGACCAGTGCAAGGTTGATTTGCTGTTCCCATTGTACAAGGTGAGAGGTGAGAGAAAACACCCTTGATGGGGCACCACTACATCATAATATTTTTCATTAACCTTAAATTATACTGGTTCCTCATGTTACTAAAATTTTAATTATAGATTTGCAAACATTTTAACTTTTATTTATTTAATTCTAATTGATTCTATTTTTAAAAATTTATTTGCTGCATTTCTCTCTCTAGCCATTACCTCGCAGTAAAATGCACCCGAACAAAGCAAGAATTCAAGACCAGATTAAATGGTCAGCAGTCTCAATTAATCGTTAATTATTGTGGCTGGCAACATTTTTAGTCCTAAAAATTTGCTTAAAAATAAAATTAGCTTAAAAATTTATTTTGTTAAAATTGACTAAAAATGTTGAGTCTAACAGCCTATTTGTTTCTTATTAAAATCTTATCTGAGACTTACACAGAATCCAGCCATGAGTAAATTGAGGAATGTCTGTATTATGAAGCTTTAATTGATTGCAGTGGTTGGATTTACAAACAAATCAATTTAAAAGCATGCTTCCCATCTCCACGGTTTTTGAAAGTTTGGGACCCTGTGTACAAGGAAATTAAAACTCTTAAAATTATTGCAAATAAAAAAAACATATATTCACGACCTCCTGCTCAGTGTTACTGATCTGATCACATAAGCATAACCATCATTATACCTGGGCAACTTTCAGCTTTCCATATCTGCACCATCAGAAAAAGCTTTAATAAGATGCCCTAAACCTAACCCAAACCATAAAACACATCTTCCTCATTTTATTTACTGGAAATGGTGAAGAACATGGTTTTAAAATACATTTTAAAATTCAGAATGTTTTTATTCGAAATTCATAATAAATGTTCATAATACAAGAAACCATGGGTGCATTTGTACGCATATATGCATACACACATACACGCTAATGCGCAGAAATGTAGTGTCTTACAGAAGTACTCAATCCCTGTAAAAGTCATCAATATTGATTGGATTACAAATTATATTTTTTTGCTTACAAATATTTCCTAAGTAAATTCATAAACTCTAACACTAAATTGTAAGAGCGAAAATAAGTTATTTATTCGCAGATATAGTGTCAAACAGCGGCATATATTCTGGCCAACTCACTGAGTAGTACTGCTGCCTGACGGCACCTGGGCTGTATGGACATGCATTTGAATCCAGCTCAGTCTTTGTAGGGTTTGTATGTTTTCCCCATGTGTCTGTGGGTTTCCTTCCATTGTCCAAAGACATGTATTTCAGGTTAACTGGTCACTTTTAATTTGCCTGTATTGTGAAAATGGTGCGTGGTCACCCTGTGATGGACTAGCATCCCATGCAGGGGCTGTTTCATGGCCTTGTGCCTTTTGCTTCCAGGATAGGTTCTGGATCACCGAGACCCTACTCAGGGTCAGTTAGAAGAGGGAGGAGGCCACAGATTCTCAATGGGATTGAGGTTGGGATTTATGTAATATGTATATAATCATTTGTAATCCAGGCAATGTCGATAACTATCAAGGGGTCTGAATACTTTTGCAAGGCACTATATATTCAGCTGTGTCTCTTCGGTAGCACAAAAGAAACAACTGGGAGAGAGATGACTGTTTTCATTCCATTCTTAGTCTTTTTGCTACTAAGTTTAGTAAAACTGTTCTATATCAGCATGTAGTTCTTAAAGCAAAAGTGTCAGGGACAAATGACATGGTCAGGCCACCTTCCATATCTATAGCTCTAAAACACACAAACTGAATTCACAACTTTACAGATATAGAATGTAAGTTTATTCTGTAGTGTATTCATTTTAAAGTTCTTAGAATTACTAATTAATTAGTTCTTACAGTCATTGCCAATCAAGTAATGGGTTATTCATTCTTGTAAATGCAATGAGTTGAGCTGGCAGAGATTTTAATCACTAATTGACCTTTCACAGGTCATGGTGCTATAAATAACTGACATAAACTACTAACTATTGACAGTAAACTGACAAAAACTGACATATTATATGGAATAAATTTTCTATTCTTAAACCTTAGGTGTAAACTACATTTTAACTGTTTAGATTTGGGGAAAAAAAATTAAAAAGTAAATTAACCTCATTAGCTTTTCCTAGCATCATTATCATAGACATGCACATTTTTGGCAGCAAAAATTTTGGATACAGCAGGTACCCAATGAATGCAATTAATATCACTAATATCAAAACATTTTTTTAGAATTTCATACTTAAAATGTAAAATTTTAAAATTATTTTAAACCTTTCTTACACTGTCCTAATAGATAAACAGGTTGACTATTAGGTAGATATATTTTATAGAAAAACAATCGGAGGTTTCAGAGAATTGAGGACATAGCCCACACACCACCGCTAGCCAATTAACCTCAAAGCAGATTTTAAAATGAATAAAGACGCAGGGGGAATTTGAAAGTCAAAGACATTTTGAAAACACCTGTAGAGGACAAGATGAGGATGTGAGCGAGACATGGGGAAGTTATGTGTTTTTACTGTCTCTGGACTGCTCTCCTACAAGCTCAACACAAGCTAAAGGCTGCACTTGATTTCTTTTTGACACAATGTATCTGCCTGCTTCAAAGGTTCATTTTTTATCAATGAAACGACAAAATAAAGTATACTTATAGAGATTTAAATAACCACAGGACCTTGCAGTCTATTGAGGGAATAACATTTCCAGTGTGACATTCAGAAAACACACACAATCCCTACAGTTCTTGGAAAACAGTTCTCTGTTTCTTTATAAAAACAAAATATATTAGTGACCTGATTTAATACTTTCAAGTAACAAAAATTTTTGACAAGTACAGGCATCCCTCGATGTACAATTTTTTTTACAAAATTTCAGTTGTGTACCCAATTTTCAACTACCAGAAGGAAAATTCAGTACAATAAAATTTATCTAAAACATTTCCAAAAAAAATCAAAATTAAAACAAAAAAATAGTTGCTTGAGTGAAGTTTAATAAGTACTGTAGTTGGGGCCAATATACCAACAGGTGTTTCCTGTTGGTTTCTGTTATGTTACCTTGTGTTGTAGCTATTAATAATGGTTGTAGATGACTCAAAGCTTGATTCTTGTGGATGTGCACATTTATTAAACACAGCTCTGCAATTGCTTCTCTGTTTTTACTCTCCAGTCATTCTGCCTCATTCACTCCCAATTTACATATATATGCAACATGCAGTATAGCAACCTGTAAAAAACATACCTTGCTGATATCCTTACAGTTTCTTGTAACGTTTGTGTTGTTTTGACACATTTGTGCAGAGTCAATTTTACTATTGTAGTGTAAAAATGCAAAATCTGGCTAAAAAAGTTTAAAAGTTTGTGAAAGAATTGAAAGAAAACCAGGTAATGAGGCTAGAAAAACACATGATAGAAGTGAAAACAGACGTGATTAAAAGATTTGAAAGAAGTGAGCCACTCATCACAACTTACAATCAACTGTTCTGTTCACTGCTAAGTACCGTAAGAATTCATTACAGTAAACTGCCTTGTTACATTGTTGTCTTCACTTATTTTTAACATAAATTTCATTATTCAATTAACAAGTCTGAGACATGCAGTTGCCATTCCTTGTCCATCATGTCTCTGGACAGGTCTGATCTTCCTACTGTGAAGAGAGGGGTCTACCATCTGTGTGATATCCCTGCAGTGCACAGTATTTATGTGTATCCTCCAAGCGCTACAAAGCGTTCTATAGTGTTTTAGAGATATCTAGGAAAAGTGGTTTGCGTTTTTTGGATGGACTGGAAACACATTGTTCTTTGGTGTTAATGAGGAAAAAGGCTTTCGGGATACAAAATTTCAGGTACAGATTAATTTAGCAAATTGAGGGATTGCTGTATTTATTTATTTGGCATGAAGACAACTAGCATGCTAATTTAAATGACATGTCAAAGCTTTGACTGATACGCCAATAGTCAACTATCATGAACCGTGCCTGCTGGCTTAAATTCATAATCCCCAAAGGACACGTGTGGCGCAGCTTTACATTAGCAGTTCTGGCCAGGGTACTTTATTGTGCTTTCTTATTTACAACGGGTCATAAATACCACTGTCAGGGAATTCATGGTACACCGAACACACTCCCGGCTCTCCAGAAGCAGTTCAGTCTGTCTGCTTGGTCTCTGCCAGCTGCTCAGTAGAGTGAGAGAGAGACATCAAGCTGTTCTGTTGGTCTGTATGATGTTGCCTACGTTTACATTACAATTATTAGCAGATGCCAAAGTGAGGTACAACTCAGTATACAAAAGTGCATTTTAAGAGATACAATGTAGTCACCTAGCCCATTTCTACCACTTTTGCCAAAACGCCAGTAGCTGCGTTTCCCATTCGAGTTACGGTTTTTCGACTGACGAACAAACTCTGCCTTCCAAGCTCTTACATATGGAACTAACCGTAAACATTAAATAACGGAAGTATATGCGATTTATCAGGTAAAAGTCCAGCTCCTGCCACACACAGTAGATATATGAACGCCACACAATCCAAAAAGGTCCATTTTCTCCGCGAAAAAGTTCAAGGTAATAAAGTTATTGCACAATCCACATTTTTAAAGAACATCGCGTAATGCCTTATCTAGGTTTCAAAAAGAAGGAACACACTTTCCAAACTGGCTTGTGATCCTATATTTGGATCACCCTTCTGAATTCCCGTATTTATTTTACCAACAGTGATAAACTATGTCAACATTAAAAAGGAGGCATTAGGTGGAATCCGTAACGCGGACAGGCACCGTGCGTCTTGCAAACCCACCTGGCGAAAACTGTACAAACAAGTCCCGCGCTGCAAACTTTAGTAATTTCCCGCAAATCACCTCAGACTTTCCTGCTGCTAAGAACAGTTTAACTCTGAAACCACTGCGGCTTTATTACTAGTAGCCTGTCAATATGATTTTATGTGCGCCACGTCGAGCACTTCGCCACAGACACTCTTGTACAGTACTACAGTAATACAAGGTAAGTAAAAATATGTCGCACGGACATTTTTCAAAGCATATACTGATTAAATGCAACTCCAAAAAACCAGTTTTTTTTATTCGGAATCTCCCAGTAAGCCCCCAGTCAGGATCCTCTTTTATTTGGTGATTTACACAAAAACACTTTTATAAAAGTCCCACTTACCTCACATTCTTCCGCATGGCGTTCGCTACGGACTCAGCTCTTGCCACCGTCGCCCCAAAAGTTCACGGCCACGGTGCGTTGGCGTGCTGCGGTCGGTCAGTAATCCCCGTAGGACAGGTGTAGCACAGCCCTGCTACACATCCTTAGTTACACTGCCGCAGTACGTCCGAGCTGTCATTGCGTGACTGACCGTGTGTGTGTGTGTGTTTGTGGAGCTGAGCCTGCCCAGGGGATGAACCTTTCTATTAACTCTTTCACAGCTTCGTCAACCGCTCATAGACATTGACAGCCACGTATTTAATGACGATGTAGGCATGCAGTGACCTCACACATGCTGCATATTTTAAAATATATGTCACAAAAGTTATTTGTTTCAATATTTTAGGGTAGAGGAAAAGGGTTCTATGAAGGACGCCAGTCAGCAGCGCCCTAATCAACACCGCTGTCAAGTATATGAAAAATTGAACTTCAATTATTACGTTCAGCATAAAGTATCTTTTAATATAATGTAAACTATGTTTTAATATTGTGCAAAGTACGTTTAAATGTTTAAATATATTTTATCGCTGATCTGCTGAAGTCTGTTTATTTAGAAAAGAGCTGGAAACCTTAAGGTTTAATGACAGCTCAAGTCTGTTTCAGGACCCATAGGTAGGATGACTGCTGCGTTACTGATGACTAAATTTAAATAGACAGTTGTTCACATGTTGAAACTGATCCATGCAAGCATGTATACAAATTTCAAAACTAGAGAACGTTTACAGTATATTACTGGTTTAGTGTATACTGATGTGTTCTGAAATGAGTACCTGCACTTGTAACCTTGACAACTTATTGCTCAGGTAATATACGGTAAATTCACCCATCCTGAGGTGTCTGGTGTCCGATCCAGAGTGTGGTTTCATAGACAAAAACCCAATGATTCTGGGACAGGCTAATTTCTCCCTAAAAATGTGTTGGATACCAGATTTTTCAGCCGAGTGTGTATTTCCTATCATTTTAAATGGGGGAAAATAAATAAATAATGTGCTCCTAGCCTTTCGGAAACCACCTGTACAACTATCATCCCATGACATCAGCATGATAAAACAGTGAAAACACTGTGTATCTAAATAGAAAACACAGTATTGTCATTAATTTGCATGTTTATAACATGTGGTACAGTATGTACAGTACAAGACATTTCACGTTAGTGTTCCCTCCCCAAGTGTCACTACATTACACATGGGAGATGATAGAGTGCATGCGTGGTGTTTACAACAAGAATTCACTCGTATGATATATTGAATAAAGGAAAGATATGTGACACAACCTGTCATGTCCACATCTTTGTTTGACACAGCAACCAACATTTAAATAAAAGTTTATTTAAAAACAGAAACTAAATGCATAACAAATGTGGAGACATGGGGTAAAAGTGTCCAGACAAAGTGAAACAGACAGAAACAGCCTATATCTCTGCTTTGTATAAATTCATAACAGTACACAATAAAGCATATTACAGCACACAGAGTATTATTTTATTACAGTACAATGTACAAGATTTATTTGTAGATTTTTTTATTTGTAAAGATTTTTCTATTTCTATTAAATTAGTTTGAGTCATTATAGCAATTATATATAAATACACACACACACACACACACACACACACCTATATATATATATATATATATATATATATATATATAGAGAGAGAGAGAGAGAGAGAGAGAGAGAGAGCAAGAGAGTTTGGATATGGAAGGATTGCTGTATATTGGTACAATTTTTTTATTTGGAATAGTGTTTTGGGTAACTGCTTGCTCATCAAATTCACACTTTTTTAAGCTAGATCAATTTTTAACATTATTTATAACGTGGTACATTATGTACAGTATAGGACAGTTCACATGTTAGTGTCCCCTCCACAAAGTGTCACTACATTAAACATGAAAGACGATAAGGTGCATGCGTGGTGATTACAAAAAGAATTCAGTCTTACGAGATACTGAACAAAGGAATGATGTGTGAATAACCTGTCATGTCCGCATCTTTATTCGAATTCAGTGTGATTTGACACAAATGTGACTTCTTAGCACAGCTGAGAGCTGGATTTTTTGTTAGTAATTTAGGCTATTCCTACGACAAAGAAGCTGAAATGTGAGGATAGAAGTTCATGAATTGCAAGCCCAAAAGCTGCTTCTCTGGCATCTCTGAACAAACTTTACATCAAGATCATCTGCACAAATTACAAGAACTGGTGAAGATTCAGTTTTTTTGCTACTTTCAAAAATAGAATTAACGAATTATAAGGTGATCGAACTATCTAATTGCCACATTCAGCACTGTCTTAATTACAGCACTCATGTTACTGTCTCCTTTCTTTGTTCATTTCTTTTGTGTGCACATCACTACAGAGCACTGCTGTCAGAGCCATTCACACATTCAACCAGAGGAGCCAGTAGCTATTATATGTGCACAAATAAAAATTTTAAAATTACTGAGAAATTATACATGACATACAATGCCACATAAAATGCAGTATAGCAGACATTCAGGAACTTGCTATCAAAATACTCATCTGGGTCTGAAGTAACTTCCATTAGCCCTTGTGTTGCCTTTAATTAATATTACTGTTCTTCTGTAGAGGGCTCTTTAATGAAATCAGACTCCCAAGGGTTTTCTACCCCAAATAATAGAACACAGTTCTATACACACAATAAAAATATTACATACACTAGCCTTTCATTTAGCAATTAAATTTTTTAAATTTTAGACTGCACTGTGTGCTTTGTGCTGCACTGTGTGATTTTTATGCTCACTCAACTATCAAGAACCACTTATCTTATGGTATGGTCATGGTGATATGGAACCTAACCTCATGGCACAGAAAAAGTAAATTATTATTTAAACTTCAATGTTGCAATATTATTGATGATGACACGAATAACAAAGATTTTATACCGTTTTCACTTTATTACAATTTTATTTGAAATATTCATAACACTACTACATTATATGTTAAAGATACTGTTAAGTATATACAAAATTAAGTACTATACACAGAAAAATAAACAGCAGTAAACAAAGTTAACATTTGAATACAGTTCAGTTCCATCTCAAGATTTAACAGTGCTTTTAATATGAACAGCCTAATTTTACCATCATATTAACATCAAAACATCTGGGCTAGGGCAGCAAAAGGAAGAACCATTTTTTCCCACTGCAAGAGAATAGATGCTCTTGGATTAACTGTGGGACTTATATCATGCTACAACTTCAGGCCACAAAAAATACTTTTGTATGTTTAAAATAAGAAACATTTTGAAAATATGTGGAAAAGAGAAATAAAAATACTTTAAGTACAGAAAGCATCAACTTTATATTCTGTAAATAGTGTAATTAGAACAAAAATGTTCAATCACTGAAAGCATCTTAGGGGTTTTATTTGGGGATTGACTTCACTGAGTCAAAAGGAGACTGTAACTTGACTGTCCAGTCATCTACTGGATATGTGGGCATTCCCACTGTTAAAAATCAGAAAAAGGTGAAAAACGTGAGGGAAAATCCTCCTGTTACAAAATACTGGAAGTTTGTTTTTCAAGGTAAAAAAGTAATTATGAACATATTGTTGTAAAGTCAAAACAACTAAGCAAGCCACTAATAAAGAGACAGTTATACCACATTATAAGGTCTTACTGTAAAACAACACTGAAGTCTTTATCTTTGGTCGTATCTAGTTATAATATTTTAAATTCATAATTAACCCGGATTGTTAAATTATATTAAGATCAAAATTTGGCATTTGAAGCATCAACAAACCTACGAAAGCTATTTTATAATAATCAGATTAAAAATTTAATAAATGACAAAACCTGCCTCTTAAAAACATTTAAGCTACAATAAATATTATATTTGCACTGAATAAGCAAATACACTGTTTCAGTAATACACCATTATAATATTGGTTGTAACCTTTCACTTTCTTTGAACTTGTGTGATTTCACTTTGAAAAGAGGGGCTCACTGGTGTCAAGATGGCAGCCATCCTTCAGTTATCACAGTACTGTACCTTTATGATGGACAGCATCAGCACTGTGATAACTGAACCAGGGCAGCCTGTCACATCCTGCAGCGCTGAAGGTCCAGTCTCTGGTGTCATTCATCTCCACAAGATGTTGACATGGCTGTGACATACTAATGTATCCATTTGCATTAAATTTCTCATGGAGAAATTATAACAACCTATGTAATGTATGTACACTGTATGTATAATATGCACATCTGCTGAAATTCAGTGATTATTTCAGTATTTCAGAAGATACCAAAAAGTTACAATAAAGATACTTCACTATCAGTGTCATATCATCATTCTCCTCACATAGGTTGTCTCCAGTAAGAATCAGAAGTTCAAATAAAAGAAAATACTGCAGAACAACTTTTTAAACAAAAGTGTTACAAATGATACATGGCTTTTTTACTTTAAATAAACAATATAAAATAACTAATGCATTATCAAACAGCTATGTTCTTTATATTGAAGAACCAATCCCATTATATATTCCCATAAATCCCAGACATTCTGTTGAATTACATAACAGTCGATTTTGTTAAATGCAATTTAAGAAAGTTTTTTTTTTTAAGAAATAAAGACCCCCACCCCACATTTCAAGAGTGAGTAACTTGCACTGGTTTACTGTCAGGGTGTCTGAAGCTCAAGGAGTCGAAACAGACTGTGACCCCTCCCCTCAGGTGAGTCATTGACACGTTTCCAGATGCAACGCCAACAGGTGTCATACACACTGAAATAAGGAACAATCTACACTGACAAATTTTAAAGCCAGTTTCTTGAAGACACACTTTTAGTAGAGCAGCGAAATGTCCTCCTTCACTGGTCACAGCGAGCTTTTGTACTATAACGCTTTCAGATGGTAAATCTATAAAGATTTTGACGAGCTGGTGACAAAAAAACATTTTTTAATTACCACGGCAGACTATGGTTCGCCATAATGACAAGGTAGCCACTAGTGTTGAGAACACTTTAATGAACACTTTTAAACGATAGGTTTAACATTTCATTTTCAAACGTACGGCCCTTGGACCAGTTTACAATACTGACTGCGACTTTCGGCCATAAAACGTTGGACGCCACTGTTTTAAATACGTAGTTGTAGTAACACAGCCGTGTCTCTCAGAGGTGCTGTAACTTTACCCGAAGACGACCACGTGACATGGCTCCCAGCGCACACTCACACGAGCCTGCAGGCGCCTACGTCACGCTTGTTGTGATTTTGTTGACTCCGCCCTGCATTCTGGATGTGTCTCAGAAGGTCCTATAGCGTACAGCGTCGGATACGACCACTCCTATTATAGCTCCGCGCTCCACACGTGGTCTTTCCGTCGTGGTCCAATGGCGTCGCACACTGGGAACCGCCCCTCCCATTAGAGCCCCACCCGACGTGCAGGGTTGCTTCATGTAAACAACTCGATTAGTTCTGTTTGCCATCATAGGACCTTGGGGACAGTTGCCAAGATTATTACCAATAACACAGGTCTGCGTAACTTTAGCATTAAATACTTTCTAAAGCAAACTGTATAATAAAGGCGATGCAAACACACCGATCGAGTTAAAAAGTCGAGACTTGGTGCATAACAGTTTATAAAATGCGCAAGCTTTCACATTTAAAAATAACGCATGAAACAAAACGATGGCACGACACTAGAAGTGTACCCCAACGCGGAAAAAGCAATAAATAGCCAATTCAAGAGTGTGTAGTAGTTAGATAGACTGCAGAAAAGTATTCTGTTTTTAATAATAAAGAACTTTAACATCACTGAGGTAATGCATTATATTTATTAATCCGCTGTCGAACAATTAGTACAAAATATATTTCATATATTACACATATAACTTGTATGCATAAGTCAATAAATGTAAATATGTAAACATTTAAATGTGGCTAGCAAGCTATCGTAGCAAGTCCTGTATAATGCAGCCAGATGCTAACGCCCAGTGCAGTACACACCCCTTTCGAGCAAAAACATAACCCGTGTCTACCTGCGATCAGCAGCTACAGTCTCTTCATAAATGTCCTTCAGTAGTTCACTAACACTCGTGTCTGACACATATAGTCAGAGCTTACCCGCAGTTTTCCTGTTGCTTTCTTTGTGTTTACCAGAATATTTTTTAATGACGCAGCACGACCACATTGAACAACGTGATTGTCGCCATTTTTTGTTGTTATTGAGAGCTTTTAGCCATGTGACAAAATAAAAAACCTTGCTTCCGGGTCGCGAGGCGCAATCCCACTGAAACAGTCTTGAGATAAAAAAAAAAAACAGAGTTTAAAAAAGCCATCAGATTTTTGTAAATACAGCAGGAGCAGATAGCTTGCTTTAGGCACTCTGTGTGCGGTGATCTGTCTATTGTGACCGCGAGCGCAGAGCTCGGGCAGGGCAGATGGAGACCACATGTGAACAGGAGAAACAAGTTCCACCTATTGGAACCGACACTGGTGTCACTCACAAATATCAAATGTTCAGAAATGTGTATTTCCCTGCTGGGATCAATAAAGTACTGTCCTATCCTAAAACAAGGTCTATTGTCATAATTTATTTTCTTTCTCACTGAAAAGGATGAACTACGATTGGTACGTTAACCTTTTATAAGGTCCAAAAACAATAATTGTGTTATAAATAATTTTCCCTCTTTTTAAGAACCCGTGTGTCAGTAGTTCATAATGACCAACCTCAGTATTTAGTCTTTACTGGGGCTACATAAATTGCCTGTTTCTTTCTACCCCACAGATATTGAAACTGAAAAGTTTATAATTGCGTGAAATGCGACGTATAAGATAAGCAGGCAGCTGTTGGTCCTAATGCTCCGCCACATTATTTCGTTCCATAAGTAAAATTTCTAAACATACACGAGTCACCTAAAACAAGGAGATCGTTATTATAAAAAATCTTTAACTTGAAATTTTATTTTACCCAAACAGTATGTCTTGCAACGACAGTAATTACCACTATGGTTATGATTATCATTATAATGCTCTCTACAAACTTCGCGAGCGTGTCCAAATTGTTACAGACATTTGTGTTTGCCTTTTGTAAGCAATTGTTATTGACGTAGTTTAACAGCTATTAAATCTATCGAATATACATATTAATACTATATGATGCACTATGATATGTTATCCGTCCTGACGATTTGTGTCAGCGTTGAAAAATGAGACACTACACATAAAAAAATTACACATCAAAAATCAAACGTCAAAAAAATCAAAAACTACAACTACCAGCATTCTATCGTAACCATGACTACTTTTCACCGAAGAGCAGAGTGTGCAGCAAACTTTGAATAAGGTACCCTGTATAGCCGATCCTGGATCGGTATTTCCTCCTCCGGTGCAGGTTTTAATAAACTCAAGCTAAATCTCAAAACCGATTTGACATCATTTACTGAGTGGGACATACAGCTACACCCGTTCCTGCCTGATGATGTGTAAGGATGTGTCGAAGTTTTGGGCGTCCGGACTGGTTGTTCATTAATTTGCAAAAAAATGCTCTGTCTTAAAGGCACAGTGAGCCGTGGGTGGAGAGAAAAGCTTGTAATGTTCGGTTAAAAAAGCTCCCGAAGTGTTTGAATGTTTTGGAGTTTTGGAGGTGAGTACAGATTTAACTTATTGCTAAACATCTCTCTAGATATGTTTTTTTTGTCAAGTAGCGTCAGTGTGCCTTTGTTTGAAATGTCTGACTTGTGTGATGTTAGACAATCCAGCGAGTTTTGTAGCACACCGAAAGTTGGTTTGTTCCCTAAAAGGGGAACGTAACATCTAATACCAAGGATGTAAAGTGTACCAATAGCGGTACATGCAGTTATGATCTTGCTGTTACTACAGCAAAGAAACGGATGTGCGGCTGGATGCGCAGAAAACTCTCCATGGTGTATATGTGTGTGCGTGTGTGCGTGCGCGCGCGCGTGCGTGTGTACACGCATGGTTAGAGCTACGGCTTCTGGAGGTCGCAGGCTCGAAGCCCACCTCTTGCTGTAGAACTTCGAGAAGGGTACTTGCTCCGATTTATACCAATAACAATTACCCCGCTATAAGAACTGGAAAATCACTGCACTGGAAATATCTCGACATTATAATTGGCATTGGAGAAAAACGTCAGCTTAACTAAAAAGTGCAATGTCACTGTGTTTTATGTATGTATGTATGTATGTATGTATGTATTTACAAAGAGCCCAATGTCTGTTGAACAGGATGGCTAATAAGATATTCCGTGCTGTGATCCTGGGTCCCCCGGGCTCTGGGAAGGGCACCATCTCGGCCCGGATCGCACAGAGCTTCGGCCTCCAGCATCTGTCCAGTGGGGACTTAGTGCGAGGGGACGTTGCTGCCAACACCGGTGTGTTCACTGTCATCGATTATAATAATCGTCACTGTAGACTTAACTGACTTGTGGATTTGTAGTCCCTGGGTTGGGGGAGGGGTTTCACTGTCCCCGTGTAGTTTACTCTCACTGTGGGAGTTCAGTGTGTGGTCAGCTGTGATGTGGGTTTCAGTCCCCCAAGATGCACCATGTATTCCTTCTCCCACAGCAGTGCTTCACTGGTGTTCCCCTCATGTGCAGAAACCATAGTCATGGTGATTTATCATTTCTCTGCCCTGCAGTGACCTTTTTCCAGCAACTTTTAAATTCAAAGAAGTATTAAACCAGTTGCATGTATACACAGTATTTAACTGACTGTTGCAAGAAGGAAAGCTAATTTTCCTGTAGCCTGTTTACGTACTGTTTTTCTTATGCTTCCTAAACTAAATGTTTGGTGGAATCACTATATGCCAAACACCTTTTAAGAAATTTTTGGGCAAATGTGTGGACTATTAACCTGGAATGTTTCTGTTAATTAGACTAAATTATAGTATCCATATGGTTTTTATTTCTTTTTTGGTTTGAGGATGGCTAGAGTGGAGGCTACTAACCCAAAACATGCCCATTCATTTTCAAGTTTATTAGTGGTTCTTGAATGTGGGTTTAGGTGGAACACTGCTGTGGAAGATTTTAAAGAGGAACCCTCTTCACATAACACACTGTTAAACTGTCAGTATATCATTAAGAAAGAAGTAGATTTCTAGCTCTGACTATTTACTACGAATTCTTGTAACTCTATAAATGTACCTGCACCCAACCTTAAATCATTTTGATTATAAAAATCATATTCATTAAATATTCCAAACCAAAAATCCAAGGAAGATTTTTATTTAAATTTGGATTGGTGTTGCCTGTTGTCTTTTGTTATGCCAAAAGATTCTGAGTCAGTTGCTGTTGGATGGGGTTTCCAAAGTGTGATTATGGGAATTACCTTACTCTACTCCGATTATCAGTTCCCATTGTGTACATATCGCTGTGTGAGATGTTTGAGATCACTGGTATTTTTTTTAAATTCATAGTTTTAATTTCATAGTATTAAAATATGGAAAGTTGCCTATATTAATTATTGACTTCAGAAAGTTACCAATTACTTTGGATTAGGTGAAGCTTTACATGGTTGGGCTTGGCTCCTTATATGTGAGCAAATCAAATACATTCTTTAAAATCTAATCCTGACTTAGTCATTAAATATTTACAGTGACCAGCAAATGTTTTTGCTTCTTGTATTCTATAAGCCATGTATCTGTCTCTTTCCATAGAGGCTGGTATTTTGGCAAAAACCTACATTCATAAGAATCTGTTGGTGCCTGATCATGTCATGACATGCCTCCTCCTTCCCAAGCTGGAGAAAATGACAAAGCACAGCTGGGTCCTCGATGGTAATGTAGCCAGAGAAATGTTTAACTTCCCAATGTGGACAAAATCAGTCTAGGATAAGCAAAAATAGTACTCTATGGCTGGCATGTTTGATTATTACGTGTGAAAGGCCTTTAAACTAATTTTTGTGGAAATTTAAAAATCCCTTCAGAATTTTAAGAAGAATTTTTGCCGTAAGTTTTTAACCCAGGAATAGAACTCTCGTTATATTGATGTAGTATGATAGCTTTAATAATGCAAATGGATAATTTTTAGTACAAATGTCTCAACATTAAATGAATATTTAGAGGTCACGAATATAGTTGTTGAGAATTCAGGGAAGATGTGTTTTTCCCAACAAAAACAAGTAAAGACACCCTGATTACACAGTGGTAAATAAAGAACACAGTAGCACATCATTACTATCTGCTTATAGCATTGTAGAGGGCTGTATTTTAACATGCTTTCCACCAATTGAACATAAAGTACAATATGACCAGATATTAACGCAAGAGCTTATTCTTGATCTTAGTCAACTGAGGACTGCATTTGGCCAAATTTCAGCTATGAATCATGGAGAAGGACCCAACAAGCTCAATCTGTATTGCTATCTTACAGCTTTTCAGTATAGTACAGATACTTTTACACGTACAGTCATTCCTTAATTTTTGCGCACTTGCATAATGCATTAGTGCCAGAATGTGATTTGATTGTTATAGATACCATTACTTGATTTATGCAGCCTTCTGTCTGACACAATGTGCTCTGGCCAAAAAAATCAGTAAAAAAATGAAAAATGCAACATCAGTTTCATCCAAATGTGTAAAAGTATATTAAAAAAACATAAATTGCACAGAAAGCCCTTGTGTGTTGTGCTGTGGGTATGTGTCTGGCTGCTGTTTGTGCACTGTATGTCATATATAGGGGAATTATATATAAACTGTACACACCTTTGATAGAGTGGCATTGCAAGAAGTGTTGAATCCTGTCAAAGGTGAAGGTATTGTTCGAGTACAAGCAGCTGATGCAAACAGTTAAAACGAGTTCCCGCAATAAATTTAGTTTTTTTTGTAATAAACATGAGCAGATGTTTCATTCACATTGGAGCACCTCATTACAGTACACAGCACAATGTTTGTGTGTGCGCACGCGCGCATGCTCCATACATCCCACAATTCCTGTGTGTGCATGCTGCGCAGCAAGTTCCCCACACATGTGCACACTGTTTGAAATAATCTCTGCACAGTCCCTGTCTGTGTGTTTGTATGCTCACGTGTTCACACACCTGCTGCTCAATGATTTCCTGTGTTAATGTGTTTTATAGTGTTTTAGTGATATTTGGGAAAGTTGCTTTGGGGTTTTTGAATGGGCTGGGAATGCATACTTATTTTTCCCATAAGAAAAAATGAAAGTAGCTGTCTCGATGTTTGCGTTTTTGCACAATGCAACCTTTTTAAAAACCAGTTAAGACATTTAAATTGAGGAATGACTGTATAGAAGTTAATCTTATTTTAATATGCATGGTTGGGATCAGTCTGTTGGGAATTGTAGAATAAAGCAGATACAGGGTGCTCTGTGGTGTTCAGCTGCCTCTGCTCTGTTTTCCTCAGGGTTTCCTCGAACATTAGCACAGGCTACAGCCCTGAACAACATCTGTGATCTAGATGTTGTCATCAGCCTTAATGTTCCCTTTGAAACACTCAAGGAAAGGCTGAGCGACAGGTGGATCCATCCGGCCAGTGGGAGAGTGTATAACAGCCAGTTCAACCCCCCCCGAGTCCACGTTAGTGCTTTCAGAACTTCTGGCACCTTGGCTGCAAACTTGTAGCATTTTATAAAATACTATATACTAAAATACTAAATACTAAATTCAATTTAAAATATTTCAAACTAATCTTACAGGTTTTGACTGAGTAGCAGAACCCTGTGACCCTCACCCAATTACATCATCAGCTTTTCACATTATTTGGGTTTTCAGAACTACAGTTGACTATTGTGTGACTGATTTGAAATCAGGGTGTGGATGACATAAGCAGAGAGGCCCTGGTCCAACTTGATGACGACAAACCTGAAGCACTGCTGTCCAGATTGCGGCACTACAAAGACATTGCTAAGCCTGTCATAGACCTCTATAGGTGAGTACGGTGACATGACAAATGTTTTGTGGAACAAGAGGACACAGACTTAGTTATTCAAGCTGTGTTTCAGAGGTTGGGGAAGTTGTCAGGGAAAAATGGATTGTGGAAGTCTTCTTACAGACAGAAAGGGCTTAAACCATATGTGGCTTGAGTCCTTTGTGTATGTAATGGCTGTGATTGTCAAGAGTCTTGTGTTGTGTGTTTGTATATGCATAATGATTGACAAACTGCTGTGTGCTTGAAGAATTCTGAGCAGTGTATATGTGTGTTTTGTCTCTCCCACGTGCCACAGGAGATATGTACAGTAACTTTGTTTGACACATGATTTAAAGATGCCACAAAATTTCAAGATCATTGTTTGCAGTTCTGTTTGTATTTCATATAAAAATGTAGTTATATATTGCTTTTCTACTCTCTTGACAGTAAAATCAGATGTGATAAATTTTGAATCAACATCCCCCAGGAGTTTGTGATAAAATTCACCCCCCAACTTTGCTTTTAAAATTTTATTTATATCATCAGCTTTTGCGTTTCATTAGTAATATCCACAGAGTGAAATGTCCATGTCCCAGAGACTGTTGTGAAAAAGATTTGTTTTTTATTTTTAGTGTATTTCTGTAATAAGCACGTCACCTTGTACTCACTGATGTCCTTCTCATCATCAGGGCGAAAGGCATTCTGCACTCATTCTCAGGAACAGAGACGGATAAGATTTGGCCCTACATCAGTTCACTGCTTGGCAGCAAGATTCCAGTACAGCAAGCTTTTGCAACACCACTTCCACTTCACAGCCAGGACCACTGAAAAAATTCTGAAAGCCAAAGTCCAGAACTTAACACCATGAGTGCAGGGGGAAAACACAGGCCATTTTCCAAATACAGATGAGCAGTTCCTTTTTTAACCATGTGTCCATAATTTCTGCATCCTATTATATGCCCAGTATGAGTTAGAAGTTTGAATGCTTCTGCTTGAAGGCATGTTTGCTTTTGCAAGAAAAGAGGAATGGAAGTCTCCCGTTTGGACAAAAGAATAAAAAATTGAAACATGAGTCCAACTAATGAATATTTGTTAGATATAAAGATGGCTATGCCTGTGTGGTTCCCTACTGCTTTGTGGCTTTGCAGGGTCACAGAGTTGGAGATCTATATTAAGTCCATTCCACTCTCAGTCAGCACAGCTATCGTAGCAAAAAAAGAGATAAGCCATTCCATCAGGATTATGACTAGTTGTTCATTGTTTTCAATTGCATTTCAAAGCTTTTGCAAGAACAATGTAGCAAAGAACAAATGCAGATGGTAACTCACACTAATGATGTGGATAGAAAATATTCTCAATTACAAAAAAAACGAGTTTCTGGCAAGAGCACTAAAACGCTTGATGTGTAACTATATAAGAGGATGTAGAACAGCATCAAAAAAATTAATCTGTTAAAGAACGATTTTATAATTACTGTGTTTATGATAAGCTTTATATACAAATTTTACATGACCAATATTTTTGCATGTTAACTTTTTATTTACATTGAAAATCTTCATGGCTGGAATGTGTTTCAGAAACTCCCTATCAAGTGAAGTGTTTAGCCATTTAGACCGTAAAATGAATCTACAGGTAAGGGAAAGTTGAGGATGATAAGTCTTGAGAAGAAGATTATAATACAGGTAAGGGATTGTTGTAAATGATTATTTTTGGTTATGGTCTGACACTGTAAGAGTGTTACTTGCTGTTGTAATGGTTTTTGTGAAAATATGTTACTAATCTTTTACAAATGTTTTCGTCTGTTACTTTGAATCTCAAAACTGTTCATGTTCTCACTAAGTTTTAGATGATAAATGAGGAACCAATGTATTCACAACTGCTTCAGTCTGAGGGTTCAGATAGGAGTACAGGAAGGGAAGCAGTTAGAATTAGGAAGCAAAAAGAGTCTTTGAAAGACACTATTATCTTTCTGTTCTATTATCTATATCTGTTTTTTGAAGCTCCTCCAAAAATAATGTTTTGATAATCTACAATAAATGGAAGATATGAACATCGCTGAATATTTTCAAAGGCAGCAATTTTTTTTTCAGTATCCTTGGTAATGCCTATTCCCTTCAACTTACACCAGTTTGATTATTTTTTGCAAAAATACTGTTCTTTGCCTTATTCTTTATTGAGGGTGTGGTGGCTTCCATCTATGAGGTAAAAATGTAATCCACAATTGAAATGATGCTGATTAATGTGAGGTAGAAATGATTTACTTTGTTTGCTAAAACAATGAAATGTAACTTTGCCTCTGTATAGCAGAGTTAAAATAGCTTTATACACATCTATACTGTAGTGCAATACTTCAATCAGCTACATGTTTTTTAGTGTTTTCCTTAGACATTTCACCACCTGCTAATGAAAATAAAACTATTTTGCGAAAAATCCTGTCATTCAATGAAATTTTTGTCGAACTCTCAGATATCTAAAATTTTTTTCTAAAAGGATTGTGAATTAATTGATTAATATGTTATCATTAACTGCTTTTTCTTTGTCAGAGTTGTGGCAGTTTGAATCCTATCCCTGAATCATTGGGCACTAGCCTATGAAATTACACCTTTTATGGGGTATCAGCCCATTGCAGGGTGGTGGTATATTAATTAAAGTATGTATTTGTTTGTTGGAACTCTTCTAGGGTTCAAAAAGTTTTCAAAAATTTATTTTTCAGGCCGCTTTCTACATCCTAAGAGTTATATGCATTTACAAAATTCTGCATCACAGCAGCTATCAAGATTATTTTTATATTTCCTATATGACTCATTTCTAGAGGCTGCTACTTGAAATTCATGAACCAGCAAAAATAGTGGTATCAGATAAACACTGAGTTTATGTAATCATGTATCTGCTTGAACATCTTTGTCTGCTGTGGAAATCACTTTTGTTTACAGAGTTGCATGTAATTCTGAAGACTTCATTAGGCAAAGTTAAGCAAGCATCAGTTACCTCAATAATCCTAGGTCCCCCATGAAAAAAGATATTTGCTTTTATACTGGAAATTAATTTTTATTTAGACTTGCAAATACTAAATATACAAAAGGTTGCTTCTGTAGCTGTTTTCAGTAGGTTACAGTCAATGTGCCCCCCTACAGTGCAGGTTGTAATGGACTATTCTATGTTATTGTATTAGTACACCTGACAGAGAGTACTATTAACATAACAAAGATAGTAAGCTGGTATTATAACGGTGTGAATTTCAGACACACTGTATTTTATACATTAGTGTAGCACATCTTTTAACAGCATCATGACAAACCTTTTACAGGGTGAAAGAGCTAAAGTGGCTGTTAGCCATTTGCTAACTTTAACCCAGGATAGTCAGTTATGACATACAGTCAGAGCTACTCGGCTGGAGATCAATGGTAGGTACAAACATAGAATCCACTTTTTAATAGAAAAAGCTAATTATGTGTTTTAATTTTTATTAATATAAGACATGCTTTCCTGTTACCTACAAATTAAAATACTGATTAACAGTTAGATTTAAACACATGTCTAGGCAGTCCTAAGTGAAGAAAAAAGTAAGTGCATGGATTTAAGAGTTTATGTTGGGTTGTACTGTTAAATTCATTAGCACACTACTAACCAGTACAGGGACAAATGAGAAGGTGTTTTTTACAAATAGGCCTAATTTCAACTAATAAGTATAGAAAAGGATAAGAACTGGGATTGATGAGGGTCCCATTCCTATCCTTATCTTAGTCCTCCAAACTGTCAAATCTGCTCCTGTTTAGAGCATATGGCTCATGAGTTCCAGTGCAGCTGGATTTCTGGATACTGCACCATAAAGCACTGAACACACACTTTTATTACCCACTGTGTTATTAGTCACTTTGTGAAGCAAAACATTCTACATTATTTGGTGCCTATCAGGCTGGGTCTGTATCGTGTATCTATGTGCTTCGGGAGGGGGGGAGGTGTTGTAGTAAGGAACAGAATTGAATTACATGCCAAATATACTGAATAACAAGAATGGTTCTTTTTGAGAACCATTTGCAAAATTGTTTAAAAAAATGTTTATAATTTAATGAGGTTATTTTCTTGAGAAAGCTAATTAAAAATTCTTTTGTTGCTTATCTCTTTATATTGATAAACCTCAGTCTCTGTTTGTCCTTCTATCCATTATTTACACACAGCTTTGTTTTTCCTGAGACAGACGTAAAAGTGTGGTACTTTTCACTGTAAATGAGGTTTTTGCATGGCCAAACACATTGTGCTATACACTTCAGTGACATGTGCTTAAAGAGCAGTTAACAGGTAACTAGTAAGGATGAGGACAAACGGGATAGTTCACACACACAGACAAGCGAACACACCAGAGACGGGTGGTGTGGGGTGTGTTGGAGGAAGGACCTAAATTGGAACCAGGGAGGGGCAAGAAATTATACATCACACACACAACACTGTACACATTACTAGCATAAGGGTAATAAAATTTTTGTATTTTTAATCACTTTCCTCCTTTCTACTTTTCCATTAGACCATGAATGGAATGCTTAGCTCTCTACAAAATTTGTTTGTTCAGCATCACTTACAATAGTTATGTACTAAATGTAACCACTTTATGGGTACTAAGGTATTATTAGGTCTTTCCCTTTCCACTTTCTGACCCAGTCAACTAAGAAACATATTTTTTAATTCAAGCTTCCAAAATTGGTCATATGTTAATTATGGAATTTCACTATAAATCAAATGTTAAATTATTAATTGTGTATATGATACAGCTCTATTAAAAGTTGTTCTAGACAGTATTCTAATCCTACAGTTTTAATACTTGTAAATCATATTTATTTTACAACTAGTCAGTGGTAGCCTATCTGTCCCTTTAATAACAAGTAGGATTATAACAGATTCAAGAAAATATGCCAGTAGAATGTAACATTTCTAAGCCCCATGCATTGCGGTTTCCATGGTGCTTGAGTGGTCTCCTCTGCAGCACTTGCTGTGAGCACTCTGTTCATGTGCAGATGAATGTGTTCAGTAACTGAGGAACTTTTGTGTTGTAACTCGAAAGACAGAAGAAGCCTGAACCCAAATATCCTCTAAAACATGGTGATTCCAAATAGACTTTATGAATACCTGAACTATCAACATGTGCTTGGAAGGCCATTGTAATCAATGATTTTAAGTCAATAAATCTTTAACCAGTGCACTCTAAAATTCTGGGTTAAAATTAACTGAAGACTAGGTTAATACCAGACCTAACACATACTGGATTGTTTCAGGGTAGTTCCCCTTACTTCAGCCCTTTACCATTATGTGTTTTTCTAAATAACTTGGTTAAATAAACCTAAATAACCTTGGTTATGCAAAACAGTGTTTTCACAGTTTCTGTGATCAGTTTAAAGCATAAGCTGTCATGAAGGCTACTTTCTATTACCAAATACATGACAGTGAAGTGTGTTTGACCCAGCCTGTTACCTTTACCTGTTACCTTTGAGTAATTCATTACAGTGAAAAGCTTAAGATGGCTGCTGATGAAAGTCCATGTAATCTATTCATTTACCTAGCCCAGTTTTTGACTCCATGCTGTCAGATGATAGTTTAATGCATTTAAGTCAGTGATGTGACAAGTTAAATTTCATGATCCTTATACTAAATAACGCTATCCAGGAAATAGCTATGCTCAACTTTTTTGGTGCTGATAGTTTCACAAGTGTGTTGCAGAGGTGATTTTTATAAGTTTATTTGTGTCTATTCAGTTGGGTATAAAATGTAAATTGTCTTACATCAGCCATTGCAATCACACTTCGGAGCAGTGTGAGTTGTGAAATCAATATAGGATTGGAAATTGCAGTGAATCTCTTCCTTATTACCAGAAGATTATTACTATTTTAAACAAGCCTAAGTTTATTGTTAAGTGTTTATACAACAAGTATTTTTAATTCAAAAGTATTTCAGTTATTGTTAATACCAAGAAGAATCTGAAGGTGTTGTTTAGGTTTATGTTTAAAAAAAATACTGTAAACAAGAGACATAATTACAGCCAATAAGGATTTCCTGGATTATGAGTTGAATTTCAATAAGCCCTGTCATTTCAACTATAATTTTGCAGAACAGCTATAGAAATACAGCATTTGTTTTGTGTTGTAGTATTATTTTAGTTTAAAATAAAATCATGCACGACAGTAGTGGTTCTAATCCTTTAGATCTGATTCTATAATGAGGGGTTGTCCAGACGTCACTAAATTTTAATCATAACTTGTAATATAAATACAACATATTTTTCTGGGTTGTGTTACATTCCTTATTTACCTTCACTTCTACCTTACTTTGGGACTTTTGCTTTGCGGTGGTCTTACAATCATTCAAAGAGTGTGCCAGTCTTGACTTTTACTGTGAGAAACTTTACAGTTCCATGTTGCCAAAGGAAGTCTAAGGAAGAATGTGTGTTTTGAATGCCAAAGAAGCTGACTTGGAAAATACTGTAATTCCTCCTTTGCAGGGTTCAGCACTTTAACATGTTACTGACTGATTGAGGTTCCCTGAAAAACTGTTACATAGTCTCACAATGCAGTGTATACACTTTCAGCATTATAACTTTTGCTAGTTTTAAATTTAAATGCAGTCTTGCTCTTAACTATGTGTTAATAGTTTGATATAAAGACTTGCAAATACAGAAAATATCTATTTTGCCTCAATGATTCACTTGTCTCTTTCTCAGTTATTTTTGTACTGGTATATCCCAAAGGATAAGGGTGAGTGCTACATAAATATACAGCAAATAAAATTTTATTAGACATTGCTTTATTAATGCCTTAAAAGCCTTTATTAAAGCATGAAACTGTACATTCACTATTTTTTATAGCGATGACCCCAGGAGAATAATCACACCAACATGACATGACCCCTCTACTAGGATTAAATTATGAAGGACTCCATTTTGATTAAATATCACAGCCAACGGTTGTTTGCTCCAGATAGGCATACAGGTATATGTTGATATATGATGCTAATAAAAAAATAAATTATAAAATTAAACTGCATGTATGTCTGCTTCCAAACAAAATTCAGTAGATCCAAAGAAAGTGTGTTTGCAGAGGGCGGGAACTCAGTGGTAGGCTTTGCTCTTTAGAATACCAGGACATTTTCTTTTCACTATGCCAATAAGCGCAGTACTGGCACTTATTTGTCCACTTCCAGCACTGGGTGCAGACAGTGCAGTGATACAAACGGCTTTAAATGAGCTGCTGAGAAACGAAAGAAAAATCGTGGTGAAACAGGGACCCCCCCCCCCTCCCCTCCTGAACAAGCGCTGTTTGGTCGCCTACAGCCGCCGTGGGGCTCTCAGCACTGGCCGAGCTCCAGTGAGCGGGCTTCTGCGGGGATCTGCTCTCTGCCGTGGACGACGAAGGGACACTCGCGCTCTCGAGATTCGAGGCAGACCCCCCGCGTAGAGATGTCCCACGGGCTGCGCGTGCCATTCCGCTGACGCGAACCGCAGTCCCGCACCCCGGGCGCCGCGGCTATGAGCCTCCTGAGCGGATACAGGAAGAAGGGCGCCTCCGACGGCTATGAGTCGCTGCAGCTGGTGGACGGCGGCTGTGCGCCGGAGCGTGCGGGGAAGGGCGGCCCTGCGGGGGAGCGCGCCTTCAGCACCGCGGACAGCGCAGGTAGTCCGCCGCGTGGATGCGCCGCGTGACGGAAACCACAAAGTGCCATCGGCATGGCAACCTGCGACCTGCTGTGTGTCCTCCGATGTTTGTCCCCGTGCCGTGTGAGGTCTGCCGAATGTGTTTGTAAGAACGCCGCGAGCGCTGCACAGTTTGCGTGGAGGTCGATGCATTAAGATACAGTGAGAAATATGTTGTAAATGTACTGTGAGCCCTGTTCAGGTGGGATGTAGGATCAACCCGTGCTGGGCTGTCCAAGAGCAACTAGTTAATACTGTTTGTGTGGCCTTTCCTTGGAAATGTGGGAGTGTTTGTCTTTTTGAGTTTAGGATGTTAGTGCCATGGGGTGGGTATAAATGCAGACCCTGGACTGTGGCTTGGTTTCACTGCAGTACCCTGAGCAGTGAGCAGGACTCCTGGTGCTGGCTGTGTCTTACCTGACACTGGGTGGTGGGAAGCAGGGGAGGGTGGGCAGCTGCCTTTGGAGGTTGTTCTCAGCAATGGCAGCCTGTCAAGTAGTTGCTGGACTGCCAAGCTCTACTATAGTAGTTTCAGATTCTGTTATTTCACCCAGTCTGCAGTTCAGCGAAGAGCCCTGGCAGCTCTGCAGGTGACATGGACATGGACACCCTGCTATAGTAGTGTTAGTGGTTCTCATCATTCTTTTCTGCAGGATCTGCTATGTGTTCTGTACATCCTACCACTCTCCTATTAGCCAGCTCAACTTTGGGCCTGGTGACATGCTGGTAAGATGGCAACAACTGAACATCACATATTTTATTTTGTTTAATATGTCCTGCTCAGTTAATTACATTCAGTTAATAAATGAAAGGTAAATCATGTTTGTATTCCTTCAATATGAGCTTCAGTCACGTAAAAAATTACAGTTAGCTAATTAATCATATATAATTTTATTTTATTGTTGGGGCCGATACATATTTCTCTGGATTTTAACATATATCTGCATAGAGATAATTACAGACAGCTGGTATAACATTGAGACATGAAAACACTGAACTTATGTAATTTATATATATTAAGGAAGTGTAGGCTGGGTGAAAAATTCTTATTTCAATTCAGTTCAGCATAATTTATTTTTATAGCTTCTCATTAGAGTGACTCTCACACAGTGCTGAACAGTATTCCAGGGAATGAGAGAAAGTACCAGTTATAGATATGTGTAAAGTTAGGCAAATGGCAGATGAAGAAAGGAATACAAAAAAAAACCCAGCTACAGAGAAAGGGTGCCTCTGGGTAAACCTCTAGATGTGCAAGTGTCAGTGGCTGACTACAGCTCCGGGGCACTCAATTTTGCACTCTTTGATGGATTACAAATCTTATTCTCTTCTGCACATGATATTCCTTAACCAAACAGGCAAAAAAATCCAGCTTTTTGCTGATGATAAGAACATAATTAGTTATTTGACATATGTATATATTGTATTATAAGCAGAACATATGGTCTTGAAATACCTTCTGATGGTTTCTTAATGTCAAAGGAATGGTCAGGTCTGGAATAGTGGAGCATGTGTGCTGGATTCACAGGCACTTCAGAGGACCTGTTTCTGTGATGGTGGGAATGGTTTAGTTTGATCATGGCAGTGTAACAGAAATGCAGACTAAGATTGGATCATCTGGAGTTTTTGCATAGACAGAACTATGATAAAGAAAAATTTAATGAATAAACACATTCGAAAGATGTGTTAATTGTAAGAGTATATGCATAATGTTTTAAAACTGATGGTTCCTGTGTTTATGTAAGCCTGAGATGTTTTCATGTGTTATATGCCAACACTTATGATTCAGTTTTTGAAAACACTGTGACCACTTGGTCAAAATTTCCTTAATTTTAGGTGTATGTTCTGGTATGATGCTGTCAGTGCAGGCATATTTGGAACTCCAGACACATTTATTCCTCTTTGACACTTGCCAGCTGTGTATGTAGCTGTCTGTGCAGACCCCTGGTGGCAGACCCTCAGGAACACTTACTGTGCCTGCGGACAATCCCCATTAACTGCTTCCAGACAGACTTCCTCCTTAAGGCTGCAGAGCTGGCAGAGTCATGGCTATGGATGGAATCAGGAGTGCAGCCCTGCCTGGCTATCTTTAGTCTCAGACTACTGGAATATTTTACTGTCACAGGAGTGAAACTGAAACATTATGCCTTGAATTAAAACCCCAAATTAACTCAGAGCAGGCTTACTGTTCAATCACTATTAAAAGAAAGTAGCACCACAGTTTCAAATAATTTTGGATACTGGGTTAATAATGCTTTAAGTAATGTATATATGGTTTTCAAAAGTGAATGGTTTTTATTTATTTTACCTTTTAAATGTCCTGAAATCATTTTTACAAATCTATTTTAAGGTTTTACTGTTTTAAGGTTTTTCACTGTTTATCAATCTATTTTCTACTCAGAAATCTTTGTTAGGAAAAAATTAATAAATCAAAATGAAAAATACCATTATTTCTTACAGGGAAAATTGTAACTTGTCCAAAGTAGGACTATAAGTATGCATAAGAAGCACCCTAAATCCTAAAGATTAAGAAATACTATTCCTAACTGAGCTGAGAATATAATCATTTAAATTAAAAAATTTGTTACTGAGCAAGACAGCAGGATTGGCGCATCAGCACCTGGGTTGTTTGGGCGTAGTTTCAAATCTGGGCCAGTTTAGAATTTGCATGTTCTTAAGATGCTCTGGTTTCCTCTCACAATCCGAAGACATATTTTAGGTGAACAAGAGAACTGAAATTGCCCGTTGCATATGGCTACTATGTGAACAACTAGCTTCCCATCTGGGATGTAACTTAAATAGCCTTGTGCCATGTGCCTCCCGAATAAGCTATGCACTGCCGTGACACAGAATTGGACAATTAGTTAATGGAAGTGAGTCAGTGTTATTAAACAATTACATATATTCTAATAAAATACAGTTCTGAAAATATATGCATGTTTCTATGTATTTATATTATACAACAAAAAAAGATTAATAGAATATTATATTATCTTACAGATACAAAAATTATTCCTATTCTACTATAAATTATATTAAATATAGTAGAAATTTGGATTTAGTTACAGGGAAACTATCAGATTGGTGCTTCAGCTACTGCTCTGCTACCTGACCTTTGGAGACATCATGGATATAGCTGACCATGTTAAGTGTTGCATAAGTTTGTTTAAATCTAACATTTAGCTTTCTTTGCTAATCAGCTTATTGATGACTAATGCTTGACTATCTGCTACAGTCATTTAATTAATACATTGATATAGAACACACATATTTTTTATACTTGCCTGTGGCTTTCCCATGAAATTTGAAAAATTTATCTGGACTGAGAAGCCTAGCATGGACCAGGTGCTAAATACTAATGACACACATTAAAGATGCAGAGATTCACAGTAAAATTTCAGCTTTTTTATATCTCAGTATCATATATATCATTATTATATCATTTTGTTGTCATCTGATCTATGTCAAGGGTTGCAGGAAAGTGTTGATATGCTCATTATAGGAAAATACAAATGCCTTGGGCATTACTCTACTCTATTCTACTCTTGTGTACCATTTCAACTCTGCTTGAGCTTAATAGCAAGCCAGGTTGTAGGTCCCCCTGCATGCATGTCAATGAGCCGGATAGCTATGAGCCACAGTAGTCGGTCTTAGATTGACTTGGAGCTTACATGATTTTTTTCTCAAGGAAAACTCAGGATTAAGGCATCATATTTGTGAATGTAGATGTGAATGTGCTTGTCAAAAGCATATCAGTGCACTGATAAATGCAGCAAGTATAAACACACTCTGCTCTAAGATTTTTTTATTTGTCCATAGTGTTGTCATTGAATCTGAAGGCACTTCTTCTTCAGATATGGAAGCCAACTACAGCAGCGGCCTGTTGGACATGGTGAAGGGGGGAGCCGGCAAGTTCTTCAGCAACTTCAAGGATAACCTGAAAGACACCCTGAAGGACACGTCCAACAAAGTGATGCACCAGGTTGCAAAGTAAGTCCTAGTGGACTTACTGGTTGAGTTCGAGCAGGACAGGATACTTTCAACTCATGCAGTCTGCAAGTTCCTGATGTGCACAGGAAAGGGCACAGAAAATATTACATCTGCTTGAAGTCTACCAGGATCTTCTCAGCTATGTGATCTGAAGTCTGCAAAATACAGTTAACCTCAGTCAATGAGAGCTTTGAGTCTTCACCTTCTGTATGTCCTTTAAAGTAAACTGAGATATGTAGTGAGATCAACTGTATATGCACACACGAGAATGAAAGGTTTTCAAATGTGAATTTAGATGACACATTACAGCAAACCAGCAGTGGAAAAGTACAAGTACAAAAAGGGTGATAGCTGATAAAAGGCAGACAGTTTGAACAAATGAATAGATGGGAGAGAGTGGGACCTGAGTCTGGTGACTGGAGGTCACATGCAGTGCTTGCCTGCCACTACACAAAGAGGGATCTGTGCTTCTCTGGCAGTGATCGGACAGGCCTGACAGAGTGGTAAAGAGGTGGGTGGCAGGGTTGTGGTGTTGGTTGGGGAAGGGGGAGGGGGGTTCTGGATGGCCACTGAGTGTGGTGCTCACTATGGCAACATTCACGCCACCCAGTTCTTTTGGGGGATGGATTAACTGCTGTGATTTGCTATGCCAGATCACTTCCACCTAATACAGAGGGTTTTTTTTTTCTTCAGCACAAGCATGAGGGAAGTGGAGCCAAGGCCTCAAAATGGGGCTACTTATGTTACAGTGCATGGCACAATGCTGAGAGGCCTCCCTTAGCCACTATCCTGCAATATTGATGCTCGGCAACTCTGAGTAGTTCTGCAGAGGGAGAAGCTGTCTGACATTCAGCTGCAGGCTGAGGGTGTAATGCTCATCATCTCAAAAACAGCTTACTGCTGTTAGAGCCACATGACTAAACCAGTGGAACTGAATTACCAACACTGATATGAAACATAGTATGGCAGTAAAGTAGTTTGTACTGGTATAATTTTATAGCGTTCCTTATAACCCTTTTACAGGTTGACAGACCTGTAGTCAGACAGGTAGTCTGCAAGCTAAAGATGTATCTGCAAAAATGTTTTTTTTCTGTTTTGTATTATTAGTAGTTGAAAGACTCATAAATGGTAGTTACCATTGTTCATCATTGATCATTTTTGATTAGTAAAGGTGTGATTCTTGCTGTTGACTTCATCTACTGAAGCAATGTAAATGATTCATACATATTTTTTTTCACTAAACAAAGTGAATAAAGCGTTGTTTAATATATGCTGGCTTGACATACTGTATTTCAGTGTTTGAAGAAAGCCAATTCAAAAATTGGTTTGTCAAAGTGCAAATTTTAAGGAACTTTCTGTTCTGTACACAAACCAGCGAATGCAAACACACTGCTCTGCACACAGACACATTGAGTGTCACTCTTGCAAATGGAGCACTGAGCGCAGTGTCCAGCAAACCACAGCTGCTTGTGTATGTCACTAGCACCTACAGAGACACAGAAAGGTGTGAAAAACATCCCCTAAGGCACCTTCAAAAACCACAGGAAGCTACAGGAGTTGTGTGTGTGTGTGTGTGTGTGTGTGTGTGTGTGTGTGTGGGTGGGTGGGGGGGGGGGTGATTCTTGCGCCTCAGACCAGAAGTCTGCCAGTAGGCTGCAAGCATCACATGGTGAGACCTGAGTTTGTAGATCTACAGTGATCTCACACAGCCATGTTCTTCCTGGCCGGTGATTGGCTGAGCTCATCTGTAAAGTCACATGCTTCATACTTCTCCTTGCTGAGTGGACTCTAAACCTGGACCCTCTTGAGAAGAAAGAAAGGCTTTGAAGGGAACTGTTAACTAGAGCACACTTGTATGACCCATTTCAAACTCTGCAGTAAGGAACAGATAAAAGAGGTTGTCTTTTGGGAGTGGCATGCAGAGCCAACAAGTGGATATTAACTTTCTTAAGGCCAGTTGAGCTTTGCTCAACATTTAATGTATGAAAGTATGCTTTTGCATCTGTACATGCGGGTATTGCAGGCAGTCGCTTGTTGAACACTGTTGAATGGTGCTTCTTGGTGTGCTGAAAATCCTTTTAGTGCCTGGACTCTGATCTTTACCAAGTAATGATGACAAATGGAAGTGAGCAGCATGGTGTTGCTTCACATTAGCAGGCTGGCTCATGCCTCTGAGCAAACAGTGTGTGTTTGCACAGAATGGCACACACTTTGTGCTTGAGATCAAAGTCAACAGTGACAGTCACAACCTCTTAAAAACTGTTGCTTGATCTTTATTTGTAATAAATTATAAAAAATCATATCAGATTATAATAGATAGCACTGCATTTGGCTGTAACTACAAACCTGGGAGTGCACTGGTTTATTCTGTTGAGCTTCTGGAAGCATAGGGCAAACTTGACATTTGATTTGAGCTTAAACGCAAGTATGTTTTTACACTTTAAAGGTATCCACATTGCAATGAATCCACAGAAAATATAGGACTGCTATGAAGATGAGATTGAAATAGGATAGCAACAATCTCTTTAGAATTATTATTTGCTGATACCATCTTAGTGTTATTGTCTCCAAAGGAGGACATCACATTTGTGCAATAAAGCACACCCAGTGACAACAGGCTTGAATAACACATTAGTACTACAAAGACAATAATCTGCTGTCATTTCTCAAGGTACAGTAATAATAATATTATAAAAAAACACTGTATACCATGTTCAAAAGCAGCTTCTTAGCACTCTTTAAAGTAAAAATAAAAGGTTCCAATAAAACAACACAACAGAAATTTACAGTAAAAATAAACATTAAAAAATACAACTATAAAACACAAATAAATCCATAACAAAAAAATAAAAAGATATAAATTATTAGACAGAAAGGAAAGAAAAGGAGTAGGCAAATTTGTTGTGTATAGATGATTTTAAACACGTGGGTCCTTCAGCTGGATTTAATGGCTTGTTGCTTTGTTCAGAGATGGAGAATATTCTTGGGGTCCAAATTTCACAGTTTTGAAGCATAGCAGGACAAATTCTGATCCTTCTGAGCTTGAAGGTCATGCAAGAGAAAAAAGTGAGATGAACAAATATTGAGAGGCTGATAAAAGGCTGAGTACTTACAGATGTGCCAAGCTTTATAGGTAAGCATGAGGACTTTAAAATCAACTTAGCAACTAACAGGAAGCCACTGCAGCATCATACCTATTTATCAAAAACAAAATACTTTCAGCATGTGCCATTCTCTTTTTATTTTTCTTTGTTCCTCAGTTTATTAATCCATCTTTTGTTCATTCTGCCATACCTTAACCACTTTCACATCTTTCAGACCCTGTAGTTACTCCTGAGAGAATAAAGGCAGTGTGTGAGCATCCCATTCCCACTGCTGCCATCAGGTGGCCTTTTTACACACTCAGGGCCACACTGTGATAGACTGGGAAGGACTGAATACTGTCTGGGGAAATGTCAAACCATATTTTGCAGTACTGACCCAAAAACAAAACAGGTGGTTTTACTTGGGGATGCAAAAAACAATACCTTGTTGAAATCTATCCTTAGGTTCTATTTAAAGAACACTGTAAAATGTCCCAGTTTTACCTGGAAGTATGACTGCAGGAATCCAAAAATAATTAATAATACATCTATTAAAATGTAGTTTCTTTGTTTTAAATCTAGTTACACAAAAGGGGAACTGGATATTTCCTACATCACCTCAAGAATTATAGGTAAGTAAGGCATGTGTTTGAAACCTTTGTTTTTAGATACATACAAAGCTAGTGTTGCTTCGACACATTAAAAATTGTCATTTTACTGCCTGACAATACACTGATTACCAGCACAGTCGAGAAAGGCTGCTTTGTGTCCCTCCCATTTACATTAGTGAACTTGGCATGGGGTGTGGCTAATTTGAACTCCATCCAGTACAAATCCAAAGCATTTGCTGTATGCAAACCATGTGTGGGGTGTTTGTGTGTATTTGTAGGCTGTGGTATGAGAGACAATTCTTTCCATGACAGTCAGCAGGTTTGGTTAGGGATATGGGGCTTTGTGGTAGCTGTCACAATTAAAGAACTGCAGGGATGTTCCCTAGTAGGAGACCTGCTGCTCTGATCTGCATTAATGTATTTTATCTAATCTACTCCATGAAATATTGAAAAGCACATTTAAGAACAAGTGTTATGCAAGGCTCTGCATTTAAACAGACGAATACTGTAAAGAGTAGAGCATGTTCATTCATCCTTAACACACCTCTGTGGTAGTGTCTTTCTGTCAGAGATCAAGGATTGACAGCAGAGATAGCACTTCTGTGACAAATGCCAAGAGAGTGGAAGTCACTGAACATGCGGTGCAAGATGCTTTACAGACCTAGCAATCTGACATGCCGACACCCAGACGCTCCTCTTTAACCCATCGCTCACCATGGAATATCAGTGCTGAAAGGGTTCTGTCTAGAACTGGAGTCAGCACAGATGCCCAACTCCTATTCAGCTCTTATCTCAATTAAGTGCACTTAACATAGCTGAGATGGATCAAAACAACATAGCAGCCATTCCTTTGTTAGATATTTACTTTCCTTTTTCCTTTCCCCTGGCAGTGATTTCATATCCTTCTGAAATGGTGGAGATTACCTACAGGAACCATATAGAGGACATGCGCTCCTTTCTGGACTCTCGACATATGGACCACTACACAGTCTTCAACCTTTCCCAAAGGAACTATCGAGGCACCAAGTTCTCCAACAGGGTGAGAACTGTGTGAGGGGGTGCTGACCCTTCTCAGACGTCTCTTGGTGCACGTATAGGTGTGGAAACACTGACCAACAAGTTATTCTAGCAGTATGGGCAATAATAATGCATTTTATACTAAGCCTGCTGCTAGAGCTCTACATCAAAAAGATAAAAGTAAACAAATGAATCAAAATAAAATGAGCACTATTCACAGCAAATCTAAACACAAAATGTTCCCAATCAGTTAAAACAGAACAAAGATTTTGAATGTGTAAGCCAGTTATAAAGATTGGCTTTAAAAAGATGTTTTTTCATTTAAAAATGCTGCAGTAGCTTGGCTGCTTGCTGTCTGGAGGTAGTGAGTTACATAATGTGAAAGAACTCCAAAAAAATTTTAAAAGTTAGGATCGGACATTCACTATGCACACTGTAGTTTCTGTGTGTGAGAAGTTTCTACAAGCCAAACACAAATATTTCAGCTGACCTCATGATTCCTGCTGAGGTTGTGGTCAGTTTGCAAAAGATTGTGTTGTGTAGCTCTTCGCTAGGTTCACCCAGGAAACAGTAAACAATCTACCCCTTGTGTGACGGCTGCCTGTTTTGCACATTTTTTGACCTCATTTCCAAAGATGTTGCAAGTGCTCACTGCCTTTTTTTACTTATTAGCACAGCAGCATGCTTACAATAGCCATGTTTCTCTTCCACAGCGTGGTCTTAGAGGAGTCCTGTGATTCAATGGTTTTCTGTCTCTCCTGCACCCTTAACAGTTGTACAGGTTCTCCTCAGCTTTATTCAGTTTAAGTTAAAACTGGAAAGTGATGTGGTCCATTAATCATTGAAGAGTTCTTTCATTTTAGAGACTGCTGAAAACTCAACCTATTATCACGTCATTCATGCCATTGCTGACAGTGTGTAAGAAGCTATCAACTGAGACATCTTGTACTCATTTCTCTGTTGATCTTTATCACATCTACACGTTTTTGTGTATATCTCCTTCAGTTTATGATCTCACATTTACTAATTCCTAGGCATCTGCTTTGCTGAAAAGTTACTCCTAGTCCAGGAAAAGATCAGTTCTAGGATTACTTTGAGGCTATACAGGGGTGAGCAACAGAGAGCTGTTCATCAGCTCAAAAACCACAACTGTTAGAACTGTATTGCCAACCAGCTCACAATGTGCAAACTTCCAGATGTGGGTTATCAGTTTTCACTGGCATGAATCATGACTTGAGGGATGATGAAATTACCAGACTGTGTTTCTTTAACATCTGGATATTTGACCTGAACACATTGTCTACAGGCTACATCATGTAGTAAGGTAACTATGCTATCATAAACTTATGCTCTCTTGGACTAACCTGCTTTTTACAGTAATTTATGATGTTGTGTAATTCTGTGACTCATCAGAATGACATGTTTAATACACTGAACTATGGCTCTTTTCTGCGTTACTTATTTAAATGACGATCATGTGTCTGGGTTATTCATACCGCCCCATCTTAGGTGTCCGAATGCAGCTGGCCAGCCAGACAAGCCCCCAGTCTCCATAATTTGTTTGCTGTCTGCAAGAACATGCATAACTGGCTCCGGCAGAATCCTAAGAATGTCTGTGTGATCACCTGCATGGTAAGAGGAAATCCAGGTGGGCTTCATTGTCCCATTCCCACCTTCCTCTACTCAGGCCACCTTGCACTGTTCAACCTCCTCCACTCCCTGAATGCCTGACTCCCCCTATTGGCAACTGATTCAGTTCCCCTCACTAAGCTCTGCATACTTCAAACCCATATTCTTACTTAGCCACTCCTACACCTGGCCACTTTCATGTCCCATATTTTGCTGCTCCCATACATTTCCTTTTTCCATGCAAACTTTCTGCAATGCCCACCTCTTCCATTTTGTGGGAGGGTGCAGTCCATCCTCTTAAGGAGTGTCTTCCTCCACTGGCACTTTCCCAAGGCCCCTGACAGCCCTACAGGGCCTGTGAGATGCACTGCAGTAACATCCTGACCAGGTCTGCATTTCTCTCACAACACAGTTTAAAATACTTTGTGCTCTGCCAAATTTTTAGGTTTATTTTGACTATACAGCAAGCTACTTGTGCATTCTCATGGAAAGCATTCGTGGTATATTTGCATAAAATAGTAAACATTTTGTAAAAGCTATATAGCCCCAGAGATGTTAAGGATGATAGATTACCTTCCATGTGTAAATGTGTTTTATCAGTGCTTTTATCAATTTACCTGATGTAAGAAGTGCTGTCTTTGGCAGGTTCGCAGTTTCCCAAATAATTTCAACTGTTTATTGGAATTTAAAATTATTAATCAATCATGTTAGAACAGGAAGAAAAGGAATAAACAGTAATACATTTAGCATGCAGTAAGAATATTTTGCAAACATAAAGTGTTTGTAAAGGATCCTGCTCCAGGATGGAAAACGTTAAATAGAGAACATAAACACAAAGAAAAAACATAGGATATTGATTTATGGCTATGTTACACTAGAAAAAGGCATCAGCTTAACATACACACCACAATAATATCAATACTACTACTATTACTTATTATACTAGCCTTATTACTTATACAACAACAACAATAATAAATGCTTGTACTTTTGTTTGTACACCTTTTTTACTGGATGGCAAGTTCATCCCACATTCAAATAAACAGTTTGTTGGCTGTACCTAGCCAGTAAAATCTGAGATCTTGCTCTTTAAATATTAACATTGTTGTTTTTTTTCCATGCCACACTGTGAATTGGCTGTATGGTCCTAATGTCCACCTCTTTCCCACGTTCTTTCAGGATGGACGAGGACCATCTGGAGTCCTTATCTGCTCCATGTTTTGCTTCTGTCACCTCTTCAGTAACCCAGTTCCTGCTCTGCAACTTCTTAGTGCCAAGAAACCTGGTTTGGGTCTCTGGCCTTCACACAGGAGGTGGGTCATAACCCAGCATAGTGAGGTCGGTTCACCTGCATGGCTTGCATCTCATCTTTTTCCCACTCTAAACTGTCAAATTCTTAGACACTGAATGCCAAACACAAAATAGGTGCAAGTTATGTGTGTGTAATGCTGTTGTCAATCCCTCAGCGTACCATTTTTTAACCTTAGTCTTTCATTCATTGGTAGATTAAAGTAGCATTAAAGTAGCAAACTTGCTGTTTCAGTTACAAAAGCCAGGAACCTCCCTCCCTGGAGACAATTTTATACCTCAAAATCCCAAACAATCATTTTCAACCTATTATCCCATTTTGGACAAATGAAAATACCAAGGGTTTCCTAACTAATTTCAGTTTCTTATCAAAGCCAGGGGAACCCTACAGACAAAGGGGAATTAGCTCTAGACTGTCACCTTGGCAAAGTGCTCAGTTAGTAGAATTTGAAGCCTACCGTAGTCGTGACACTTTATAGAAAAAAAGTAGTTCTTACTTTCTGGGAGATTACAACAGCAAAGGTGTGTGTTGCTTGTTACATGAAGACTCAAGCCAACAGTATTCCATAGGGCAATATCTCTGTGTCCTTGCTGCTGAGCACACATATCACTGGTCCCTTCCATGGCATACATAGTTTACATGGTTTTTGAAATATGGACATCAGGTCCCTTACATTCTGTCAGGTTATCTCCACTCAGGTATATACTACGTTACAAATATGGGCAGTGGGTTTTGCCTCTTCTGTCCAGTCGGATTATATCTTCTTAAGAACACATATTTACCATCATATAAGTAAAAGTATAACACTTTAGAATATATTGTTTAAAATGCACTAGCTTGACAATCCATGAGTTAAAATATATTTGCTTGAGGATCCATCAATCTACTCATTATCATTAACTGCTTATCTTGAGTAGGCTCAAGGTGGTCCAGAGCCTATCCCAGGAGCAAAGGGCAGTAGGCTATGAAACAGCCCCTGCTTGGGATACCAGTTTTGCTCAAGGACATATCAACTAAAACACATTTTGCTCTTATTAACAGTTAAAATATTAAGCACAACTTTGCCTTTGTTCACTGTCTTTTGTTTGGTAATACAGGTGCAGGCCCCTCTTCACTTTCCTCCTTATGTGATGGCTCACAGGCTACCTGCTTCTGATTTACAGCTGTGTCTTCCAGGGCTTGCTCAAGTTCCTGAAGCCTATCTTCATAATTTTTAACTCTATCTTCAAAGTCATATTTCATTTTGAAATATGCTGTGGTGCTGACTTGATTGGTTCATTTGGAATGATGATTATGTTTCATTCTGTTCCAGATTCCAGCCCCATTTAAACTGGTCTCAAAGTCACCCTTTGTTTCCTGGGTGCAATATATAAATGCCACTTGAACATTTTTTTGTCAGACTGTTACATCTACAAGTACCTCTAGTACACAGCATTCCATGCTGTCATTCAGCAGGATTATGTACAGCAGTAAGCAGTTAACAGTGCAAGCTTTTCAAAGCAGAAACTGTTGGACACTGCATTACAATTAGAAAAAAGAAAAGGCTAAATTGCATGTAAAATATATAGAGGAATAATTTATTTTGCTTTTTTTATTATTTCCATCCATCCAGATTATCCATTCAACCACTCATCCATCCATCCATCCATTAATTATCCATTACCACTTGTCTTGGTTAGGGATGCTGTAGTCTGGAGCCTATTCTGGAATCACTGGATACAAGACTAGGAGAGTACACCCTGGATAGAATGTCAGTCCATGGCAGTTTTTGTTGCTTTTTAAATAAAATTTTGTTCTTGCCCTCAGAGGATGTTACTACTGGGCTAAATGATGAACATAAAACAAATTGCCTGATGGCTTTATATTTATGAATCTGAAATGTACTCTCCTAAGGAAACGTTGTTATCATGACGCTGCTGGTGCAGCCATAGCAGGAGTGTGGTGGGGGTGCATTCAGAGAGGCTTCATGTCTAAGGCAGCATTTGGTATTTGCTCAGGTACATTGGCTACATGTGCAGCATGGTGTCAGAGAAGCCTACACTCCCGCACAGCAAGGCCCTGCTTATCAAGACTGTCAGCATGAGCCCCGTGCCTTGCTTCAACAAACAGCGAAGTGGCTGCCGGCCCTTCTGCGACGTGCTACTTGGCGAGACTAGGATCTTCACCACAGCCCAAGACTATGAAAAAATGAGGTGGAACCAACACACCGCTGTCCAACACCCCTACCAGATTCCTCCCATTCCCAAATATCCTGCTTTCCTGTCTCAAGAGATTTAATCTCCCTCAACTGTTCAGATGAAGTCCATCAGATGTCATTCATGAACAGAAAAAAGCTGACAAAAAAATCACAAACACTGCATTGCATGTGGGGATGTAATGTAAATCAGTCTGGTTAATCATTTTTGTTAATGGCAGTTGAGAAATGGTTATGCAGTAGTTCTCTTATGAAATGACATACAAATTAGCTATGAGCAATTTAATTTGCATAATCATAATCAAAATTTTATGAGGAATATTCCCACTCTGATGTGTTTCTTCTTTTGCTGGTTTACCATCTTGCCCCTAGAGAGTACCGAGTGCAAGATGCAAAAGTGATCTTCCCTATAGGTGTGAGTGCTCAAGGCGATGTGGTGATCTCTGTCTACCACATGAGATCAACCATTGGAGGTCGGCTGCAGGCTAAGGTACACACTCTGTGTCACCAGGGCAGAACATGAACTGCTGCTAAACCCAAGCTGCTCCCCAAACTGGGCCTTTGAGCTGTCAGTCAGCCAGAAACGTAAACACCTTCATTTCTTGTAAAGCTGGCTTAATTCGTTCAGTGAAATCATTCCATTAGGAAAATTACTGAATTATTGTGAGGGTATCAATTAATTATTATTTCTTAAAGAAAATAAAAGTTATTGGTTGCCCAACAGAATGTCACCTAAAATTAATCAAAATATAAAAAAAGGTGTTTTCTTGAATGAAAGTGATAACATATTTTAAAATATGTGCAAAAATTCCATAATAAGGACAACACCAATAATAATAATAACTCAGTACTCACATAACAGGTTCCAATATAAAGAAAAACTGTTACATTGGTTCGGGTTTTTTCATACAACAGGTTTAATAGCTTTAGCAGCTGCATAAATGTTCAGTTTAGTAATATTTCCCTTCACAGTGACATCTCTAACCAATCACAACCCTCCATTACATAAGTATAATGTCACAGCTGAAATAACATATTATAGTGTTAAACCACTTTGTCCCATTAAAGTATCATCCAGGTTGCCCATCTATATAGAAATATTTCAACTGGTACTATATGCATTTTAGTTGTACAGGAAATACATTGTGTGATCCCATGTCATCCAGGTGTCCAACACCCAGATTTTCCAGATCCAGTTCCACACTGGGTTCATTGCTCCAGGAACTACAGTCTTAAAATTTATGAAGTAAGTTTTTCTCCATCTGCTTCGTCTACCTCTGTTTACTCCATAACAAGGCTTACATTTTTGTGTCTGTATTTGCACATATCTGTGTGTATGTGTATCCTGTTTGTGTGTGTTTGGATGCACCGGTGTATTTATGTATGTTCATGTATTTATGTTGTGTGTATGTGTCTATCTGTGTGTATGACTGTCTGTCTGTCGTGCGGTGCTGTCTGACTCTATATGTGTGCATGTGTTAATCTGTGTGAATGTCTTGTGTGTGTGGTATTGTGTGTGGATGTACATGCGTGCGCGTGTGCAGGCCAGAGTTGGACGCATGTGACTCACAGGAGAAGTACCCCCAGCTGTTTCATGTGGTCCTGGACATGGAGGTGGAAACCACCGACAAACAGAAGGACCTCACCCCACCGTGGGAGCAGTTCCCCAGCAAGGACCTGAGTCCTAGCATTCTCTTCTCCAGCCACCAGGAGTATCTGGATGCATTGGCCATCACAGGTGAGGAGGGAACTGTAAACACTATGCTCACAACTGAAGTAACAAAAAAGATCCCAATTTAGGTTTTCATATATGTTACAGATTTTATTTACATGCCCTTTAAGTATCTTAAATGAATGTATTAGGCTGTAATAGACAATTAGAGTTCCTTCCATAGTCAGTGTTATAAATTAGAGTATATTTCTCCAAAGGAAAAAAACATTGTCTGTGTTGTTGTCAGGACAGTTAAATTGCCACTGCTTAATGTAGTTTTTTCCTCTTCCAACAAGAGCGAATGGTGAGACTAGACCTGGAATGTAAAGGGTAGTGCAGACATAGCTTGTGAAGGCCCTGTAGTGTAGTTTCACGGATATGGACAGCTCCTTGTTCCAGAATCTGTTAGGTTTGTGTGCATGACAGTGACCAGACTTTATTGTATCAAAGAGGTTTCTGTGTAATCTGTATTCCTGACCACTCCCAGTACCCCCTCATAGCAAGTGCCATCCTATGGCCCATGTTGAGGTGTGGGCTGCCTGATGGGGGCTAGGAGTTCAGAACCCATGTAAGGCAGGGCTGTGAGATGGATGGGGAAACAACTACACTTGTTTTGCCGTGATTCCAAATAGGGTGGTGACTGAAGTAGTTTTGCAGTGATTAGTCAATCAAGCACCGGTGATGGAGTTTTCAAAAAAAAAGTATTGTTTTGAATCACAAAACCAATAACATTCTGTATTAGATATACCTATAACAGGGCTTACATGGCTTTATCAAGCTGTAGCTGTATGAAATTAATGAACAAGATTTGTTTACTTTGAGCAATGTATCACTTTGGCAAAAAGCATCTGCGTACGCATGTACAGATGCTTTTTGCCAAAGTGATACACTAGATAAAATGCAAACTCTAAAATGTTGCAACTGCAGTACTGTGGCCCCATCATAATTTCTTTCAAGCTATTTGTCAACTATACAGATGCTTATAGCTGCTGTCATTTTGTATTTAAACAGCCTGCTGTGTAATGTGTTGTTGTGTAAGCTGTTGTATTTAAACATGAATTAGTATCTAAAAAAAAATCTACGTAATGAAATCAAAGTGCAGTGAATCCTAGGAATGCCTGCATTTATTTTCAAATGGTGTCCTGTTAGGTACCAGTGCTCATGTGTTGGTGTTCATATTTTCAACAGAGCCTGGGAAGTGCACTGGTAGCTCAGACAACAGATCTGCTCAGGCCAACGATGAGAGTGAGCCTTCAGATGATGAAATGCTCTCCCTATCAAGTCAGCAGAGTGCCTTTAACAATGAGAACACCAGTGGCCCCCTGGACACATCCAGGAATCTTGAAGTTCAACTTCCCATGGCCCCACCCCCTTCAGAGGATGTGGACCTTTTGGGCCTTGATGGTGATCCTGAGAACCACACCAGCTCTTCCCCTCAGCCATCCACCAATGCAGAGCTGCTCAGCGACCTGTTCAGGGTGTGCCCCCAGCCAGACAGTGGCTCTGCCTCCACACAGTCCACCCCTCGGAAGTCTACCACATCTCCTTTGCCCTGTCCATCACCCCACCTTGTAGATGGTAAGCTGCCCTAATATGTTCCATTTCTCTAAAACCCATTATAGTTTTAAGATCTTTCACTGACAGATAAACTCCATCTGGTTTATTGAAACAGGTTTTGATCCTTTTGGCACTAGTACCAGCCCCAAGCAACAAGAGTTTATGGGCTTGATTCTTGGGCCAGGTACCATGGCCCAGCTGGAGTCGTACCTGCATACCGCACAGTCTCCGTCCCCTACTATGCAGAATACAAGCATAGGTAAGGCATCCACATGTACATCTCCACTGCTGTGCAACTCACACAAGGTACATTTCCATTTGGAACTGTTCACACAAATGAAATGTGCATGCTTTTGGCTGGACTAAGACAGGAGCATTATGAACAAGAGTGAGATATGCAACTTGAATCATGTTATTAGGTAGGGAAAGGGCATGTCTAATGTGTCAGCTTTTCACCAACGGCCTTCTCCTGCTGCAGGTCCTAACTCCCCAGTGCCCCTCACTACAAGCTCCACCCAGCAACAGAAAGCACTGGGAGCCTGGGACTGGAGCAAGTCAGCAGCTTCAGGTAACTTGCACACTTTCTGGAATATTCTTCTCAGGCTTTATGCGATGCTGCCCTGCTGTCAATCATTACTTTTTTCTGAACTTTTCAGGCTTACTGATAGTTGACAGCTGGTAGCAGTCAGATTACACAGCAAACCACACACAGTTTGATATAATAATTATGGCTCTAAGTTCCCTTTAATGGATATAGAGGTCTTCTAGCTGGCATCTGTATGAATAAAGACTGTTGGCTTTACTTTTACCAGCTCTAGGTGAAGTGTTTCACCCAGCTGATCATATGCTCTTTTTTATAAATAGTGTACTGGAGAGTGTGGGAGAGCTGATTTAGTGTAATTTTTTTGAGAAATCTGTTATATAATGTCTTATTGATATATTTATTTAGGAAGCTTTGGGATGGGAAGCAAATCAGCCAGCACCAGCCCTTCTGGGTCAATCCACAGCACACCGATTCATCAAGCCAAACCCAGCACACCTGACCCATTTGCTGACCTTGGGGCACTAGGCACCAGTTTGGGAAGTAAGTGTGCTCCACACAGCAGTCAGCCCTGCATGATGCACACATTTCTTCCGAAAGCATTCACTGATGTTTTCTCAGGTGCCTCTGGCTTCTCTAGCAAACCCAACACCCCCACAGGTTCAGGAGGGCCCTTCCCACTCATGGGCTCCCCTCAGCGGTCTTCTCCACAGCATACAGCGGGTGGGAGCTGGCAACCTGGGACCAGTTTCCCCTCCTGGCAGCACAGTGGGGGAGCACAGTGGCAGCCCCAACAGCAGCAAGCGAAGCCCACAACCTCACCCATATCGCACGCGTCTCCCCAGAACCGGCCCAATTACAATGTCAGCTTCTCCAGCATGAGCGGGCACTCCCCCAGCACAGCAAGCAAACAGCCTTCTGGCATGGGTGAGTTTATGAATGGCCCACCAGGTAGACAAGGCTTTAGGTATTTGCTGACCCTAACATTCATTAGCTTTCATTCAAACAAAATTACAAGCTAACTGTGAGAGATCACTTTTACAGTTCTTTCCTAGTTGAATCAGTGCCAATTACACAGTTCTCACATCTGCCGTGCTTCTATGTCTAGTTGGAGGTGACACAAAAACCCAACTGTTGTGATGTGCACCATGTCACACTTTTGTTGACTCTGTGGGCTGTAGGATGCACTGGGTAATGTAAAAGTGCTAGACTGGCCCAGTTCTTCCTGTAGCCCTGCAGGTGCCTGACTGACTGTAGACATTTATTTGTGCAGTGATGGACTGGTGATCTCACCCACCTGAAGGAATACAGTCATAGTCTTGTTCCCTTTGTATTCTTGCCGCAGATGACTATTGTGGCATGCCTGGGAGTTGAACCTGCCTTCCTACCTTCATTGCAACTGCTAGAGAGAAATGTATAAAGAAACTAAAAAGATATAGTGTGTAAAAATCAATCTAAAATAATTTACTTCATTGTACAGTTGTGAGCAGATATCTGAATAATGTTTGATCTCATACTTTGTACAGGAATTAAGCCTAAAATGACGGATGCCAGCTTCGATGATCTGTTGTCTGGACAAGGGTTCGCTGGTGCAAAGGAGAAGAAGGGTCCAAAAACCATAGCTGAGATGAGAAAGGAGGAGATGGCCAAGGAGATGGAGCCTGAAAAGCTGAAAGTGAATTGGAGTTTTCTAGAACACTAAAATATGAACCCAGGGTGGGCGTAAGAGGCAGTTATAGTATCCCAGTGTGTTCTGATGTCAGTTTGCATATATTAACATACCAGCAATCAAATCAAATTTTGTTCAATATAAAGTATTTTTACATAGAATGTTTTCACAAAATGCTTTGTTTGTTTTCTAAAGGAGGACAAGTTGTAAAGAAACGGTTCTGCAATCTGAGGGTGATAGTTGATGATAGTTTCATGTGTAAACTTATGGGAAAATAATGAATTTACTTTGTTGCACAATTTTCAGATCCTGGACTGGATTGAGGGGAAAGAGCGCAACATCCGGGCATTGCTCTCCACCATGCACACAGTCTTGTGGGAAGGCGAGACTCGTTGGAAGCCTGTGAGCATGGCTGACCTGGTCACACATGAACAGGTGAAGAAAGTGTACCGCAGGGCTGTGCTGGTGGTCCACCCAGATAAAGTGAGTCATACCACCTTGCTTTCCTGACACCACCGCACATACTGATACACATTGGTGCAACACCACAAAAAAGTAAAGGCCATAATTTTATTTGAAGCCGATTCAGTTGGGCACGTATTTTGATAACAAATGATCAAAATTGCACTGTGAAGCATCCTTAAAAAGAGAAACTGTGATGAGCCCCTTTCTTACCCTGTAGACAATAACAATAAGCACTAGTCACATTTAGTGAAGCTGTTCAGATGAAACCTACATTATGATAATTATTATATCAGATTTTTGAAAAAAAATATTGTAATCAAAGGATAATGTAAAAATAAAGTTTTTTGTGCTCTTGTTTCAAGGCCACTGGACAGCCCTATGAACAGTATGCCAAGATGATTTTTTTGGAACTGAATGACGCCTGGTCAGAGTTTGAAAGCCAAGGACAAAAGGCTTTGTACTGATCTTGGAGAAGACCTGATTTGGTGTCCTTTACCCACGACTTGTCAGGACAGTAAGGTCCTTTCACACATGTGCTGTAGTAATTTCCCCATTTCCTTTTGGATTATATCCATTACATGGATTTGGCTCCATTGGGACCAGCAAGGTACAGATGGTTGCTGTGCAGATGTGCAAGCATAAAGTTCACCCATTCATTAAAAGTACAGTCTCCTGTTAGAGGTGTTGAAATTGGCTAACATTTTGAGGATTCTTGACCTTAAAAACCACAGCAAGAATGATACAGCCATAAATGAGAACATAAACAGAGTTAATAAGTGAGTGAGTGGTCACTACCTAAAATCCATTTCAGGTCTAACTATTTGATTCTTTGGGCTGAGGAGTTTATTTGTGGACATTTTGGCATGAGTTGAGAACCACCATCAGCACAGTTATCTGTAACATCTAGAGAAAAAAATACCTGGCCAGCAGTGAAAGGCTATGTTCAGTGGCAAAATATTCATTGTTATGACCATCCACCTCTTAGGGTCACCTGATAGCATATATAAACTCACTGTTTACAGGACCTCCTCCCTTTTGTCACTTTCTCTGCATGGTAGATATCTCAAATAATGGTGAAACTCCTGCAAATAGACTCTTCACCCTGGTGTGAGCATAAGAATCAAACTAATTCTCCAGGATTTCTAGGCTTCTCTCTGTCTAATGTCTATGCACTGGGAAAAATGTGTGCGTGATACAAATAAAAATGCAGGAAGCTGGTGAGGCAGGTAACCAAAGCACACTTGCACGAATAGATCAAGTAACATGTAAGTAAATGCAATGTGAAATATTTCACTTCTGGCTATTTATCCAAATGCAGTTTTTAAAGAAAGGATCTGTAAGTGATGCTTATTTCAGAACAATGTCCAACTTCCACTGGGGATTTATTTGTATTGCTGGAGGCCCACTGTGCTTTAAGGGTAGATGTTTGACATCAAGGCATTTTTATTTTTATAAATTAGCAGTGCTTCCAGATAAATACATTTTTCAGCCTTAGAAGTAACTACAATGAGTGTTGAAGAGGGTGAAAGTTGTGATGAAGATTTAGATTAAAAAGAATTGCACAGATTTCATTGTTCACAATGAAACTAAGAACATCATGAACATCCAGACATGCATGAAAAATATACCTCAAAACACTTTTCAACTGTAGTGGCATATCATCTACTCAGTGGTTATTTCATATGTTGTGTTATAATTACATAAATGAAGGTTGTAATTGGCTGAGACTATCAATGTGATAGGAAGTACTGCAGGAATCAGGAATAAGTGAAGCAGAGTTGCTCCTCCAGATGCATAGGAGTCAGCAAAGGTGGTTCAGACATATTGTAAGAAAGCCACCTGGTTGGCTCTTGCTGCCACTGTGACCTTCTCCAGGACAAACAGAAAGAAACTGACTTACTGATTGAGTTTATGACTTTTCATTTGAACATTTTTATTAACTTCAAGCCACAGTAAAATTAATTTAAAATGATTCAAAGAAAAAATTACCTTCTCTCCACAAACTGCTACTAAACCTGTTTAGTGTAGATTGTTGTCTAATTCATCCCATAAATGTGTGTAATGTTCTGCACCTTTTTATTTATTGCAGCTTTTAGTGATCACTGACATGCACAAACACCGGACATAACCTGTAAACATTTTTAAAGTAAGTTGAATCAAATACTCATGTTATGTTTGGGTACAAATGTTCGCCATCTTATGGCTGGTCTTGGAAACACAGTTTGCTTTTTCTCTACAATAGACAGAAATTCCAGAAAATAGGAGTCAATAAAATAAAATTAAAGTATATGTAAATAAACTACATATTCCAGAATTCTTAATTTCTACATGTGTCATACAGGGAACCAGTGTACATGACGATCTCATTCTTTCCAGTTTCACAGAGATCGCTGACAGTTGTTTCATTTGAAGTACATGAGAGATAAAAATCAAAAGTTTTTGCAATGAAAATTGCACATTCATTATTTTTCATTAGTTCATGCTGGTTTTTGGAATTTAGAATGGTATATTTAAGTAAGGGATGGATTTGTTTATGTGAAAATAACATCATTTTACAAGCATATTTATTTTGTGTTGTTTGCACTGTCTAACCAAGGCATGAGGTAATAGTGTAATAAAGGATTTACTTATGATCCTCCCCTGACTCTCTTTACTTCAGTTCACTTACAAATTTTGGTGATGTAAAGGGACTTCTGAAATTAAAATGAGTGGCTTTTGAACCATGGTGTCTCCATGTGTGTAACATGTATTACCCAATGTCACTATAACATTATAGTCTGTCACCTATATAAATGAATAAATAAAATCTGGATGCAAAAAAAAAAAATCAACATAGCATGCATTCCTGACATAGTTGTTTTAACTTGAAGGTCATTAACGATTTTATAATAATGAATCATACCTCCTGATTGCTAAAACTTTAAATGTGATTCCTCACCTGATCAGTTCTTGCTAAATTCTATCTAGTTCTATTTTTAGCTTTGTGCTAACTGAAGGAAAAAGAGATGTGTACACTTCCATTGCCAGCCCCATCACAGTTTAGTGATCCCATATGGAACATCAGTGTCACTGAGCAGCTTTGAAATTTATATTGCTCTCAAGCAAATTCTTGAGATTTGGATACCAATGTTAGCTATTAATGTTAGGTATAAGCCACTTTATTAACTCTTTTATTAACTGCTTTCCTGTTTTCCTACAAAAACAAGCAAAATATTTGTCATCAGTTTATTATTACTTTTTTCAGCAACAGAGCTAATGATTGGATCAGATATGTTCATTTTAGTTAGTAATTTAACATACTGATATCTGATGTGCTCATAATACAAGGCAAAATATTACCCAGTAATTATTCCTTTTAAACAGTGTACTTCATTCCCCCCAGTTTCCATTTCACCCAAATACGTGTTCTCAACAACAGACTTTGAAGAGTGGTAGTCCAGCACTGTAAAATGATCTGTGCACCCAAACATACTGGAATTTTGAGATTTGTTGTTCATTTTGGAATCATGCAGTGGTCTCATCATTCTTAGTTACACTATGTGCAGCAGTATGCTAACTAATTATTTTATCAATCCCACTGAACATATTTGCCTGAAATTTTAACTTGCCTTGCATTAAAGTATCTTATATGAGTTTTTAACACAGATTTGAAATGTTTTATGTATTAATAAATATGTTGCACTGCTGCTGAAAATATGCATACCGGTAAACAGAAATTTTATTATGTTTGAGAATGTTTATGTTGTAACAAGATCTTTGTGCTTTCATCCGTTATGTTTAAACATTATAGAATATTCAAATTACCCCCATTAATACTGCTATTTGAGCTGAACAATTAAATAAAAGTGATGTCATATGTACAAATACATTTAACAGGCTAATAAACCAATAAAAGTTGAGTTTAGAAAAAAATATCTGTTTTATATAATTATTTAATATGTTCTAACACAAGTGGTGGAGGAAGGATTTATATGGCCTTATCCTGGTACTTTGCTTATGGTTTTGGAAAACACACCTTACATCACCTCCTGAATTAGTTCCATATCAGTGTTCTTTTGTAGTTAAGACTTTGATCAGCTCTCAATAATGCTGAATGCATTCTGTGAAGGAAAGAAAACCCACATTTTAGGAAAGCATTTTTTATACATCTTTTTTGTTCAGTGTTGCACAATACTTTATATTTGTTAAATTTTCAATGTGTCCTTTCAGAAGTACCATGTACCTGTACCAAAGTGTCTGACTAAACTGGATAAAAACTGTTCCTGGTGTTACACTGAAATTCTACATCCTAAAATAACAAATACCATCTTGAATCAATAGTAGGCCAAACAACATAATCAGTGTTATAAAAAAGTGATAAGATTTTGATTAAATTATGTATTTTGCTTGTTTATTGCTAAAGTATTGCTGAATTATGAATTGTTACTTTTATTTTCTGATTATATTACCCCTTAACTGTATAATGATTTGCGATGCTGCAATAAATGAAAAAGAAAGACTTTTGGGGGCTTGGTGTTTTGTTGGTGCTTTTAATTGTAAGTTGATTTAGGGGTTATAGGAAATATGAGAACTCAAACTAAATGCTGCCAATGTTTTCTCAATACACAAATAGCTCTCAGACCTTTTTGAACTCCAAACATCAATTAATTGATTTCTACCTCTAGTTGATGCCAAGCTCCATTGCTTTTGTATTATGCCAACTGCCAAGAGACATTTAAGGTCCGCAACCTGTAAAACCAGTAAAATATGGGGGGGGGAAATTAGTCACTGGAAAACATCAGTGTTTCAGAGCTATCACCCAAGATTAGAACAGCAACATGACTCCTTCAAAGCAAGTGTCACGCTGAAGGAAGGTCGCAGATGCTTGCAGGCGTAAAGTGAAGAAATCCGTTTATTGCCAAAGGAGATTCCAAAGTCGTAGTCAGAAAACGGGCGGGGGTCAAAAACCAGAAAGTAACTCAATACAAGCGTCAAGCGGTAAACACAAGCAGAAGCCGTAAGACAAAGCAGGTCAGTAACCGGCACAGCAAACAGACAGAATGCTCAGTACACATTGGATCATGTCGACAGACAGGTATTATAACGACTTAACAATAGTCAGGTGCACGTGATCAGTAACCAGGACCAGAGCGCGTGACAGCAACTTTGATTGTCTCGGTTTCGCTGAGCTTTTTTGTGGTTGAAGCTACAGGCGTGTCAGGCAGCACTTGTAGCAGTGGGGTGCTCAGCATATCCTTGGCATCTAGGAAAGCAATTTCACTTGTGAATGTGAGAATCTGCATCATATTTTGGATATTTTTCTTGTAGAATGTATTTAAAATTCCACTGATTTAAAGACTCTACAACTTTCTCTAGACACTTTCATTTTGTGTAAGATGTTATGTAACGTTCAGCCGTAAACTGAAAATCCTGTACATTTCTCTTTTCTCCACTAGAGGGCAGCAGCAGGCAAGTGCAGAATGAAAGCCGCACGTGAGTTATAATGCATATATTTGCAGCTTGGATGGGAGCATAGTTCTTGCTTAAAAATCAGTGCATAACTGGAAGCATGTGAGCCATGTAGTTTAGGATGTGTGTCTGTTGCTGGTCCTCTGGGACAGTGTTCTGCTCTCGGTGTGCTCTGGTCTGTTGAGTGTTGGAATCTGGAATGAGATAGGTGGTCGTCATGCTGGCCCATGTCCTAGAGCTGCATGATATGAACACTTGCTCTCTTAGCCAGCTGACGCACTTCTCCTCCTGCCCAGAGCCAGGTTCGACTCATCCTGACATCCCGCGTATCAGATTGACTTACCTTTGAACAAGAGGTATAATGCACTGTGGCACAGTATTATGTTCCAGATTCCCAGCATGTTCCTGTTCTACTTTAGGCTAAAAGCTAGCACTACCTTTCCAGAGAAATCAAGGGTAAAGTATCAGGAAAATATATGAGACTTTCAGGCTGATGACAATGAGAACTGTGTAAAGAACTGTAAGTAGAGGCTGTACATTGGTCCACCAGATCCTAGCAGGATAATTTTCATATTTTTATGATGACTGACAAATGATTGCTAACTATGATTGTTCTGTAACTACATCTATTGGGTAAACACTGAAGTTCACCTTGATATCTTGAAAATCCTGACATTGACATAAGATTTGGGTTTTAATATATCTTAAAGTTTTTTAATATCTTATATTTAATATTTCTATTTTAATTCCTTTGTGAAGAAGCAGCAACCAGTGAAACTTTGTGCTGTATTTATGCAATGCTGGTTGTGCCACTGGGTGTAGTTCAGAAGAAATCCTGCTGAGGGCATGGCTCAGCTGATCAGCTATTCCATTGTAGTGTTCTCAGTAAGCACTGGATGCTGGTTGTCCTCATCTTTTCTGCCATAACACCCAAAGGCCGGGCAGTGAGTGAGAGGGTGCTAGTAATGCCATTTTGGAGCAAAGGGATTTCACTATGGGCATCATGGTTTCCAAGTTCAGCCCACCGAGTGTCCAGGATCACACGTCAGTATTGAGTGCCGAGCTGCTGCTTCCACAATTCAAATGAAGGAATTGCTGGAATTGGGAGATTCTGTAGATGCTTACTGCGAGTAAGGTTTTCTGGGGATTAAATGCTTTCTTACATAAAATGGAGGAACCTTTTGTCTGTGTATACAGCATAATCTGGTATAAATTGGAATACTTTTTTCAGCATTGCTCCTTGCAACGTAAAACAAAAGCAGCTGAGTCATGAGTCCTGAGTCAGACTATTGCAAACTGTTGAATGAGAGGGACAAAAAGTTGATATTTAATGAGCTTTCCTACAGTCTATTTCCATTTTCATAACATATTCCCTTAATTCATCCAAGATATCAGGTATCCATCATAACTTTGTTGACATGTGCTAATAAGCAGTATTATTCTTCCTAGCCTGCCTAGCACAGGCCATCAAAACTTCAGCAAACAGCCCTAGGTCCCAATAAACTGGCAAATACACATTGTCAGTCATCTGAGCCCTGGGTTCAGTTCTTCTCTTTGTTGTCATGGAGCTGAAGGTCTTTTCTGTGATCCAGTCTTCAGGCTGGAAACACTAAAAAGGTGTGCTGTGATCTCACACACTTTCTGTAAAATAAGTCAGATTACAGATGGACTACATGCTAAGTCCACACATCCAGTGGAACACAAAGCAATACCAAATAGTCCACTATTTGTTTTGGAAGAGTCTGGAAACATTCATGATCAATTAAATCATATTACTGGTACATTCCCCTGTTATGTTTATAATACAAGTTATTTTAAAAGAGTCAAATTTGTTTTTCTCAGGAGGAATTCTGAAAGTTGATGCAGTGCAGCCTTGAGGATCCTTTTTGCATTTCTTTTAAAAAAACATTTAAATTTTGTGCCAGTTTATAGTTTTTTCCAAATAAACTTTTGCCAAAGAAGGAAGGTTCACTTTTAAAGCAGAGTTCTGGAAGCAGGATTTTCCTGCCATTACATTTTTCAGCCATGACATTATAGTGGTAAACTGGATTTAATGCTGATTGATAAAATACCAAAGGAGTCCACACAGTGATGCCTTCAAATGGAACTGCTTGCCAGAAATAGGTCTGTGTCAACCTGCAGTAATTCAAAAGTATTAATTTCTAAAGTAATTATTAATTCACATTTGAACCATAATAGTGCCAGCAAAGCATTAGCTGTGTATCTCAGTGTACAGCTGAAGAGGGGGGTGACACTATGGTAATATTATGGCAGTGGGTAGTGTAGCAATTAGGGTCATGCCCCTGGAACCAGATTGGAGCCATTGTAAATCCTATTCCTGGCCTTGTTGTAGTGCCCTTGATCAAAGTACTGTACTGAGTGTGATTGGGCACAGTAAGAATACCCTAATGTATAAATCAGTTAATCATGGGTTTAGCTGATTGTCTAATGTTAGAAATCATGTTGGGCAAATGTCAGTTAAATGAAGTGTTGAGTATCGTGCACTCTGCCCTTATTCTGTGCTTCTACTACTCTGAGTCACTCACTTCCTTCTTAAAGTTCAAGACATAAATCCTTGTCTGCAACAACCCAAATTTGCATTTTGCCTTACCAGTCAAAACCATAATACCAAGTTTTAGAGTACATGTTAAGAGGATCTTTGCATTATTCACATGAAGTCTCCGAATGGTCAAAGACAACTCATTTAAACTGTAATCAACACGACTGTGGTTGGGCTGGCGATGGAAGACTTAAGATAGGAACGCCATTCTAATACCAGTAGGCCCCCCCATGTCCCAAATGGACTCTCTTGGATTCAGATATGGTGACTGGGGAGGCTACTGAAGTTCACTGAACTCATGGTCATGTTCATGGAACCAGTTTGAGATGACTTCTGCTGTGTGACATGACACATTATCATGCTGGAAGTAGCAAGATGAGTAAATTGAGGCCAATTTGTAGCTGTGGCTTTCAAAACAATGCTCGATTGGTATTAGGTGGCCAAATGTGCCAAAAAACCAACACCAACACCATTCCCATCACCATTACAGCACCAATAGCAACTTGAACTGTTTATACAAGCTAGGTTGGATCCATGATTGATGTTTTTTACATCAAATTCTGACCCTACCATCTGTCTGTTGCAGCAGAAATTGAGATTCATTAGACCAGGTGACATTTTTCCAATTTTCAGCTATCCAGTTTTGGTGAGCAAGTGCCCACTGTTCTTCAGCTTCTTGTTCGTGGCTGACAAGAAGGAAACCCCATGTGGTTTTCTGCTGTAGCCCATCTGATACAAGGTTTGATATGTTGTGCATTCAGAGATGGTTTTCTGCCCATCACTTTTGTAAAGAGTGGTTGTTTCTATTACTATAGCCTTCCTGTCAACTTGAACCAGTCTAGCCACTCTCCTCCGAACCCTACTTATCAACAAGATGTTTTTGCGCACAGAACTGGAGCTAACTGGATGTTTTTTTGTTTTTCACACCATTCTGTGTAGACTCTGGAGATTGTTGTGCGTGAACATCTCAAGAGTACAGCAATTTCTGAAAGACTCAAACCACCCCATCTGGCACCAAAAACCATGCCACAGTGAAAGTCACTTGAATCACATTTTTTCCCCATTCTGAAGTTTGATGTGAACATTCTCTGAAGCTCATGACCCATATGTGTGTGATTTTATGCATTGAGCTGCTGCCATATAATTGGCTGATCTGATAATTGCGTGAATGAGCAAGTGTGGAGATATTCCTAATAAAGTGAGTATATATTCTACATGCATTAGCATTTATTTTGTCTCCATGCATGTTTTTAGAGTATGTGTGCATGTTTATAGAAAGAGGACCAGAAGAAAATTTTAGAGCAACTGTGATCTTTACTCATGGTTTCACAATAGTTTAAAAATGTTATAATTAAACTACTGTTGTGACCATAGAAATGATGATTCAGCTTTTCTATCATCATAAAATATAATGCAGAAGCAATGCCTATTAAATAATTCAGTTCTGCAGAAATTTAAGAAGTGAAGTCTTGGAAGTTGCCTTATGACCATAGGAGCAATCACTGCTTGACCAACAATTTTTAATGTGCATCAATAACATGGCTCATAAAACTCAACCTTACCACTTCCCTTTGACATCATTTATTTTGTCACTGTTATTCAAAATATAATGATCTATTTAACTAAATTTTCAATTGAGAAAATACACACTGATGTATGAACTAATGAATAGCTTTCTTGTTTATCGTTGTGAATCTCTTCCCCTCCACCCATATGTATACAAATTTAGATGCAAACCTTTTAGTATATTTGTTGTTATTAGAATTGTTCCTTATGCTGCTTACATTGTTAGCTGTTGTAACGCCAGTTTTCTACACAGAATCCAATTGAAGCAATAAATTGCTCCACCTAAATGCTGTTTATTAATTTCAGTTGTATTATTAAATCATGCATTCACATTTCATAACATGAAAAGCTGTAACATGAAAAGTGGTTTTAATCATTTTGAAGTGCCTGTCTATACATTTCAACAATTAAATTCCTCTGTTTATCTTTTCTTGTGTTTTCTGTTTTGTACCAAAGTGTGATGAAAAATCGTAATTTATTAAACCATAACATACCATTCCACTGGAGCAAGAGACCGAGTGCACAGACCTGTCCTTACTACTGCTTTTCTTGGCTGTGCTGTGACTGCTCTTGTCAGATGAACTAATACAGTTGTTACACCATGTTGTGCGGTTAAATTTGTTTTTATATCTTTATTATTGGTGTGTGATTCAGAAACCTGCTGAAAGCACTGTATTTTATGTACTGATTTCTTCCATCTTGGAATTACAAAAACAATAGCTGACATATTTAATAATGAAACTTGTTTTCATTTAAGAATTGCTCGCTCTTTATGACACTTTCTATTTGGAAAGACCCAAATGGTTCCGAAATTTAATAATCATCTTGAATGATTAGGGTTAAGTAGCTTTCTGAATGGTTTAGCTGTGGTTCCCCTAACAAACAAACCAGAAAAATAATGGCTATAAACATACAATTGAGTTACTAGCTAACAAAAACTAACCATCAAACTTTCCATTCAGCAGCAACTGTTGGTAACAGTGTCCTAATTTTCGCCTATGAAACTTGAACTCTGATGACAAGGATCCCATACATTGCTTTGCCCTCACATTGTGCCAGGCTTAAAAATAAAGTTTTAAAAACAGGCACATACTCACAAAATATGCAATATTTGACAAATGTGGGTGTGAGGGTGGGGCAGAAATACTGCTTTGTATAAGTCTCTACTGATCTAGCACTGCTATTCCACCATGAGCAGGCATGAACTTACCTAACATCAGCACCGGTATACATATGTGTACAAGCGGACAAACAAAGTTTGGAGATACAGCTAAATGCCCTGTTCAGTTACCAGTAAGCTGACCTAGGGAGGCCTTTCACTGGGGCAGATCTTAATCCCTTTGGCAGAATTGCAGGCAAATTCTTTTTTCCCTGACAGGTGTGTTAAAGATATATAAAACTTGTTTTTTCCAATTTAGAAACGTTATTTAAGTTGATGTAACCGTTAATCCAAGACATCTGCCACATAAACGGGTCAAAAATAGCAATTCCAGATTTTCTATGAGACCTTCCTGCAAGGTTAAATATAGACCAGAGTGATTCTTCCTGACATCCACACAGAACGGGTTCAGTACGTTGCCACCAATGGACTGAAAGCACCAAACAAATCAGTGCACCTTCCCTACAAGTTGCAGAGCAGACTAGAGAAAAGACTACCTGCTTATCTGCTTATTGTGGTCTGAGGAAATGGCCTGGTGCATGCTGAGCAACTCTGAATTTCTCATTTTCATTCCTTTCTTGGCTCTCCAGCTGATGCTTTTACCAACAGCATACACTGAACTTCATTGCAAAGTAACCATACACATGCACTTGAGCTGAAAATACATCAAATATTGTAGAAATTCTCTTCAGGCCAGCTGTACAAGGTATTAATGTGCCACGCTTTAGTGTGTTTGATGCTCACTGTGTTGTACATCTCAATATTATTTAGTCAAATATATTCCAAAAATGCAGAAAATTCAGCTTAAATTTCAGTCTTAACCTATTTAAAAGATAATATTCATTTTTAAGTACAGATTGAATCCCTGAATTTTGCATAACAGAAAAAAAATAAAAGTTGCTATTGCAGAATTACATTGTACTACATCACAGAAGATATCATCTCCACAGTCCTCTTTAAACCTTCTATGTTTTAATTTGAAAATTTGCCCCAGTCATTGTGATTTGCAATATAAATTTTTAGATAACAAAAGAAATGGATTTAATTCCACTTTAATAATATGGTATGCTATGAAAACATGTAACTGAAATGATAAAAAATCAGACTTGCGCATAAAAACCAGTCCTGTGACTGAGAATAACCAGGGTCTTATTTACCTTTTACCTTGTACTTAGGATAAAGTTTAATCCTTCCTGTCTTTAGGCAGGACTGCGGGCAGGACTTTCCACCCTTCACACCCTCTGACTCCCCACCTCAGTCAGGGGGATTTGCATGACTCAGGGTTGGCAGTACATGGTTTCCATAAAGCTCTTCTCATGTTGTGGGAGAGAGAGAAAGAGAGAAAGACAGAGAGAGAGAGAGAGGAAGAGGGAGGGCGAAGGACAGATTGAGGCCTAGTTCCATCCTGCTACCAAACTGAGCGAGCCTGGGTGTATGAAGGTGTCAGCAGGGCTGGTACAGTGAATGGCCCTCCCCATCAGCACACACTCCTCCTACAGACAGCCTCTGCCCAAGCCTTGGACTCTGAGACCCCTGTACTGGGCACTGTGCACATGATTGGTGTGTATTTGTGGCAAGCTGCTCAGAATAGCAACTTGTTTGCCCAGAGACCACAGAGAGCAGCTAAAACGCCTGGCTGTGGGTCACTCCAGGTGTCCAGACACACTCCAGGTTGCCACAAATGGGGCTCTTGTTCCCTTCTTTTTGGCCTGACCTAATCCTTAACGGCTGAGGCGGCGTCTCTACCAGTGGTGAGTACAACGTGCCCAGGCTGCTTCTGTACTACTTGTGTGTTTTGTTTTGTTCACTCTTAACATTTCCCTCCCTTAATGGATAGGAGACCTGTGATTAATTAATAAAATAGCAAATAAAAGTGTGGGTGTTATCTGTTTGGTACATCTGTTTTCCATTAACATTTTTCCCTTTAAGTTAAATGTTAAAAGTGAAAGTGGACTGTGTTAAATACTGAGTAAATTCTTTGGCTTTCAGGGATATAATATTGAATATTATATTTATGCATATTGAACTACACTGAGATTAATTCGCTATAATACCTACCTTTACAGTATTATATGCTGGGTGTGGTTATCCTGCATAAAAGAACACATTCTTCCACCGTCAGCTTCCTTTAATTCTTCTTGGAACATGTATATGTAAAGGAAGGCATGTACAGTATGTGTTCCTCAAGTGAACTCTGTGATCTGGGAAAAAACTAGTCTTTACAGTAAAAAACAAAATCAATCTATTCATCAATAATTTTTCTTCATACTGATGCATTTCGAAATGTTTTAGCATAGTGGTCATTTTGTGGTCCTATCCTCTTTAACCATAGTCCCTGACCCTCTAATTGTCTCTATATCTATGGCCTCTATTACCACACCCACCATGGTCACTGATATTGTACCTGTGGCCAGTCCCTCTATAACTATAGCAACTGTCCACTGAATCCGTACTTGACATAGCAACCACAGCGTGTCAGGAACATCATTTCATTTCTCCCTCCAAGAGAAATAAGGTTCATTAGGTCTAGGTGGGCTTTGCATGGAGCACCTAATGAACCTCAAGTTGTGATACTTGTTTACACTGCAGGCTCTTGTTATTATTCTGTTTTTGAGTGGTACCTGTTTGTTGATGTTCCCATTTAATGAGATGGCTTGATAATCAGCAGCAGGACCCTTGTGCTCCTGTTTGGTCACAGGCTGTCTTTTAAGTTCGGGGACAGAATGTACTAATGCTGTGTTTTAAAGATGGAGAGCAAATTATTCTCTAGAACCTGACATCAGTGTTTAGTTCCAAACAGGTCTAGAAAGGACTGATGGAGTGAATTGGTCTCACACACTGACCATTTACCTCCATCTCATTACCACTAATGACCCGGGGACAATGAAAACAGTTCTTGCTGCTCATCTGTGCTGTCCTTTGATTGTTCACTAATACCAAGAAAATCATGCTGATTTTATTCTAATGGTTAATTATTTATGAATCATGTAACATGGCTAGGACTTTTACTAGCTTTAACTGAGTGCCTTCTTGCCATCATCAGTCCAGTCACAGCTGTTGAAAGAATGAGCAAGCAGAGGGACCCATAATGGCACCTTGTATTAGACAGCTTTTTATTTTATATATAGGTGCTTACATTATCTATTTACTTAGCTTCAGGCCTATTCCATAACAGCAACCTGGTATCACAATTATTTTTCTCTTGGAATTTAAACTTTAGGATCACAAGTTAAATCCATTAACTACTACAACACCTGCAGTTAGGTAGTGGAATCATCTGCAAAGAATCTTTTATAGCATATTTCAAAAAATATAGATGTACAACACAGCAACTGGAGGTTATGTTACATTTTTACACAATTGGGATTAGTGATTGAATAAATGAAGAATTATGCTTGGTTAGTTTTTTATAATTTCTCTGGTCTTTAGCCCTGCTGTGAGGTCCATCCATCCATTTGTCCATTTATCCATTATAGTTAACCTCTTAATCCTGAACAGGGTTGTTGCAGTCCAAAGGCCTATTGTAAGGTTCAAGATTTAATTTACACTTGATATAAAAAGGACATTTTTCATGAGAGCACATATATATATGTGTGTGTGTGTGTGTGTGTGTGTGTGTGTGTATATATGTATGTATGTATGTATGTATGTATGTATATATAGCATCACCAAGCCAACCATTCCTGCAACAATAATGTTGACTCATAATTTCCAGAGTCCACCTCCAAAGTAAGTTATTTCAAGTGCTGAAGGGTACATATCACTGCAGGTGTTGAGATAAAAAGCTCACAGCGAGTCAGCTTTTGGAAAGGAAGTAATTTCATGCATCATTCTCCTCCTGAGGGCAAAACAAGAAGCATCAGAAATGGCTGTCTTTAGCACACATGCAGAATCTCCCATAGAAATGCATGTTAATATAATTTCACTTTGTATACATGCAGGGCTGTCACTAGTGGCATGAATTGTAGGACAATTCTAGAGGCCCACAAAGGGTTTTATTTATTCTATTTAAAAAGCTGGACATTCTCTACCCCTTAATTTTTACTGCCTTAAGTTTTGGAGATTGGGGTTTTAGTCTCATAACTATTCTTCCCCAACAGACATGCTACAATGCATTGTAGTGCTCTACTGTTGCATCAACACAACTTTCTTTTGCAGTGCTCTCAGTTTTCTCTTACTTTATGAAAACTGGCAATCCCATCTGCACTGTGCTCTATGACAATCTCCTTCACTAAAAAGACTTTGAATGACTACAACCCAATACAATTACATTAATAATACTAATAATAATATAGAAAATGGTTATCATGGTAGCTGGGTGAGTTGAACTGCTGCCTTACAGTACCTGGGCTGTTCAGGTGTGGGCTTGAAACTGACTCAGTCTAAGTGGAGTTTGCATGTTTTCCCTGTCTGCATGACTTTTTTGGAAGGGACTCCTGTTTCCTCTCGCAGTGCAAAGACAGGCATTTAAGGTTAATTGGGCTCTCTAAATTGCCCACAATATGTATGACTGTGTATGTGTGGCCACCCTATTATGGACTGATAGCTCATCACAGGATCACATGGTTGATGATGGATGGATGGATAATATAGATAATGACAACTTCATGAACAAATGTGGCTTGTATGTATGTTTTTATTGGTAATGATTAATGATTTGTTCCATAAAATAGAAATACAGTACTGTGCAAAAGTCTTAGGCATGCAACTTCAGTGTCTGTTGAGAAGTACAGGTAGATTCTTATCTACCATCAGGGACGTTTCTGATTGGTCCTAAATTCATTCTGCAGCCTGAGAATGACCTCAAACACCCAATCTCAGTCATACAGAACTATCTTCAGCAAAAAGAAGGAATCCTGCAACAGATGGTATGGTCCCCACAGAGCCCTGATCTCAACATGATCAAGTCAGTCTGGGAGGACATGCAGAGACAGTCAAAGTTTGCAGAAGAACTGTGGCCAGTTCCCCAAAATGTTTGGAAGGACTTACCAACCTCTACCTTAAACTGCATGCAAGTTTGCATAAGAGAATTGACGCTGTTTTAAAGGCAAAGGGTGGTCCCACCAAATATTGATTTGACTGAGGGTTTTTTTGTCTACTGCAATTTTACAAGGTTTATTGATTAATAAATATTCATGGCATTATTTTTGGAACCGTCCTCGCTTTATGGCATTTTTCCCACAGGTGCCGAAGACTTTTGCACAGTACTGTACATCTGCTTTATCAGCCTTTAGTAGTTTAGTAGTAGCCACTCAGGAAATGAATTTCATGACTCAGGGAACTGAGTGTCTTTGGGTGCTTGTTTGTCCAAGAGTCCATCGTTTCCATATAAGTGGAACATTTCCAAAGAACTCCAGCCAGCTAACAGGACTATCCATGACAGATGACAAAAGGTAGTGCTGTTAGATTAATGCAACTCCTGGATGACCCAGTCAGAGGCACAGGAGTGGGTGTGATGTACCACTTTTCACTCTCAAAACAGAACTGTTTTTGATGGCGTGGGTATGAGATTAGCCCTGTGGGGACTGTATACAGTCAGTAACAGAGCAGGAACAGAGCAGGACCAGAGGTGGCTATATGGACAGCAAAATCTACTAATCCTACTGAAAATCTCAAAGGCGAGCCATCCTGCAAGCTTGGATAGTTTTGCACAACAGCACAGGGCAGACATTTTCACCTGAGAAGCCTTGATGGGAAAAGAGCCATTATGATCCTCTGTGGTAAGAAAAGCAAACTTGTTTATCCCACAACTTTATGCAGACTTTCTAATTTGTTCAGTTCATGAGTCATGTGGCTGTAGCTGTGCCAAAGCTTGGTAGGCTCATAAGCCATACGTGTAGTTAGGAGCAGTCTGTCTTTGTGTGCTGAAGAACACAGAAATATTGGGCACCAACACCACTATGCTAATCAGGCATCCTATTGAAGTTTCTTTTACATTCTGTGGCCATTAAAGTTATGGGGAAAACTATATTTTGAATGTGAAATCCATGAAAGTTTCTGTTACTTGGGAAAAAAAGTTTTACTATGTGTGTATATATGTCTATGTGAATAGGGATGATGTTTTATTTGTAGCTTACTTGCCATCTGGGCTTTCTAAATGAGCTATATTAAATCACATACCTTATAATTGGCATTTGGCAACGCATGCATTTCAGCTGACATTGAATTTAGTTTTTTGTTAGAGTAATAAAAATAGTTTAGAGAAGTGGAAAAACAATGGAAATTAGATTATCTCATTGCGTAAAGACTTTTCTCAACTTCTGGGATGTCTTACATCAGCATTTTTAACATTACTTGGCATCTTTAACCTCCTTTATACTAGCCCTTTTTATAAATGTGTTCAGTGCTGGAAAATCCATCATCTTTACACATCTTTCCAGTTTCTGTGAGACATATGCATATGATACTGTAACTGAGTATTCTTATAAAGCTGGAAGTTAGTACATCCTTAACAGTGCATAAAGATTTTTTATGGAGTTTAACTGCTGCCTTTCTGCAATATTTTCTTCTTACTATGTTGAATTTACTATTGCCCCCCCCCCAAAAAAAAACATTTTACTGAAGTTTAATATAATACAGGCAAACCACAAATGAATATTTATCTATACTGAAAGCTATGTGAAAAGAACACTAATCAGATCTATCAGAATGTGAATAAACAACCAATAAATTCCTGTACAACGTACTGTACAGGTAGCTGATAAAAAGGATCTTCGGTTTATACCAACTTGTCACAGTGGTTCTTGTGCTCTCATTATTGTATGGGGTCTTTCTCTGGAATAAATAGAAAAACAAAAGGTCTTTAATGGTAACACTGAGCTTGACATGGTAAAAAGGTAATGATAACCTTCTCATTATCTTCACCCTAATGTGTCTGGTGAGTCTCATTGGAAGCCTGTCTGCACCTGAATAAGTGGGGTATCATTTAATTTCCCAAATTAAAGAGCTAAGTTCTCAATTTGACCTTTAGCTGTTTAGCTGTAACACACAGAAGAGGAGGGAGTCAGAGGCCAGGGGGGAAGGACAATTAGTTTATCCACACTGTGAGTCGAAGCTCAAAGATAAAGTCCAGGAGGAGAATTCTGAATCGTTGTTGTTCCTGCAGTAAACCATGGTTTGTATCTTGGAGGACGTTGTTCTTATCAGAGAGGCAATAAATATTTGGTGCCCACAAATCACATATTGCATTGGTGGAAGAAAACACACACCCATTTCCGGACTTATTGGTTGTTTAGGAGAACACTCCCATGTGCCAGGGAAAAATTGTAGCTCTCACAGCTGATAAATCCTCAGATGTCCTCTGTTCCTTGAAGTGGCACTAACTGGTTCCTTTTGCAAAGTGGAGAATGGAATCGTTTATTAGTCTCACACCCATCTGTTTATTCATCTGTTTACTCCATTGAGCATAAAAAAAGAGTGAAGTACTGAGCAACCCCAAAAAAATCAGTTTGCTCCAGTTAACATTTATTTACCTGTTCTTTTTCTGCATTGGAGCAGATGATGTCCTTCACTCCCATAAATGTCTCAGTGAGGTCATTCAGCAATGAGGAAATCCATCTTAAATATTTCATCATCACAAAAGCCGGACAAATCTCCTGAGAGGATGACATCTGTGAATGACATCACCCTGGCTCCTTAATGCAATGAAGGTGAAAATGTGATGTCATCCTTATTTTTAAAACTCTGGTAAATAAGAATTGGTGTCATCCTGCTTGTCACTCTGGAGTCCAGAAAACAGAGACAATGATCCCTTGCTGCATCTAAGTACCACTATACGTACATTTATTCATTTGCTTTTCTCCAAAGTGACCTACAATGATTTACCCATTTACTCAGCTGGATAATTTTTACTACAATAACTAACTGTAAGTATCTTACTGAAATGTACTACAGCAGGAGGTGGGATTTCCACCTGGGTACATTGAATTCACAGGCAGCTGTCCCCATCCTATGGATCTGAGTACTATATTGTTATAGTTCTTGTACTCATACCCTCAAAATTGCCAAAATTGTCTGCAATTTGAAGCACATATAAAGGAATGAGAGGTGGAATGGACTGTGCTGATGGAAATATACTGCAACATATTCCTTAGTTTTCAGCAATAAACAGTTGTGATAGGCAACAGTGTGCAGGCAATGTGCAGGGTATCTTGCCCAGTGTGATCAGGCAGTTGTCATGGGCCAGTTACAGTCTCCACAGCATCTCTAGCAGGCCTCTCTCAATCTGTTCAGCCTGAGCTGGGCTCACCAGGGGCTATTCAGCACGCATGTGCCAAGTGCTAACGTCTTTGTGCGCCGATGCTGTCTGCTTGCGTGTACTTTTGCTTGCCTGCTGATTGAATGGTTCTCTTGAGTTGAGCCTATTGCTCCCTCCTACATACCCTACAGTCAAATAGCAGCTTCACCTGCATCAACCAGGCTCACACATCTGTGGGGGTGACTCCAGTCAACAGCAGTGCTATTGATTTTTGAAGCACATGTCTCTATGTGTACTCATTTCAGAAACCTCTCAGATGCATTTGGATTTTTTGCTGATTTGCATGTATTCTTTTGGGCCTGATGGTTTTCCATGTCCACTATCTATACTAGCACTGTTACTGAATGTCTCACTGGAGTTGAAAGGCATCCAAAGTTTGCTATATGTTTCACTGTTTTTACAACTTTTTGTAATCAGTGGAATGCTCCTGAAATATGATGAAGAAACATATGGCTTCTTTGACACATTTTTAAAAATAATTTCATTATTAATTTAACATATTTAGTAATTCACCTGTTTCATCACAATACTTTTTATGCAGTTTTCATTTTTATGGTATGTCTTACTTTTCATTAACCAGTTGTTCTTGTCAGGGACACAGCATTAAGCAAGCACTAGGCTAGGAACACTAGCCCATCACTGTCACAAGCTGTGGCCAATGTACAGACAGCAGTTAAGCTGAAACACATGACTTTGGACTGGGGAACTCAGAGGAAATCCATACAAATACAGGGAGAATCTACCAGGTTCATTGAGGCAAAAGTGATATTCATGACACAGGTTCTGCTGGATAACATACGACAGGCTCACTCTTTCAATGGTCAATAATAAATAAACAGACAAAAATAATTTTTGTCCAATTAATTTTTAATTGTCAAAAAAAAATCTTAATGATTTCCAAGAATTCTGATGACCAATAAGCATTTTATAGTTAGTTAAAACATGTTTGAAATTTCATAATCTCTGTGCTGGGGACCACTTGCTATTATTGTGTTGTGTCACCACTGTTATTAAGAATAATTTTAATGTTTGATATTGTACTCTCTGCACAGGGACAAGCTGTTCCTATGTTGAGGTCACTATTTATGTATTACAAATATAGACAAATATATACAAACTGTTAAGCTTATATTGCATAGCATTGTTTTTTTGTTTGGATCAGCTGTAGCTTATATTATGGTGTCGGTAGGGTGCAGAGCCCCCATTGCTCTAAGTCTGCCCCTACTAACAGCCTTGGGAAAACATACATTACAATACGAGGGCTTGTAGCTTATACTATAGATGCCAAGTGTTATAAAAATGTTTAAAAACATTGCACACGTGTCCCTGTGTAGTATGTAAGAGTCACGTCGCAGTGTAAAGATTGCGTAAGCTGCTTACTCTGTACGACACTATATGGTACAACACGACGGCATCGCACTACACACGGAAAACCGTCAGCCATCTCCCGCCTGCTCCACCGCAGCCCCTCCCCTTTCCTTTCTCCTCCCTTCCACGACTGAAAGATCTTGCGACACACCGCGTTTGTTATTCTCACGAAGAGTATATCACACATAGATGCGTACATAGTGAGTAAATTCGGTACACGTCTTCCTTTCGTTGTGCATCTCACAGAACTGAACTCACACCGAAAACCCCTCGCAAGCGTCCCTCTTATCTCCCGCGCCGTAACGCTAAACCTTGTCACCCAACAGGACAACGTCACCAAACTGGCGGGGCGTGCAAACATGACAGTTAGCTATAAACATCTTCCCGCGACAGCCGACCCTGCGCTTACTACATCTCGCAGTGGAATTGCACAGAATACTTGTGTTTAAAAATGTTATGAACATACTGTACCTTTTAAAAAGAATCTTAGAAGCACTTGCAAAGGAATGAACTGCCTTTGAAGTGGAATGAACTGTGCTGCTGGGAACATATTTCAACGTATCCCTTGGTTTTCAGCAATAAACAGCGGTGGGAGACAGCAGTGCATAGACGGAGTTCAGGGTCCAGAGACGTATGGCAAATAATACTAAAGTATTTTTTTAATGTATTAACATATTGTACTTTCTATTAAATGTTTGTTTTGTGTTGTCTTCTCTAGTGCGAGCTATATATGCTTTTAAAAATCTATTAACTATTGTCTATAGACTGAAACTCAAAGTGTCAAACAACAGTCCAAATTTTAAAAATCAGCGAGATAACATAAGTGGCCAAGTTGTTACAGGTTTCAAAAAGTTTAAGTAATATGCGGCTTTCCTCAGTGTTGCGGCTTCTGTAACGATCTTTCTCGGGCAGAAAATATACCCAGCGATTTTTACAATGCTACAGTCTGTCTCGACAGAGCGCGCGCTGCTCTGCTGGCACGCGCGGGGTCTTCATCTGCGTCACTTACAACCTCCTGTACTCGTGTCACCCAGGAGACGGAGTCGTTAAATGACATCATCGCAGTGATGCAATGTTTGAGGAAGCTGTGCACCAGGCTCCGCTCTTAAAGATGCTGGAGAGCTGAGGTGTTCTAAGTCTCTTTGCATTTCTGCTCGCGTACAGGGCAATTCCCTATTAAGCATCCCTATTATTATTATTAGGACCATCATTAATAATATTAATTAATTGATTAATAAATAGGGTTATTATTGATGGTGATAATAATAATAAGCAGGTCAGTGTTTCGGAGCCATTTAGAGAGGCTTAAAGTGGTTTTAAAGCATCTAGACATAGAGAAGGGGAAAAAAACACATGGTGCTTTCTCTGAACTCGTCTGTTCTTCACAGGCGGCCTGTACCAACTGAGCCCGCGCACTCTGCGTATCTAATACTGTATTTAATGGCTGTTGTCAATGGGACGCTTTTGGAAGATACGTCGTTTCCAGCCTGTGAAGAGTAGCGATCCTTTCAGTTCTCACACTATGATCATCCCGTAATCACTCTTTTATTTAAAATCATTACGCAAGATAAATACAGCAAATGTTTACAGGCCACTTTATTTCGTTCCAGCTGTTGATAAAATCTAATCTCCGACTCAGTGCAGGTCGTTGCTTGGTGTGACATACGAAGGCTTTGGTGCCAACGTGAAGTGAGAGCAGACACTGCGAGACGTGGCTCCTGTATGCTCCAATTGCGGGGATGATGCTCCGTCACCATGTTGCGGACGCAGGGATGTCACTCTGACGAGATTGGATCATTTCTACGAGCGCACGCGCTTCACAGAGTCCCGCAGTCACTCCCGGCGCGCTCCGCCCGGTCCTTCACTCCCGCGCCTTGCACGCAGCGGGCTATTTGAAGCTTCTCGTAGCCGCAAACGGGCGCGTACTCTACAGCTGGGGAATCGCAACGCTATTTTCAGGTAACAGAGGTAGGGTTTTTTTTTTTTTTTACCTTTTTCTGTCGTTAAGTTGAAACTTATGGTGGAATCTTTATGGGAGTCCGCAACGCTAAGGGTTTGTACAGGTTTTAAACGGCGTCCCGCACACTGAGGTACAAATGGTGGGGATCTGCTGCGCGCTCCTGTTAGTGTGTCGGTGTGACTTAGGTCCCGTTCTTCTCATCTCCAGCATCTGTGGCCCTTTCGGCGTCGCATGAGAAATTGGGAGAGATTTGTTTTTATACATCTGCATTTGTTTTTTCCTCCACGGTGGCAAACAGGGAAAACACACACACACACACACATACACAGAACCACGAAGCTCTCACAATGACAGCCCTGCTGTTATACTTGAACTGTATGTATGTGTGTGTGTGTGTGTGTGTGTGTGTGTCTGTCTGTCTATCTGTCTGTCTGTCTGTGTTGGCACATTCTCCACATTCTTGTGGCTTGCAGTTGTGTGACTCACATGGTTCCATTCTGACAGTTTTCTAACAGTCAGCTTTTAACCACATCACAACTTCCACTGAGTAAGAGCAGGGCTGCAGGACCATCTGTTGAACTAATCACTTCTGTGAATAAAGAACTTATGTAGTTTTTGGGTCAGTATGCCGTCCACAGAAACACTTTAGAAAGGTGTAAGGACTAAAAGTGAGATTCCTCCTTCCTTTGCTGATTAAGTCACACGGAAATACTCTTCAGATGTGCTTGATAACAATTGCATATGCAAAGTTAATATGGACATCTAGAAGGTTGAATACTGGTACTGGATACTGTGTAAAAGTTTTAGGCAGGTGTGGAAAATGCTGCAAAGTAAGAATGCTTTCAAAAATAGAAGTGTTAATAGTTTATTTTTATCAATTAACAAAATGCAAAGTGAATGAACAGAAAACTAAATGAAATCAATATTTGGTGTGACCACCCTTTGCCTTCAAAACAGCATTGATTCTTCTAGGTACACTTGCACAAAGTCAGGGATTTTGTAGGATTATAGTGAGGTGTATGATTAACCAATTATACCAACAGGTGATGATGATCATTGTTTTCATATGTAGGGTGAAACACAGTCATTAACTAAAACATAAACAGCTGTGTAGGAGGCTTAAAACTGGGTGACGACGAGCCAAACTCTGCTACAAAGGTGAGGTTGTGGAAGACAGTTTCATGTCACAGGTCATACACCATGGCAAGACTGAGCACAGCAACAAGACACAAGGTAGTTATACTGCATCAGCAAGGTCTCTCCCAGGCAAAGGTTTCAAAGCAGACTGGGGTTTCAGGATTGCTGCACAAGCTCTTTTGAAGAAGCACAAAGAAACGGGCAATGTTGAGGACCGTAGATGACCAAGGAAACTTAGAGCAGCAGATGAAAGACACATCATGCTTACTTCTCTTCGAAATTGGAAGATGTCCAGCAGTGTCATCAGCTTAGAACTGGCAGAAACCAGTGCGACCCAGGTACACCCATCTACTGTTCGGAGAAGTCTGGCCAGAAGTGGCCTTCGTGGAAGAATTGTAGCCAAAAAGCCATACCTTCGACGTGGAAACAAGGCCAAGCAACTCAACTATGCACGAAAACATAGGAACTGGGGTGCAGAAAAATGGCAGCAGGTGCTCTGGTCTGATGGGTCAAAATGTGAAATATTTGGCTGTAACAGAAGGCAGTTTGTTGTTGGTTGGAGAGAGGTAAAAGAATGAGTGTCTGCAGGCAACAGTGAAGCATGGTGGAGGTTCCTTGCAAGTTTGGGGCTGCATTTCAGCAAATGGGGTTGGGGATTTGGTCAGGATTAATGGTGTCCTCAATGCTGAGAAATACAGGCAGTTTCTTATCCATCATGCAATACCACCAGGGAGGTGTCTGATTGGCTCCAAATTTATTCTGCAGCAGGACAACGACCCCAAACATACAGCCAATGTCATTAAGAACCATCTTCAGCATAAAGAAGAACAAGGAGTCCTGGAAGTGATGACATGGCCCCCACAGAGCCCTCATCTCAACATCGAGTCTGTCTGGGATTACATGAAGAGACAGAAGGGTTTGAGCAAGCCTACATGCACAGAGGATCTATGGTTAGTTCTCCAAGATTGGAACAACCTCCCTGCTGAGTTCCTTCAAAAACTGTGTGCAAGTGTACCTAGAAGAATTGATGCTATTTTGAAGGGAAAGGGTGGTCACACCAAATATTGATTTGATTTTAGATTTCTCTTTTATTCATTCAGTTTGCATTTTGCTAATTGATAAAAATAAACTATTAACACTTCTATTTTTGAAAGCATTCTTACTTTGCAGCATTTTTCCACACCTGTCTAAAACTTTTGCACAGTACTGTATCTCAGCATGTGAAGATCTCCTGTGCCTTGAACCAACAGCCATCTGATCATAAACTCTTGTCCACAGTACCAGTATTACCACTTCACTGTCCCTCTTAAACAAAGAATCAGATGGCATCAGTTACCAAATAAATTTGTATGGTGGCATCTTGACCTTGATGCCAGCATGTTTGGACAAATTTCCCCAGCACTGATGTTCATTCATTCACAAGGTAGCTGGGATGCTCTTTGTTTTTGTCACCATGTGAGGACAGTTTGACTTGTTTTGACATGTGATCTATTGTGTATATGAAGCGTGTTTGTGCATGTGAGGATCTTCCAGGAAAAAGCTCCACAGGTGTGAGTAGCCACTTGCCTGGCACTAATTCTCCATCTTTATTTTGATTGCCATGTTTTAGAACTATAAATAATGAATTTGAATAGTATTAACAGTGCTTGTGACTCCAGATGGGACTTGGCTTTTGTGTATGGTACCATGATGCATTCTGGGAATACTAGTTTTGACAAAACCATACACACGATCAGAAAATGATTGACTAAATCTTTTTAAATCCTGGGTGGTAAATTCAATAATTTGTACTTTTATTTAACAACAACATGTACTTTTGATGACTTTGATTTACACTGAAACCATCTTCCAAATTTTGGTGTTGCTTTCAGGTTAGTGAATAGTGATGCAAATTCAAATACAAATGTATTTGATACTGTCAGAGACAGAGGTACAGATAATCCCCCATCCGAACACCAGTGATAAACATGCATGGTAGCAATGAAGTGGCCCATTGAAAAAAGTGCAGAATGTATAAGAACAGCATGCAGCTCTAAAAAAAATGGCTAATTGATTGAAGTTCTTCTTTCTGTCACAGCCTCCAACCTGTTTTCCTCTCTGTGAATTTACCACAATTAAGTTCTAAAAACATCTCCAGGATCAAAAGAAACTGGATGCATCTGATCTCAGTTTGGCATGTCATAGTAAAGAGTCTGAATAAAAGGAAGATTAGTTTTTTAATTTTAATAAATTTGCAAAAATTCCTAAAAATGTATTTTCAGTTTGTTATTATGAGATACTGTGTGTCAAATGATGGCAAAGAAATCAGTTCAATCCATTTAGAAATAAGTACACAACACACAACGCGTGAAACATCCAGGGGATTTGAATACTTTCCGAAGGCACTACATATATTATATAATACACCAAAAGAGCACTTTGTAATGCCTAATAAGAAATCCATGAATTGAACTGGGGTGTCAGTAATCATAGTCAACCTCGGGCAATTGCAAATGTAAACATATTTTCGTTTATTGAAAACCTATTGACTGTAGTGCACAACCTCTGGAAACAATTAAAAAAAACTGCTGTTATCTGTCCTGCAGAAATCTTTCAAGCATGAAAGTGACATTCATGAACTGTCTCTATGGACTGATAGTTTTAATGAAGTTTTGAAATAGGATATTTTGTAAAATTCCTATCTTTTTTCCAAAATGAAAATAAAACCCCCTTTTTAAGCAATATCTTCATATGACGCATTTGTACTTCACGTACAGCATAACCATATATCTTTTTCTCAGTGAGACATATTGCAATTCGGAGATGGATCCCTCTCGCTGAAAACTAAATTTTGTAAGTAAAATTTGGTTTTATTTTCCAAAATTATATTTTTATTTATCTTACAGACGTGTATCAGTATTTGACATCTTAAACTTGTAACAGAATAACTATTATTATCTCAGTAACACTAATAGCATTTTGAATATAAATCACTTGCCCTCTGTCCTACAGAAAGCAGATATGATTATGTTTTCATGTGATAACCAACCTCTCCTGTTTTAGGATTGTATGCACCATGGTGATGTTCCTTGTCTATCTCATCATCACTTCACATGGTAAGACTTCTTACGGATGCCTGTCTTTAAGACTAATGAGATTTGTAGACTTTTCTTATCCGCTTTGTTTATGACACTGCATTTGTGTGACTCCTAGTCTATTTCAGGGGTAATAGGCTGCAAGGCCCCACAATCCTAAGGGTCACAGCACTAGCAGAATGTTTCCACCGGGGGGGTGTCACAGGACAGACCATTGCTGGGGCTGACTCACTAAGCTCAACTCAATGTTGGAACATTTCCTCTGCATGAGCCTTATATCAGTTGTCTAATGAAACTGCCTGTTTGAATTCAGGAGTGTGTGTGTGTGTGTGTGTGTGTGTGTGTGTGTGTGTGTATGCGTGCGCCTGTGGAGGCTTAAGAACAGCCAAACGGGCCCCTTTCTCTTTGTTTGCCCTGCTGTAATTCTGGAGTTGTGAGGGTGAATCATGCTCTGTAGGAGGCTACAGTGGTTTTCCCCCAGAGAGCAGTGGATGGGGGTGTGGAGGAGGTGGACAGGACCTCCACACATTACAGATGACCTAATCTGAAGTCTATCTCAAAATGTATTCATTAATGTACACCACATCAGTAGTGTCAACTATGAAAAGTTCCTTCTAAGCTTACACTTGTGTGTTGGTCTTTGGTGTGTCTAGTAAACTTTTACAGGAAAGTTTTTTTTCATTTTCAGAGGATCTTTTTCAAATCTAGCTGCAAAACATGTTAACCTTGATGGAATAGAACTTTCAAAAAAGTGTAGTATTTCTGTACAAGAAGACTTTATTTCCAGTAATGGCTACAGTTGGAAAGGACATATTCCAAAGTTATGAAATATATTAACACTGAAATACAACTAATAGAATTTTTAGAGAGCATTTATGTTTGTGGTCATAAATGTTTATTGAATGGTTGTCTCCTTGGCTACTGACTCTTTGTCACCCAGGCACTATGTTCCCAGGTGTGCTGTGTGGGGACCCCATGAGTGGGTCGTACAGCCAGGTTCAGGGCCCAACGTGGGAGACAGGGCTCCTCTGTAACCTGCCCGGGGGCCATCCAGATAACAGAAATGATGAGGGCTGTGGACCAAGCGTGACCTGGGAAAGCAGCCTTAATACAACACAAATAGACCAGTGCCACCTGACCAGCTCCTCTAGTTTACTACTATCTACAAAGCAAAGCCCTAGTAATGGAGGTAATGGTCTAAAACAAGATCAACTTCACCCTTATATATACTGTATTTTATTTTCTAAAGATCCCACTGTTTATGATCCTTGTAGAGTGAAATACCCTGAGTTGGTTCAGTAGTGCATGGTTAAAATGAATTAAAACTGTTGAAGTAAAAATAATGCTAAAGTTGGTATACGACCATGTAGTATCCTTTACCAGGTTCTGAGCAACTTTAATCTTTCTGTTGATCATTCAGCAGTGTGTGCATCAGCATTTATGTATTTGAACAATGCATTTTCCAAATAAATATTTCAGACCCCTTGGAGAAAATTTAAATTTTTAATTTTCATTCAATTGTAAAACTGAATCATCTTCACTAAAATTGAGATTTGAATTAAGCTGGTGAGGCATTCTTATGCCTTAAAAGCACAAAAACAAAATTCAATAGTTTTTGCATATACATACTGTCCATCAGCAAAACAAAATTTTTGTTACTTGCCAGTGAATGGCTCCCATCTGCAAATCTTGGTTTTGCCCATGCAATTATAATGTAACTAGATGGATAAAAATCCAGATGCTTGGCACAGCTGCTGCTGAGGAGAGTAATGCATTAGTCAACAAAGACCTAGTGGTCAAAGGTAATTCACAATGATATTCAAAAGCTTGGTTTGTTTGGCCTTTTTAGATTTCATTTGTAAGAAGTCTCAAACAGAGAACTACAATGATAGCCTCCGAATAAGCACAGAAGTTTAATTTTGTTTTGCTATTGATGTTACAGGATGCTAACGTGTTAATTGAATCTCTTTCTAGTTCTCTGGTTGAACGTTCTCTGTTGGATTGATGTTAGTGTGGAGAATGTGATTTGTAACCTCAAGCATCATTCTGACCTCCCAGTCAGGAACAGGTTGTCTTTACGCCTGGAGACTTTTCAGTGAGTACTGGTTTTATGTGTAGGCTAGACAACAGGATCTTTCCAGCAGGGTTTTTTTCCCTAAGGGCCCCTGAGCTCAATGCAAAGCACAGATATTGATAATATAGACTGCGTTTTTTTCCATTTGCATGGGGGTCCAAAGCTGATTTGGTTCTAACTGCATAACATTTTTTATTGTCAATGAATAAGGATAAGACTCATGTTTTTCTTCCCAATATTACAAGGTGTGTGTATCAGGATAGGTTTTCCTATAGTAACTGGATGTTCTTGTTTACTTTAATTTCTAATAATGACCACCATAACATTAGAATCACATTGTCACTTGACAGAACTTCAAGGTTGGCCAAAAAAGTTCTGATTATATTCTTCTCTTTCAGTGTAACTCCTTTCTTCTCCTTTTCTCTTGCAGGTATGGGTCAGGTGATGATGGTAAAATGAAGGCTGGTGGTGTCCCCACCCTTTGTGAAGGAGAAGACAACATTACATGTTCTTTAGAACTTCACACAAGCAATAGCCCACTTTCTCTGATGGTCATAGTCTCCAGCTGCTCCATCTCTGTCCGCTCACCTGCAATGTACATCATCCCACAAACCCTATGTAAGTTGGAGGTCTTGCTTGCCCCCATTTTTGCTGTATGCTTCTCTAACACTGTACTTGCTTTTGTGTGTGATCTGCAGGGCAGGTCAGATGGCCCTGCTTGAGATGTAACCCCAGACGCCCCCGGAGATATCAGTAGCTCAAACACGCACCCGTGTTTGTTCAAGCCCTAAAACCATGGCGATGTGTCGCAAGTTTGCAGAAACAGGAAGAAAAACATTTGATGTCTGTGTTTGCCCATTTAGTGTGCTGTGTGGCTCTGGGCTTTGCAGTCAATGTACAAGAGTCTGTAGACTTGATTTTAGTCAGTTTTACAAGGGGGGTGTTGATGTAGAGGTTGACCTGCCTTTCCCAGTTTTCTTCACAAGGGTTTGAGAACTTTGAAGTTCTTTGTGAAAAGACTTACTCCAACAAAACTATTTGTGAATCATGCCAGCATGTGCCTTTGAATGAATCAGTCCCTGGGGGCTCTCTGTTCTTATCTTTCTGAGAAGGAAACTCAATTGCCAGCTGCTGCTAATGACTCTTTTTTCTACTTTACCTTTGGGTTTAAGATCACTGAGAGGAAAACTATTAAAGAGTTCTGCCTGTGATTACGGAAAGAAGTAAACTTGGTTTAGAATTGCGGATGTGAAGCATTTGGCTGGTCATTAAAACCATATTTTACAGATGAATGTACATGAATGTATATCCGTCGTTTGTGCTTAGATCATGGTTGTTGTACTGTGTTATACTCTCCAGTGCAGCTGGACCCCCCAGTTAACCTGGTGTACAACATGACCTCAGAGGGGAGAGTGAGGCTGAGCTGGACCACTTTGCAGCCTGATGGCAGTCCTATATACTGTGATGTCCGCTGCTCTGCTAAGGGCTCTGCCCATGCCTTGGTGGTAAAGCTGATTTTGCATAGCTCTATGACAGCACCTACTCTGTAAAAAGTGAACAACAAATATGTATCACATATAAAACTAAAAGCTTTTTGATACTCTCCCTTCTACTACCTGGGGTATGTGTGTACTGACATGCACATTAATTTTGCTTTGTGGCCCCCGCAGCAGCTGAGGGGGGCTAGCAGGGCAGAGGTTGACTTGAAAGGCCTGAGCCCAGGACACAACTACAGCATTCAGGTGCGCTGCAAGATGCTGGACAAGTTCGATGTTTGGAGTGACTGGAGTAGACCACTTTACATTTACCTGCATGGTGAGAACCAGTGGGCTACTTAAATCTACTTCAGGTTTCATTTTGCCTATGCTACAGTGTATTAAGAAGGTCCTACTGCAGATGGAGTTGTAGTGAAGAATCTCAACTTGTGAACCAAAGAATTAAGGTTTAGGTCTCAAAGGTACTTCATGTAAATTGATTTGTATCCATCCATGTGGATAAAATGGTTTACAGTGAGACTAAGCAGTGTGTGTTGCTTTTTTGTGTACAAAACATAAAAGCAAATGAGAAGGCACAAGGTAATGAGGAGGAATGAATTCCTTTGTGTATTACTTAGGTGTTACGTGGCACAACTCAGTAGCATTTATTGAACATCAGTTGAATGAGCAGATGGTTGTGCATCAGGTAATGTTGGTGCCTATCAGCTGCTGAGCTGCTCTTTCTGGCATAGGTTTAAGCTCTTGTTTTTTCCATGATTCCAATAAAAAGACATGCTTGAAGAAGGCAATGGTAAACCACTTTTGTATCCTCTTACCAAAGAACCATTTAAAGTAGTTTCTAAGAGTCAAATTAACACAGATGGCAGGGAGCTTTACATAGATAAGTACTAAATATATCATAAGCAGTCCCGTATAAGCAAGTCTGTTTAGTGGCAACTACAAACTGAATGTATTAATCTGCCTTTACATATCTTGTTAAACCAGTACAGTGCTTTCTGTATGATTCTGATCCCCTGTCTATAGAGACCCAAAAGTACAATGCCCAAGCAATGTCATGCTATTGTCATACAATTTTCCTGCCTCATAATAGAACTGTTCATAATCATGGTGGTGGCCTTTAAGTGCAGTGCGTGAAGGTTTGTTAATACCTCTACCTAGCTGCACAAATTGCTTGAAACACTTTGCAATTTACGAGGTTCTGTGGTTCATGTGACGTCTTAGTTCATAAAGACTGGAAAGTGGCATTTGCATTTCCAGTCCTTAAAGATCAATCCTGTATTTTTTTTTTCACTCTCACCTGCTCTCTGCTCAAGTTTTCAGGCAGCCTAGTGCTGAATTTACAAGAACAACTAGGCAACTGATGTGGCAATAGTTCATAATGAAGAACAATCTCACTTCTAATGATTAAGGTGAGGGCTGTGGGAAGCCCAAAGCCTTTATACACCAGAGGCAGGCAGTCATGGAGTCACACCATATGCCATTACATACTGTGTATCATGAAAGGCAATGAAATGGACCTCACTTGGTTCTGCTGTGCAAACTAAGTCACTGCTGATGCACTGCCTCAGAAGTGTGGGCAGTTAATTTTGTGACCCTTCATTGCTCTGTTCATCTTTCTGTGGGGGCTTTTATGACTATGGCATCCTTTATTGCTAAGCTGTGAATAGTGCTTCTGACATGAAACTTCACATCTATTAATCCTTGATTCTGTTCCTCAAGAGCACACCTGAGTCATTTCGCTCCCATTGTTCTATTCTTGTCAAAATGTCTAGTCATTCAGAAATATGAATGCGCTAGTGTACTTATGGATTGCTTCTGTATAGTTATAGTTGGACTTTTTTCTTGTATCTTTCAGCAGAGAGATGGGGAATTTGAGGAAATTTTGCTTGATGGAAAAATTTTTAAATTGCATTGCATCCATAAAAGCATTACATTGAGTTGGCTTTAAATTACTTACAGGTTTTTCCGTCAGATACTAGAGGTATCCTTATGTCTTCTGGAAAATACTTGTTATTTGCAGTTGTCATGGCAATTCTTTGAAATGCTTCCAAACAGCCACTGTAGCAAAATCATGTATAGTTTCACTGTATACCTGTTGGTCACCAAAAAATAGACATTTAATGTTTTCTTTATGTTATTTGTGTTTAAATGAAGCCTGTTGTTCCTTTTTTACAGAAGTGAGTTATCTGCCTGAAAGATTATTTGCCATCACAGGATCCAATGTGACAATTCACTGCGTATTTAACAACCGCAGTCTCAATGCCAGCAATGTAGTATGGTGGCTAAACTACCACGAGAAAGTTCCAGAAAGCCAGTACAGGCTTATCAATGACCATGTGAGCAGTGTCACCCTGCTGAACGTGAGGCCGCTGAGACAGCGTGGGTACGATGTGCTGCACTGCTGCCAGCAAACAGGGGAGAAATCATTGTGCAGTTACCCCTATGCTCAGATTTACATTACAGGTGAGCTGTGCCTCACTACCTCTCTCCACCTTGTATTGGCCTCTGTGCACATCTTCATATTGTGGTTGTACTTTTGGGCCTTGTTTTGAGCAGACTTCAACATTGCTATATCCTGTGAGACCAATGGGGACCTTACCTCCATGACCTGCAGGTGGAACACCAGCCAATGGGCTGAGGTCCGGTTCCTTTACAGGTAACTTCCAGAAACAGCTCTTTTAACACACTTTAGGTGTGGGTTTAACTCCCTTGTTGCTGCAACATTTTTTCTCCTATATGTCCTACAGAAGGTACAACCTGCCATGTGACTTGGTTGAGGAAGAAGTGGGTGTAGCTCTGACAGAGGAGTGTCCAGGGGAGGGAAAGGGCTCCAACAGGTGCACCCTGAGACCTCTCCTCCTGGCCTCATGCTATTTAATGTGGTTGGAAGTGAGGAAAGAAGAGGGTACCCTCAAGTCCCATCCTGTCTACATGACCCCAATGGAACATGGTGAGTCTGTTGCATTATACCTTTGTTGTTGTTTTTATATCTACTTTTTTCCAATTCTTAGGTTTTTGAAAAAAGCTTGATCTACCATGGTTTTGGTTGCCAGGTGTAAACTGTATTTTGTTTAATTTATTTTATATCTATCAAATACTACAACTGCTAGTTTCCTCTGAAAGATAAGCAGTTAAGATAAGCAGATAAGCATACTGCAGCCTTCTGGCACAGTATGTCTAGTTGTCCCATTACATGAATTAATACACCCAATGCAATTAATTGCTAGTAAAGGTAAAATGTGTTTAATAAAATCAAAGATACCCATTGAAGACAACCAAATAGCTACAACAGCGAAGACACCCCTAGGATTTTTCTTAAGAAGCTCTGGTCTGACTCGGACTTGTAAACAACCACTGTATACAATTGTACTTGCAGACCTTACTTGGGGCAGAGAAGGTAACAGGAATTCTTTCTTTCAGGACATAAATTTTACTTTTCTTATTTATTGAAAAATCAGTGATGTACGGAGTACACTGAATGGAAATAATCCTTTCAGAATTGGCAGTGAGTTCACATAACTTTAGTGAATGTCATCTTCCTCTGTGCAGTAAAACCACACCCTCCTTTTGACCTGGAAGCAGTCACTGTCCCTGATGGATTCTTAAGCATCCGCTGGAAACGGCATGGTTTACCCGTCTATGATTTCCAGTATGAAGTCCGCTACAACGTGAACAACACAGACACACAGTGGAAGGTGAGATCTTTCTAGGATTCAGTCACTGTAAATGTAAAATATATTTTCCTTTAATTTGTAGTTACACTGCACAATGTTGGATGGCATGAATTAATGTGAGATTTGGCAGACTAAATTGAAAATCAGGTATGTTTCCACCGTTGGTGATCTTGTCTATCATAAATAGCTAATAAAGCAACTCTTACAATAAAATTGCCAAATATAATTTGCTCAGTAAATTTCACAATATAATACAGTATAATGATTATAAAATGCAGAGCATTTATTTTTGTTATCAGAAGGTATTAGCATCTGAATTGTACATTACAGATTGTTGGATCTATATTCAACGAGTCGGCTATGGTCCAGGTGTCAGACCCATGTGTCATTCACACGGTTCAAGTACGCTGCAAACGCTCCAAAGGACCAGGGTATTGGAGTGACTGGAGCAATCCCTGCAACACCACTGTCCACAACTACAACGGTCAGTTTCCCTTGCCCTTTAAAGAATCTTTTGGTATTCCCAAAGCCAGTAAAGAACACTGGACAATGTATGTTAAGTTTTGCAGTCTGTAGTATGACACTGCTCCAGGTACATATTTTTCTGTACAATAGTTAATCTTTGTCAGCATAGTGGTGCTTCAGGTAGCGTTGGTGCTTGCCAGCTTCTGAGCTCTGTGTTGGGACCAAGGGTTCAATTATAATTCAGTCATTGTAGTCTTTGTTTATTCACCATGTGTCTGCATGGATTTCCTTTGTGTGCTCTGGTTTCCTCCAACAGGCTAAAGAGTTGTTTTTCAGGAAAATTGGTAACTAAGTTCTCCACATTGTGAATGTGTGATTTCCAAGTGTTAGACAGGTATCTGAACCATTTGTATCCACGCTACAGGGGTCCAAAGGAAGGAAAAAGTGGCAATAAATGACTTTAGCCATTTTGCTTATAATTTTAGCCCCTGAAGAAGGTCCAGATTTCTGGAGAGTGCTTCAGGAGTTTCCTGAATGGAATCAAACAAATGTCACACTTCTCTTCAAGGTATGAAGGTCGTTTTGATGAATGCTACAAGTTGTAAAAGCTAATGTATCCTGCCCACATACTTGTATTCAGTATACTAACGGTTCCAAAGTTCAGTGTTGTGAGAATTCCTTGTAGCATTGCTTTTTTTAAATGTTTGTGCTTTCTTGAGAATTCTGTCTCAAGATCTGGAATACAAGGTGGTGGCACATATTCTTTACCACAGTAAATATGCCTGTTACAAGGGGGGCCAGTAGAATACTCTTTGGCCTCTTGGTATATGAAAAAATGCTAAAAAATGCAAGAATTAAAGCTTTAAAATGTTTGCAAGCGCTAAAACATCAGTAGTCATCCATGCCAATGCTTTCATAGAGGTGTCCAAGACGCATGGTGTTCAGCAGCCAGATGCTGAGGGACAGCCTTGATATTGCAAGTTGGTGCTATGTGTCTAATACAACATTCCCATTCAGTTTAATGTGAATCAGCTTTTTGTCACACAGCGTGAATTACTGGATTTCTATCTGGCAATATTACTCTATGTCTAGAAGCTGTGTATTTTTGGTCAGTTGCAACAGTTCTGCTTATCCCACAGCCTTTGCAAAAAGAAAAGCAGCTGTACTGTGTGGAGTGGCTTGAAGTTCATCACCAGACCACTAGGGGCACTGTGTGGACAGAGCACATTGGCCTTGTGTCCAGCTATACATTCCTCTGGAGTGAAGAGGCCCACTCTGTCACAGTTGTGGCCTTCAACAACCTTGGGTCCTCAACTAAAAACAGACGCATGATGCTGAGCAGACGCACCAAACGTAAGCTGTCCTCTGACACTCTCACAACAATGGCTCACTTTGCACACTCACTCTAACAAGGCCTGTTTCATTAAAAGTTCTTTCTCGTGTATATCTTATCTCTATATCTAAAAAGTTCTGTGTCTGTTTGAACTTTATATAGTGCTTTGTTTTTCAAGCCACAGACTTGACACGGGTACTTCTGACCATAAGTTAAGTTTTTGCATGGCCAAACACACACACACACACGATGCTACACACATAAGTGACGTGTGCCTCTAGGCAGTTCTCAGCTAATTTGTCTGGATGCGGACAAACAGGGCACTACACACATACATGCATACACAGAAAAAACACACACAGAAACACCAGGGAGGGGTGATGGGAGAGTGTGCTGCAGGAAGGACCCAAGTTGATGACAGGGAGAGATAAGAAGTTATCCATGATACACACATATGACACTGTGCACATATGTTTTATTATGCTTTTTCTTTCCATCTTTTCCCTGGACTATAACCAGTGCTAGTCACTCTCTACGCCAACTGCCTGTTCAACAGCACTAACAAAACTCATGGGTAAAACAGATGATATGTAATGTGTTATTACTATTTACCATCCAGTTTTCTGACCTGGGTAGGACTGGCTATCACAGCTATTTTTTTTATATTTGTAACCAGAACACTATAATTCTGGCCCACAATGTAGGAGTTTGTAAGCATTAACATACTAACATAGTTAGCTGTTAACTGTATTAGTATACTTTATTTTATAGTTTCATAATGTAGTTTAATTATATTGGCTAATTACTCTAATTCAATAAAACATTTCAGTTGGAATGCAATGTAATATTTGTTAACCTTGGATGTACTGTTACCTGATTAAACATCCAGTTTAATAAATCAATCCAGTTTTCATTCTTGTATTTGACTAGATACCCGGTGCTGCCAGGGTCAAAAAGGTGTAGCAGTGGGAAGGTAAAAAGTAATGTCAAATTATATAATTACTAAACTCTTTTACCATAAAACATGGCTGTATTCAGTACATAAGTATTGTTAGTGCTGTCAAACAGACCACAAAGAGTGATGAGCATGCCGATCTTAGTCAAGTGGAAAGCAGCAGCACTGTGTGTTATGTATAATTTCTTATTCATTTTCATGTTTTCACTTGTGCACATATAACTGCTACTGGCTCCTGTGGTCGAACATGAGGATGGCACTGACAGCAACACATGCCTGATGTACTGACATGCAAATAGTAATACAAAATTGTTTCAACGGACTTTATTAATAATCTTCCAATTTATATATATTTGTGGGGCATATGAGGAAGCTGTACTTGTATGTGTATGTGCATCTATGTGTGGAGCAAGAAAAATCATCAGTGTCATATATGCACAGCTCTGTGTGTGATATTACTATGCACTGCATGTGATGCCACTACTCCTGCTTCTCCAAGTTTTATCACAGACAACATTTTGAAATTTCAAAGTAATAAGTACCCTTTTTGGAATATAGTGAACTTGACCAAGCAAAAACCTCACTTATGATCAATTTGTGTGTAAAATTTCAAGTCTGTGGCTTGAAAATGAAATCTGTGCATAAAGAAAAAAAACACACAAACAGACAGAGACTGAGTTTTATAGATACAGAGATTCCCTCAACACAACTCTACAGACATTTAGAATTCCAATATAGAAATCCCTAGATAAGTCTTTGACTTATGAGTTTTTGTGTATACAAGTGAAATTGTTTTACTGCAATTTACTGTTAAGGAGGATGTTTTTTTGCATATATGAGTAACAAGAACCCAGCATTGTGGAATCTTCTAAGTTTGACCTGTAATGATAATTACAACATAGTAATTACTCCAACTTATGAGATTTCTCCTTACAAACCAATTTCCAGGAGTGCATTACATTTAATAGTAGAGGGATACCTGTATTTTTATTACCACTAATGCCTGCACCCCTTTGTTGGATATCTCTTGTAGCTCTACAGTATCGATTGCTCATTTTTTGCATCAGTGCACAAATACTCCATTAGTGGTGCTGCATTGCTGTTGAAGATATTAAACTACAAGAATCTTTCTTGCCTTAAGAATGAATGCTATGTCTATTTCGGCAAGTTCTGGGAGTCTGTTTGAATACCAATATATCATGCCCGTAAACAGTTAACTCTTGCAGCTAAATGAACGTGAACAGTGTCAGGGATATTTTACATCTGGTGATTTATTTTTTGTGCTTCTGAGAACTTGGGTCTGCACTGCACATTTAAGGATATATCTGTTTCTCTTCACTGTTGTTGTTTGCAAGAGAAGGTTGACAGGAAGACATCAACCCCCACCCATGGTCTGTATGGGATGACTGTACAGTAAAGTCTTGTGTTATTTCACCATAGACAATTGAATTACTTCAAGGGCAAGAATCATAGAACAATCACCCAAGCGTGGTATAAGCCTCATTGCTAGAGACAAAGCTTAAAATAAATGTGCCAACATTTGAATTGCTCTGAAATCACTGAAATGGATACTTTGGTATCAATGAAATATTGTAGATGATTGTAGGTAAGACTACCTTTAAAATGAAATTAATAATGATAAAAAGATAAAGCACCAGAGATACTAATGAGGAAAATAAATGCAATCAGGTGGTAGTAGCCGTTCTTCAGTCATTCTTCCTCCCTCCTTGCTTGGGTGCTGTATGTGCTGCCACAGTTCTCTTCCACCCCTAGAGAGATGTCTGGACACGTTCATCCTTGTCTGACCACGCCTGGGAACTAGGGTCAGTGGATTTTGAACAAAGTGTATGTCTGTGTTTAGGTGCATGTTGCTTTTTCAGCTGGATTTTTTCTGTTTTATGCTGAAATTTTCCCATGTGTTGACAGTGCTGTTAGCACAGCCTGTTCTTTCTAGTGAACCAAGTCTGCTGGTGGTGGTCAGTGCTTCCATTGTTTTTGTACCTGAAACTGTGCTTAGGTACATTTTCACAAACGTGCTATTGTGCTCTAATGCTGTCATATGGCGTTTGTGTTTTTATTGAACTCTGATGTTCTGCAAGAGACTTGGTTGCTTTGTATTGATTTTCCGTTAATTTATGCCAGTCTTTTTTTAGTCTTTTGGGACTATAGAGTAGCAATAGATAAGTTTATAATGAATTAAATTCAATTTACGGCTCAATTTATTTAGCTTTGTTGCACAGCTAATTTGCTTACCTTTTAATATTTCTATAGCTAGTATCTAATATACTTCAGAATTTTACTGGAAGTTTACTTATAAGTACAAAAAGTTCACTTTGTATAGTTCTAACTTAGTTGCTCCACTTGTGTCCTTAGTGTTGAAAGGGGTCTGTCTGTGTTGTGACTGAATCCATCTAACTAGTTGTTGGTTGTCTTCTTCTTTTCCTTGAACTTTGCCAGGGATCATAGTGCATTCCCTATTTGAAAAACTTAACTAGGACTGAGAGATGGTTCATTGCTCAAAGTTTGTTAATCAAATGTTCATTTCTGTTTGTTGGTGAAATGCACTTTTGTTTACTCTGAGCTGTCTATCATTTTGGAGAAATTTGACTGCTTAATAAAAAAAGAAAATGTCAACTAAATAACAACTCCATGGGGAGGGAAGTAACAATGGGGCTATTTTGACAACAGCAACACAGCAGATTTCCCCTTCTCTGCCATTGAGCAGCTTACAGAGACCAGGCTAACGGAAAGTTCTTCTCTGTTGAGCTAGGAGGCCTTATGCATGAGCCTGAACATTCTCAGCCCCGTGGTAAATGGTATTTATGACACGTTGTAAATAAAAAAGCACAATAAAGATGAAGGGACAGAGCTGTAACAGGGTGTTCAAAAAATTAAGGCAGTGTTTACTATTCTCGAACGCTGTCTGTCGTTGAATTGGCTGAACCATGAGATTTGAATTACAGGTTTAGGTCTTTTTGAAAAAAGAAATACTACATGCTACTTTCAAAAGTTCATAACAACAAAAAGGTTGATAACTCAAAAGTTCATAAGTCTTTTTGAGAGAATCCAATGTTCTCGCAATAGGTCCAAAGTATGACAACCTCAGTCTCACTGCTTATACATCCAGTGAGAATTCCAGCTTGATTTGATCCATGATATCTCTGTTTATTTTCCTGGATCACCATAATATCCAAGTTCTCCTCCAGCACTGCAATTCAAACGAGTGTGTTTATCCTATCCTTTCAAAGTTCAAATTTTCACATCCATATTTTGGAAAATGCCATTGCTGTAACAATTCTAATCTTTGTTCTTATGGCTACAACTTGTGACTTCAGGATATTTGAGGACCCTTTTCAGATCTTTCAGTGGAGTTCTGCCAAAATTTTAGACTTTCACATATCTCTTGACTGCTAGGTCCCTAGTTATTGATTACTGTCAACAATTTCTGTGTCTTCACCATCAATGTTAAACTTTGGTTCTGTTCCATCTGGCATGATTTTAGTTTGCTTAAGGTTAGTTGTAGTTTTCTTTTAGTTTTATGTGTTTTGTTGCCCTTCACCTTGACCATTTTAGGGATATCGAGGTCTTTTTCACCCTCTGCTGTTATTTGTGCCATCAGCATATCAGAGATTGTTGATATTCCTTCCATCAGCTAAAAATAGTGTTCTAGTCCAGTGTCTTTGGTGTGTTCAGTGTACAAGTTAAAAAAGTAGAAAGAAGATATGCAGCGATGCATGTGGCACACAAATCCTTGCTCTTTGAGTTTGTTTAGAGCTTGTTACAATTTTTTGTTCTCGTACATTGTACATGTGTAGTGTGTGCAGTATTTTGTATTTTACTGGTTGTTAGATGGTGATCCTCAGATGTAGATCTGTTTTGGAAATGTTTAGTGGTTTAACTGCATTCTGCCTGCCAGCACATCCCTAAATATGCCAGGCTCTGCTTTGAACCCCCTGTTGAGGTGCCCAGAAGCAAGCATCTAAGAGGACTGGAATTTGTTATGGCGACCTTTTTGACCAGAAGCCGGAAATTGTGTGTGTTTTCACAGTTGTTTTGTGTTGCTTAATAAGTAATCTTGTAAAGCAAACAAGCACCTAATTAAGGTGACAACTTGTGTGACATGTCCTTTAATTCCAAAGTAGTTGTTTTCTCCTGAGCCTTAAGAGGAACCTAGCGACTTTTTATTTAAAAAGATAAGTGGTTAGCTGTCCATAGCTTGCAAGAAAAAACCCTGATCTCTTCATGCTGCTAGAGTGGAACCAACTGTACTCACAGAAGAGGACTTTTCCAACATACAGAGACTAAAAATAAAAAAACAAGGTAACATACTCTCAACTAGCACCTGTGAGGTATCCATAAAATGCAAGGAAGTACTGAAACATCATAAGTGAGCACGCTATTAAAAATAAACCTAGTTTCTATCATAACATACTCAAGGGTGTGGAATGGGGTACAATATGCTTACATGACTTAATAGAGCACGATAATGCACTGTGTAATGTAGGTAAAAGGCAGAACTAACCCTTGTTAGCTCATCTTTCTCTTAAATGGCTTGGTGGGGCTGTAGGTTGTTTTCTTGTTTTCAAACTCCATTATCTGTATTTTCTTGAATAGCTGAAATGTTGAATGAATCTTACGTTGTTTGAACGCAGGCTATTTTGAAGGAGAAGGGTCAACATTGTACAAGCATATAATTGTACATAACCATTGATAACACCAGCTGTAATGAAATGTAATTAACATCCATGTTAGGTGACATGGGTCCTCTAAGGTGTATTATACCACCAGCCCTTAATGGATTTCTTCACTGAGTTCCACCTCTCCTATTCCCAACTCCAGCACAGGCCGTGCAGTCATTCCACTCAGCAATGATAAACAGTAGCTGCGTGGCCCTCTCCTGGATTCTGCTTCCCAGTGCATCTAGCCCTGTGTCCTTTGTCGTCGAGTGGAGAGGCAGAGGTCAGGGTGATGCCACTGACAGAGTGAACTGGGTGCGAGTGCCCCCAGACACTCGTTCCTTTCACCTGCATGGTAGGTCTTCTCTGCTAATGGTATGACTCCATTTAAAATGTCTTGGTGAGGACACTGTACTAAACATGGGTTTGATAATCATTTTAAAAATATCCTATTCCAGTTTCTGCTCACCTGTTCCAGTTCAGCAGGATTTTACTTTAAGTGGACGAACATCCAGTGCTTTAGACTTTGACAAAATTTTTTAGAGCCCAAAGACATCATCAAGGGCACAGAAAAGTGGGTTTAAGCTGAGGGTTGGCAGTTCAACATGTATGAGGATCTATGCTGTCATACCATTAGGAAGTCTACTCCAGAAAAATATTCAACCAGATAATTATTATTGTAAGCTCCTTTGAAAAAAATTTGTAATTATAAATTGCCTATTGTTTTAGGGAAATTAATTACTATTTTTCATATTCCTTCTTAAGGTGGCAAATTTATCTGATTGTAGTTAATTTTATTATAAGAATATTTTTGAGAATTGAGTTATTCTTATTCATCACAATATAACAAAGTTTTGCAAGAAACATTGTCAGATAATTATAGACTATTAACATTATCATTCTTATATGTGAGTGGGGTCATGCATTGCTTATTAATTCATTTGGTTTTCTTTTATAATACTCAACAGGTGTTTTCTTTGCCTCAGAGGAATACCAGTTTATTTTGTTTGCAGTATATATGAACGGAGAAGGGGAGCCTATGCACTCTAAAGGCAAGGACTTTCTTATACTTGCCTTTATTTCTGATGGGGAAGGGGTCTTTTTTGGGGCATGTGTTTTCTCACTTCCTGGCATTGATTTTCCCTGCAGATGACAGAGGACATCCTGGTGGGGAGCAGGCAGCCTACACACTCCTCATGATTATAGCCTTCCTGTCAGTGGTCTTGTTTGTGACTCTCACCGTCTCCCAGCACCAGTACGAACTTCTCTGTCTCCCTTCTCTTGGTCTTCCTGTTCCTGGAAACCTATAAAGTGTTTCTGTGTTTATACTTGTATTTATACTTGTGTGTATAATGTACCATTGTAAGAAACACAGATGATTTTAGGATGAACAGGAATCCTTATTAATTTGACGAGTGTTAAAAATTCGTTTTGGAATTTCACTGACTTACAGACATGCATATTCTGTGTTTATGTGTTTGAATCAGACATGATTCAATGACCTTATTCTTACTTGTCCATATAATATGATTTGAATTTATACCTCAGAGAGGTATACCAGAGTGGGTAAAGCCAGTGCCTCAGTGGTCCTGAGCTGTTTGGAGGGTGTGAGTTTGACTCCAGCTAAGGTGTGTGGAGTTGCATGTTTTCCGATTTTTGCACCCTGGAGCCAGTCCCTGAATAAGACAATGGTGAAACACTTCCCTTCATTCCTGCCCTAGCCCAAGAAACCATGCGAGTGGTTGCTGTGAGTTGGATTTCATTCGATGGCGTTTCCACCCTTTCATAGCATGTTTCATAGATTCCTCCTAAAAATGAACGTTTTGCATAGGAAGGAACTTACCTTACATTGAAACCTACAATTGATAATGTTTTCTGCTATGCATGCTATACATATACATAATATTTCTTAAACAGGCAGAACATATGATGTTAAAAATTTCTTGGCTGTTTTTGAGAGTCTGTGAAAGGAGGAATATTTTTTAAAAAAAACTCACTTTAGTCACGTCAAATAATAGAGACAGTGTCTTGGGAAACATAATAACAAAGGCAACTAGTTTTACAAGGAGGGAACTCCTTATAATACAGTAATGTCATAATTTAGTAATGTTAAACTTAATGTAATTAATTGTGTATGTATCAATGACTTTTCAGTGAACTTGTGTTGAGCTGAAAACATATTAAAATGGGCCCAATAAGAAGCAATTGGAACAGCTTCCAAACCCCTGTCTTACAGACAGGTCTGAAGGGTGGAATTAGGTTTGAATATTGGGAGAAGGGTGTGAATTAAGTATCATTTGGAACATTATTAAAGGTAACCTTAATAGTCATATGTATTGCTCTGAATAAGAGAACACAGCAAATGAAATGCAAAGAAGACTTCTCTATTTTGTTTGGCAAAGGAAAATATGGGCTTAGTTTGTGGCTTGAAAAAAGTCTTACTGTAGACCAAAACTACTCAGAGAAACAAGATAATTCATAGTTATTAACCACAGAAGTTTTCCATTTCTATAGCATACGTAATAGAATATAAAACATAACAGCCTTGTCACTGTCATTTTGGAAAAAATAAAGAGGTAAGCATTGAAAAATTTAATTCTAAAAAGAAGCTGTTGTCTCAGAATAAGAAGCTTCTGAAAAGAAACTCATTTCAGTTGTTGAGCATTGTTCCATACCAGCAGATCAGACCAGATGTTGGTGACGCAGACATGATGGAAAAGGTTAATTTAACAATAATACAAACCCACCCTCTGTTGTTCTTCACAAATCTCTGATATTCTCCCATGAAATTATTCCACTTATGCAATCTGTACCTATCCCCTGACATTTACAATGTACTTCCTTTTTCATTATGCAAAGTTAAAAATATCATCTTAGTTGATGTGTACTTTTGTACCTCTTGTATGTGAAAAGTGCTGTTTAGGTAGAGAGCCCTGCTGTTTAGTGGCTGTCGTGTTGGCTCCAGTGACTCCCAATTTGGAAGCTACAGATTGGAGATGCTGTGAAGGGCAGCAGTTGAGGACTTTGGGGATGTTAGGAGGTGACTGAAGCATGTACTGCTACAGGGCAGGGCACATCATTCTAGTCTGTCACAAAGCTAGCAAGTTGTCCTGCAGGTGTATTGCTGATACCCTTCACCCCTTGTTTTTCAGCGTGAAGAAACTTGTGTGGAAAGATGTCCCCAACCCCAACAAATGTTCTTGGGCCCAAGGGGTGGATTTTAAGAAGGTTTGTTCTTTTTGCCCAAGGAACAGATTTGGGTTTATGACTCAGTCTTGCCCAGTTGAGTCTGCAAAACCAAAGGGAAAAGGAAGGAATTAATCTTTATTAAACTTTGAAGACAACATTGAATCTCATGTCTGAATCTGCATAGCTGGAAGATATTTACATGTTACAGTATGTTTTTAATAGTCTAATACAAACTTGAGGGAGGCTTGGAACCATATTTTGGAGTAAAGTGGTATTGATGAACTGGACCTTAAAATCATAGGCCAGAGAAAATAGCACTGACCAGTATGACCCTCTTGAAAGATTTAGCTGCAACCTTCAAAAAGGATTCTAGCCAGTTTAGTGTTTGATGTGAACAGTTAGGGCACAGGCAGTTTTTCTTTTCCCTAATAACAATTCACGTCACATTCAGAGGTTTGCAGGATACTGAATATATAATAACCAGGTGAACATTTTTAGGTGGAGGGCATTGAGAACCTGTTCCGATACCCTGAGCTCCTGACCTCCCGACCTCTGCTCATGGAATCAGAGACCATTTCAGAAATAATAATTGTGAAGAAGATGGGATCCCAAGCTGAGGATGGGATGTCCCCTGGCACCACCCCATGCAAGGACTGTAGGGAGCCCTTGGGACGTGAAACTCTGGCTCTCTCCCGTTCCTCAGAAGGTTCCGCCCAGTCTAGGATTACCTATGCCACGGTACTGCTCCCAGAAGAGCCCAGCATCCTATACAAGCAGCAAGGGAGCCTCAGCAGTTCCTCCGATGAGGGCAATTTCTCAGCCAATGTTTCCGATATCTCGGGCTCCATTCCAGGTGGCATTTGGGAATTGGAAAACTGCCCACGGTGTGAATCCAGTTTTCGCCACTCTTGCTCATATAACTCAGCTGAGGAGTTCTCTGAGACTTCAGAGCATGAGGATGAAGTACCAGGCAGACCTGAAGCAAATGAAGGCTTATGCTATTTGAGGATGACCTCACGAGAGGAGGATGATGAAAACCAAGGGAACAGGGAAGAAGAAGAAGTCAGAACGGGTGTCCAGCTTCTGGTGAATGGGGCACCAGGGCCTCCCGGTGGGCAGTGCGTGGACCTCTTCCTGGAGTCCAGTCCTCTCCTGGGCCACACGGAATCCAGCTGGGCTGGGACCGAGGCAGCTGTTGGGGACATTCCCCTGTACATGCCTCAGTTTCGAACTGCTCCGCACAGGTCCCAGGCACACGAGAGGTCCGCCAAGCCATGATGTTTTTCACACACACCTCTGCTGCTCTCACACCTGTCTCAAGGAAGATGCAGCCATGCAGCCGATCTGTTCCGAACTACATCCCAGTGCCTCTTTCAAGGGCTGCGCTCAACTTTTCCTCTTTCCACCCATTGGCTTGCATCTTTAAAATAAGGTAGAGAACGTCGCCTTTGGATATGGTAGTATCTATGTGGATTTTGGTGTTTTTAATAAGGAAAGGGGCATTAACTTTTCAGCTGCTGCATTTAGCAGCACATTCTGGGTATCATTTCACAAGCTAGAATGAAACCAACATCGATGTTCTTAAGAAGCATGATGTTCAATGTTACTGAGATATGATTGTAATGGAAACTTGCCTTTTTATTGAGCAAAATCTTGACTATTGAGTTTAAACTGAATGTATATTTTCCTGTACTGTATACTGTATTTTAAATATGGAAATGTAAAAATATAACCTATTTTCAATGTGTGCCATTTTCTATTGCAAACAGCCCATAAATTAAAAGAAAAATGATAGAAGGAATTCAGTAACAAAATGTTGGCACAGCTCAACCACTGATTATATGAGAATTTTCCTGAAACTGTTTGCGTATTTTTGTGGTCAAATAAAATATTTATTGTCAGTGAAATTATTATAATTTATAAATAAGATGAGAAGGCATTTACAATTAAGTTGACATGATCACCTGGTGATTAGTGACTGTGAGTTCGAGTGCAGCTGTTTCATATATATTAAATAGGTGCTACAAAGAACAAACAGGTGCAATGAAAACTAGTGATACTTACTGCAATGACAAACAGGAGATTCAGGAACACGGTGACTGGATGACTTGAATTTGGTGACAAAAAAGAGATTCAAGAACACAATGACTGGATGACTTAGGAACAGAGAGAAAGGGGAAATTGGAGACAAGGAAGCTGGGGGCAACAAGTAAAATCAGGACTGAACCAAAACACACTAGAACTAAAGACCAAATTCATGACGGGCACAAAGGATCGCTAGCACTGCTGAGATTCGTGGTCACACAGCTTCTATTTAAAGTTTTTTTTTTTAATCACTTGATTGGCGTACGAGGACCCCTGGTGGCCAGCTTGGGAACGGTCTTCAGGGGTTGTGACGTAAGTACAGAGGCTTGTCCTTCTCTGACAGAATTTCATTGTACCATGTGAAAGATATAATATAGACGTAGTTGTCTATATATAAAATGTAAAACAATTCAGCAAGTGACTTTGTGAGGTGAACAAGTTTCACAAAAGATAATGGTACCCAATTGGCAGTACTGTTACTCAGTCTTACCACTAGAAACAAGCTTATGTCTGAGAGAACACATTGGAATAAAACTCATATTTAAATAATATCAGCTGCAGGCAACAAAATAACACAAAAAAACTACATAAAGTGCTTTGGAAGAAGCTTTTGTGTCATTTACATTTACAATTATTCATTTAGCAGACACCCTCCTCCATAGCATCATACTAAATAATTGATACAACATTATGATCACTAATTTGTTTAGACAAGTACAACATCTTAGTAAACATACATTGCTGTCTCAGCATGAAGAATTTTATCTCATTTTTCCCCTCCCTTACTATTCAGGTTCTTTGATTGTCATCGTGTGTGTGTGTGTGTGTGTGTGTGTGTGTGTGTGTGTGTGTGTGTGTGTGTGTGTGTGTGTGTGTGTGTGTGTGCGTGCGCGCGGCGTGCACCGTTTNTTGTCATCGTGTGTGTGTGTGTGTGTGTGTGTGTGTGTGTGTGTGTGTCAAGTGTGCTCATCTATAGGCCCCCCATGACTTCTCACCACGCAGGAACATGGCACCCTAAAAAAGCATAAAACATTATTCTAGCAAAACAGAACCTTCCTATGAATATTGAACTATACTAACAGACTCTGAAAGCTAAACTTGGCCCAGTAATCACTCCCAAAGTTCAATAAATACCATATGACAAAAAAGATGAAATGACAATAAGTAAATGAATTGTAACTGCACCCACTTTCAGGAAATCATATATATTTAATTAATGTCAAAGCTGAAAATATTGTTTAATCTTGTTCCTTATTTTAGAGAATTTAGGATTATACAGAAGCTGCTTTTAAATGTTGTCACCTTAAGCGGTACAAGACTGCCACCTATTGACCATTTTAATATTTTGGGAATCCATGGACAGAGCCAGACATAGACTTGAGCTAACTTGGGCTGCAGCCTGGGTCTACATTGCCAAGTATATCAAAGTGACACGTTTATTTTGCTAGTTTTATTATTTTACTTTTAATATTATTTTTTTAAATCATTCCTAACAAGGGTTGGCTCCTTTAAATTTAAGTCCACAAAGTACAGTATGTTCAAAACGGAAAAAGTCTGGGAAACCCATTGTCACATGGTGATGAATTAAATGTTTTAATTTGATTAGTTATACATCTGTCACACTTAGTTTTGAATATTGATTGGTTTAAGTGTCTGTCAGTGGAAGGGCTATGAATTATGATGTCTCTCAAGTAGCAGATGCAGGCTGAGGTTTTCACAAGAGTGGTGGCGGCAGCTGTAAAACTTCTGTTAGACTGGGACTCCCTTTCAAAGGCACCAGTGAAATATTTGGCAGACCAGACAGTGGAAATTACACAGGTATCATGGAAGTAATAACTTCAGTTTGTGTCATGAGGAGCTCTGACACTCTACAGGTGCTCTCTGACTCCCTGACCTACTGATCACCGGTCCCTTCCATCGTACCTGTTTCCAATAAGTGAGCGTATTTAAGGATGTGCCTGTTCTAGTGTTCCTTATGAGGTCTTATGGTTTACAATGCTGAGCATTTGTATTGGTTCTCTGTCGCCATGGTGTATTGGCTTTGAACTTTCTGACTGACTTCTGGATATACTGCCTGATTTTGTGCCCCTCTGGATTTTGAGCTTTTGCCTGACTTATCAGCCTTTGTAGGTTTGGATTGCCTTGACTGTCATTCAGTCTTGTGATTCCATTAAACTCTGCTCCTTCATCCAACCTGGTCTCTGGGATGTTAGTTTGATCCCTTTTTGAAGTCACATGTAAATAAATATGGTCATTCAGGAGTAGGAAATCACATATCAGCAGTAGTGCAGTTTCTCTGATTTTTCCATGATCTCTGAGCAATGAGTTGCTATTGTCATGTTGTGCTGCAACTGTTACTAACAATTTTAAACTTTAACATCACACACTCTTTCTGCCCAAGGATCAGCTGTTTGTATGTTATGATCACTGTTTGTGCATAGGAAATATATAGATATTGCATGGCATTGGTTTTTGAGGCTGAGGCAAGTTTAGTTCTTCATATTAGTGTAGGCAGGGCCCCAGCAATGACTGAAGCCCAGGGACCCCAACTAACCAAGTGCAGACATGTATTATTTATTACTGCTTTAAATTGTACAAAATTAGAAACATGAATAGATACCAAAGTTTTAATTAAAATAATTGGGAATTAACACAGTTTTTCTGGAGATGTTGCGAAAATAATCATCCACCAGTTAATGTCCGTTATAATTAAAGTACTTGTATAGCAGTTATTGGAATTTTGAGTTTCTGTGTTTAAAACAACTGGGCTCCATTTAGCAACAACGTTTCCTGAAGGAATTAGGTCTTTCTATGAATTTTAATATTTTGCTGGGGTAATGCATTGTATCGTGATACTTTTTACTCCCGTTTAACAAAAATTAAGTGATGTAAAAAGTAAGGTCATCATGGAGTCCATGAAATAAAATGATGCTCGTTTTTACATCCTGAAGGGGCGCTGAAGACCTCTTAATATTCCGCAACTTTAGAAACATTACGGCGGAAAAATTAAATGCATGAGCCACACAAACCCCTACATCTCAACGGCCATAATGTACTCATTCTCACTGATCCGCTATTAACAAGATTTACTTAAAGCAAAGATACTATACAGTACAAATTCAGATGTGGATTCAGACAGCAAGAATAAACAGGATTCTTCTTCAAAGGGACATCTATTGCAACCTCTACCAGAGGAGGACTTCAGCTGCAGGAGCTACAAAACCTTCATAGATTCCCTTATATTACAAAATCATTTATCTGGAGGCCAAAGCAGCTGGTCTATAGTCTTTTGTTAATTCTCCTTTCCCAACAGCAAAACCATCTGTATAGGCCCTATATTATTTTTCTATTATTATTCTTTATTATAAAGAATAACAGATGTTTTTTTGTGTCATCCTGCTGTAACCAAGTGAAATTTCCTCTGAGATATTATTATTATTTTGTTAATGTTTTTGTCTAGGGCAAATTAAAGGCCTGTACTGCACTCTGAAGGAGGATGCCATGTTGTGCTGCAACTGTTACTAATAATTTTAAGCTTTAACATCACATACACTCTTTCTGCTCAGGGATCAGCTGTTTGTATGTTATAATTACCATTCGTGCGTAGGCTTTGCCAACATACACTTAAGAGCAAAGTCCTGTTCCCACCCACACGTGCTTCATGTTTTTATTAATCTATTTTTGTCACTGTTTTGTCATCTTTTTTGATGACCATAGCATGCCCAGGCCTGTATTTTTACAATAATGTTTGCGCACTACAAACTGAAACTCTCAAATGTTCATTGTTCTGTTCAACTTCTGAATTAGATGCTGACATTTTTAAGAATTTGTGGATGTTCACTTGGGCAGATGATCACAGCGCCTTGAGGGATCACACAGCCAGCTCAGCATGAACACATCACAGCTCAGCGAGAGCCTTTTGCTGGTCTCCAAGTCCTTTAACATTTACACCAGCAATGCCACTCAGTGCTGTGCCCCCTAGTCATTGCAGCTTGCAGCGACTCTGACCTCTGAAGAACTTTTAAATGGTGCTTTTGTTTAGTGACAGGAAACATGTGAGAACAGCAATGTATAAGTGGATCTCGTGGTTTTCTGTGTGATCCTACAACTCTGAGAAGTCCAGTAACAGTAGCTTCACCCCAAGTCCCTTCGCAGTACTCGATACTGGTTTCATACTGTTTACTGATGCTGGGATAAAAATAATGGTGTATTTGCATTGTGCATTGGCTAATACACTATAGGAACATTCTGTTTAAGACTCTTCAAGAACATGCACTCTTTAGATTTACTATAAAATTTTACATTATAAATCCACATTTTTCTCTGTAGCATAATGGATCAATGGACTTGTAAACAGAAGTCTAGAAAATGATCGTACAGGGCTCATTTTGCTTCCAGAGGTCACTGCCTTTTTCTAACCACACAAAGTACCCCTCCCTAGACAGTAATGTCGAGTTTGTATCAAGTTGATAAATTAGATTAGGGTTATACTCTCTTGCTTTCCATCTTAGGCCCATGTAATGTCCTATAGAACAGGTAATGTTTTCACAAAGACAAGACATACTTCTGTTCCAGGGACATTATGGGCGATACACTGTGAAAGGTATTTTCCATTCCTCGTGGATATGTTACAGCATAAATCTGATTAGCTATGAATGTACATTATGTTCTCCTAAAATTCCATCTTTTTTATTATTATTTACTGTAGTTGCTTGAAATATATAAGCTTACCCTGTAATCTATATAGTCACACAGGCTGTCCACACAACCATAGTACTGGATTACTTGTGTTTTCTCTTGATCCTAGAACAGCTATGTACCTGTGGCACACAGTCTCCTGCATGAACCCTTTAAATCAAAATAAAATATGACATTTGGCAGTTCTACACCTCCATTCAGTGAAGTTTCTGTATATATTTAACTTAAATAGTACTTCTCATTTGAGACAGGGCTCCAGGATGCATCCTGTGAAGTTAACCTTACAATTCTATTCTTAAGTCAGATTCCATTGCTGCAAGGCTCTCAGGTGCCCTTTACAACATTTTTCTAAAGCAAAATCAAACAACTATGTCTTTAAAGGTGATACTAATGCTTCCTTTAAAACAAATACAGAGATCTGGTGAGCAGAACATTATGTAGCTAATGTATGTTTGTCAGGGTTTGCAGCCTGTCTATGTGGTGTGGATTTGGAGTATTGGGTCTTAGAAGAGGAGCTGCCAGTTTCCTCTATGAAATGAATCTGGTAAATGTTGGGTGGGCAACCTTCCTCTGGACAGAAAGTGTACCCCTAGCAGCATACCATTCTCTTAGTCAATGCAGAGTGTGTGTGTCAGGGTGAAAGGAGTCTGTAATGTCAACGGGTGTTAGGCCTTCCTTACCTAATGTTGTAATGGAACCACAATCTAGGAACAAGACAGATACTGGCCATCAGTTCAGCCTTGTTGTTGAGTCACCATGGACTCACCACTAACCCTAACTAAAAAAAGCATTCCTTTAACCTACCAAAACAGTTTTTTTGTTCTTTTCTTTTTTGTTAATTTGTGAAACTGAGCTTGCATATCTTTGTAAGGGTGTCCTCAGTGGTTAACCCTAAGTCTCTTCTCGAATCAATACAATCAGTTTCTTTAAACTTGAACTGCTCTATAGGATCTGAAGTCACACAACAACTTTTAATATGAGTGTGTAAAGATGTGTTTTCTTAGATTTAAAGCATGGAAAACTGTTAGAGACATTCTTGCAGCAAGTGGTAACTCCAGTAAAAAGTAAATTTGGTTTGTTTGCAGGACGAGTTACAACATTGTTTTGGTTCCTCATGACAGACCTAGGTTGGACTGCTCCTGTTCTGCAGCACTAAGATCCTGCTGTCCTCAGTCCATGACAGGCACTGTGATGACATCTGTAGTTTGCTGCCCACTGGGCTGTAATCCCCACTTTCCTGTTATTCTGAGACTGAGATTAGTCTATTCATTCATATAGCCTATTCATACAGCCTCAGTAATGAATTATTTGCTTTCTCTCTTTGGAGAACAGATATGCAACTGCAGAATACAGTCTAAGTCTTCTTCATTTGAGATAAGTGCGCAAGAGAAAAAAATTGTGGAAACTTTATTAAAAGAAGACATTTAGATAACCAGTGTGGTCATTAAGCTAAATTATACTTGTTCAGCTGACACTGGCATAAGAATGGCTCCTTTGTGAGAGCTAAATAGTTGGTTAATAACATCCATGAGAATTCTTATAAGTTTAGTGAGATCTGAGGCTAGTGGGAGATGATGGGTGAGGGGTGAGTGTACAGCAGGAAGGAGGAGAAACAGTCTTGATAGGATTACATAAAGCTGTTTTATGCTGGTCAGATGCAATGTTCCCTCTGGCTGAGCTGTATAGGGGATGTGGGGAATTGTACATCATCTAGGACCTGTTGGTGAGGCCTTACGCATCCAGAAGGGGAAGGGTGTGCATTTCCCACCTGGGGCTTTATGACCTTGTTGCTGAGATGGTTGGGAGCTAGTGCCAGGGAGTGGAGATGATCTATTTCTTTGTTACACTGAGTAACCCATCTGCCTTTGAATCCATATGTCAATACATAATTACAACTGAAGTAGGAAAAAGGAAAGTTCACAGTAGTTCAAATGATAATAAAATATAATTTCTATTCATAAGGGTTTGATTTCAGGTTCCTAACTATACCTGTATAACAAGGTATTTTTTGTTTTCTCTCTTTCTTTAGTTTTTATTTTTGCATTTTCTTCACCATATTGTAAATAGAATCTCAGACATGCTTATGCCAATGACCTGGATGAGCTGAAACCAGCGATTGAATAATTATCCACAAGGTTTTGAATAGAAAATCTTTTATTTCCCGCAGTTTTGAAAAGCAAGTAGAGCAGCATCAACATCTCACTCATCACGTACTTTTACTTATATGGGATCATTATGAAGGATTAATTGTGTGAGACTTAAGTAAATATTTAATAAAAGCACTTTGCAATTTGTACAAACAGGGTTTCTTGTTTTATACTTAAGGAAATATGAGAGACATCACAGATGAGGCCTAAGTACACATGTAACAGTGCTGTGTTGGTGGGGAAAAAACACAAATGATAGCTAAACATTTTCAAAGTTAATGCATATTTTGATGTTTTGTTTATGTAATCCTTTTCTGTAAAAGTAAATCTTTGCAGTCTGGATTATCTGCAGTGACATTTGCATGGTCTTGTTTGGCACACCTCTGAAAAGGAAAAACTGCCTTAGATGATGATAACACATTATAATTCTTACAAGTTTAATGTAGAAGAGCCAACCATAAAATACAAATTTCCACTGCGTTCAGAGTTTGCTGGAATATATTATTGTTGTGTTTCGTGAACTTACTCATACTTCAATAGCAAAAGATCAAATTAATTTTCCAAATACAGGACTACAAGACCTGCTATTTTACAGTGATTTGACTGAAATTCCAAAAAACAACTGTTGCTAGTTAACCATGGATAGATGTACCTTTCCTTAATTAAAATGCCTTCATAGTATATGTACAGTATGGAAAAATATAGATGCTCCTTTTCCTGGTGGCTTAGCAAAATGTTGCTGTGCACCCCAAATAAGGAAGTAAAATGTTCATCCCTTTCATTTACTATTATAATCATCCTTGGTATTGTACTTCATTAGAGCTGTACCCAGAATCATTTATTTATAAGAATATTAAACACATAACAGATTATTTCATTGCAATTTGAAACAGACGCTCATTGTGTTGATGTGCTTCCCACTCAGAGCTCTGTTATCAAGCCCATAAACACCAATAAACATGTAAAAATGTAAAACTTTGATAAGATTTTATGAAATATAAATGGAGCTCAAAGCTGCTACAAATGAAGTTTCAAGATATGAGTCTACAGGGATGATTTATGAAAGATCTGCTTTGCATGTTTGTTTGCCTCTTGTGCAAGTTTTGCATATTGGCCTTCATTATTTGTTGTTTTGGGTGCTATATAAAAGTAATATAATACAGTGTAACTTCCCAGAGAAAGGAAATGGTCTGATAATAATGAGGATTCAGGGTGAAAGAAGGGGAAAAAACTGACTACAACCATGACATGAGGAAAAACGGTCAATACGAAGACTAGGAAGGCGGCTAGTGGAATAGTGAAACAAAAACAAGGTTTTGAAACCTGACAAAGAGGCCATGCTGTTGTACCTTGAGAAAGGCAATTAATCGCTACAGTAAAATATGCAGTTGCATAAATGATGAATGGGGAAAAAGCAGTTAACCAAAGACCATTTCTATTCCTTCTGCTCGTGGCTTTTCTAGAGGCAGACCATAATGAGCAGTGTATTTTTCATCCAAGGCCACCCCCTGTAACTGTTTCACATCTGCAGTGCAACTGGAATGTTTTATAATAAGAGGACTCACAGTCACAAACATAAGGCATACCTCCTGAAAAAGGAGACTTCTACTCAATGCACAAAGGACACTGGTTACTTCCAGAAAGACCTGATCTGGTCCCACTCTCCTGTTGCCAGGGGAGAAAGTTACCATCTGTCATTGATTTGGGTTGGAATTATGTTCCTGTACATTTATTCATTTATAGCAATAGGTTATTCTTATGACACACATCAAAATGTGAACAAGTCAGTTTAATGCCTTTGGAAGCCTTGATTTGTCATGACGAAATATTTAGCCTTTCATGGGTCTGAGTATGTTAAAAACTATAATTTACAACAGCATATTATTATCACAAAAAGGACCTCCTGTTTATCTACTCGATTAATCATCACATGTGTGAGTTCAGTATCAGTAGATTAGTTGCACTCAGAACTTCTCCACAGGTTAGTTTGTCTTTTAATTAACAAGAGGCATATAGTTAATAACAATGGTTAGTATGTTAAGGATGAAGTGTAAAAAAAAAAAAAAAAAAAAAAGGCAAACATCTATTGTTTTAACATTCATATCTTTTGTAAAAAAAATGCTGTTGCCAAGCAACAGCTTAAAAAATACATTTTGACTTGTGAACCTCATCTTTACCACAACACAACACACATAACAGATGTACTGCACTATATGCTGTAGGGTGAAAATTGCCACCTTAATAAAAACAAGACGCTAAAGTACCAGTAAATGCAAAAATGCCTCTCTGCTGCCTTCCAGTCACTGATGCAGATGGCCAGGAAAGCTATTCACATTTTAAGAAAGGATTTTGTGTAAATGGGTAATTGGCATGCCAGGAGCAAAATGCCCAGTATCCACTGGTTGGCTGTACAACTGTGTGGTTTACCTGGTCTGCCGCTTTATGGGTTGAAAAGAATCTGTTTCTTTCCCTCTCTCTCTGGCTTTCTGCTTTTGTTTGGTAGAGTAGCCTGCCATCACCCTGTGAAAGATGACCAGATGGTTTTCTTTCCTAATTAAGGCTGGGCTACTTTAACAATGAATTCAGCTTTGAACAGGGGATCCCTTTCAACAACCCCTTGCCTGTCAGTCCCTGCCCCACACAGCAGAAATGTGTACCTGAGATTCATAGCATGCTCATTATTGTGATGCTCTTCGTGTACAGTTGAAGACTTGAAGAATAATAGTCTGCTTAAAGCCCTGTCTATTTGTGAATAGAATAAAACTATTGCATGTGAAATTGTTACAATGATTGTCTCACTGATTCGTTTTTCAATTTAACTCAAATGTAAACAGGCTAATGGACTATTGGTTCATGGGCCACTGTGAGCAGGGAAGGAGCAGGAGTGGAATGGACTTTTCTGCAGGGAGATTTTGATGGTCTTCCCTCATGAAATTCCTCTTATTTGTTGACTTAGACAATAGCAGATAATGTCCAACATCATTCAAATGTTCTTGAAATCACATGCTGAGAACTCATACCCTATGAACTGGTGACTCACAATCCTGAAAGACATTCATTCCTGTGGGGAAAAAGCTAGATGAAGATGATGACTTGGCACAATATTTTACAGGTCTGCAATAAAACTTTCCTTATATAATGGGATGAGCAGACTGACCCTTTAGAAATGAAAATTTGTTTTACACACTTCTGGAACTGTCTGAATTTTTCACTACACCAACCAGGCACATGCAGCTGCAGGGGTCCATGAATCATCACCACACATTCTGTACACACTCTAGTTCATCAAAACCATGCTGTCATACCTCCTAATCCTATCTCCCGTCTTACTCTCAGCTCTGTGTAGATCTGGAGCCATAGTAGGTTGAAGAGTCTAGGCTGGTGAGAAGTTAATTTTGATGATATTTATGGAGATATGATTCTCACCACCCACATTTGTCAATCACTGCTCCTTCGTCTCACCTCATAGCATCTTCCCATGCATACTCCTGACAGTTCTGAGGTGTTACCACCCACTTCCACTATTTCTATTTAATAATCAATTTCCTTATTTTACTAACCCTGATATTATCTCTTTGAGAGTCATTCATTATCATTACCATTTTCTGCAGCCACTGCAAATTTGTATCTTTGGTTATAATTGTTTTTTTGCATTAAATATGCATTCAAGCCAACACATATTTTAATGCTAAGTGTGGCTATAATATTTTTACTATATTTGAGCAATTTTATCTTCCATTTATGTACTCCTGTTACTGCTGTGCACATCCCCTCTATTGTGTTTACTGACCTTGTCCTTTTCATTTTCTGAAGCAACTCTGGGATTTTTGAGAAGAGACAGACACTTTGCCTCAGGCCTAAGTTAACAGTGAAGGAACAAATGAAGAAACCCCTCTAATGACATTTGCAATCAAGTTAATTGTACCATACCACTGGGTTTCTATGGATTTTTGCCAGGTGCTTGGGGTCCATGACATATCCCAAGGGCTGGATGCTTGTCCCGACGGGGTCCTGATTGGTGGGATGAAATTACACACATAAACACAAGCAGTGAGCATGTCGTGTATTCACTGTGTTCCATCACACCTTGCCTAAGGTGCACTTTCTGAAATATCATTTTGCAAAAGCTTACTACAGTCCTTTTGTGGGTCCAACAGAGGCAAAACAATTGCATTATTAATATCCTTATAGATCTCTAATTCCTAACAAGATGATAGATTACAAATAGTGCTGTATGATCAGATGTCATAACAGCCTAGAGCAGAAACTACATTTAACACTAACAAATATTAAAACTCAATTTGTTTGGGGTCTAAATACTTCTGTAAGGTTAAAATCTCATCTTGATTCTCCTCGGAAAAGAGCACACAAAATAATTACAGCAAACAATGCTCTGGGTGTCAAACAGTGACTCATATTCCAAGGTTACTGAAGCACACAAGCTTAGCACACATCTGGTGTGGCCAGCAACACTACTGGCCACGCAAAGAAGAAATCTCTTGGTTTGGGCGCTCTGGACAGGAGCCACTGGGCTCAGCCTCCCATGAAAGCGCCTCTTCATGTGAGCATGACCATGTGGCCTGACCCGATGGTGCCAGCCTGGGGAGATACACATTTGTACTTATTGCATCACTGAGGACATTTTGCTCAAATCTGACTTGTTTTGCATCTTATTGTGCTTATTCAGTGCTGGCAATTCATTGTTTTCAAAGGGATGAAATGCAGAGGGATGTAATGGATGAAACTATCTGCAATAAGCTTAAACAACATGTTTCTGTTAAATACTGAAGGTGTGATACCATGAAATATAAAGCTGTAAACTGAAGCATCATGAAGGTACAGTTCATTCAAGGGAAAAGAATGTTGTTTCTTTGCCCAGCTATTGAACTGATCTGGTCTTGAGAGAATGTGTTTATTCAGCTCATTATGGCCGTCGCTCGGACAAGAACTGTCACTGATTCCCAGTTCTAGGCCCAAAACATCAAATTCCTAGAGGACAGTGACTATCATGTCAACTGGAACATTTCTTAGATAAACATAAGTTGGCTTGACTTTTCTTAATATCATTTGTGTCATTTTTAATTGATCTATTTATTTTCAGGGAGCTATTGGGCTAAAAGAGTTGTTACATTTGAAATGTACCAAATAATAGCTTACAAGGAAAAAAACAATTCATGCAACAATTCTCTTGGACTGTGTTTGTTAAAAGTTAACCTGTACCATGTGTGTACATTTTTCCTACACTTTCCAACATTTGTGTACACCCTGCATGACAGATCTTGCAGTGCTGTTCAAACCAGTGCAAACCTGCCCCTTTCTCCCTCTGTGAACACCCACAGCTCTCTGGTGTGAGTCATGTTGCCTGGTACTTTGGCTATTATGCTATTTACTGTTTAGTTCCAGGTGAGATGAAACCAGGTAACCTTTAAAGTAATGCCTCACTAATGGTTTTTTACAAGATACATTCAGCCTGTAGTGTCAAAAAACTTCTGCCTTCCAGCAGAAAATTAATAATTTCTTTCAAGCTGGTTCTTAGCTCAGGACTGTTCATTTTTTTCCATTTATTTGCAAGGTGACAACTGGATTTAAAAAAGTGCGAGAGAAAAATAATGAACTTTCCTTCAGAATATAGGGTTTTTGGTGATTAATCTGGGTTATTTATACAGAATGCTATTGTTTACAGTCAGTTAACTGCTGAAATGGTACTGAAGCAGAAGTGGGTATTCAAACCAGATACCTTCAGACTGCAGGACAACTGGAGAAGCCATCTGCAGCTGGACCCATTTAAACCTGAACTATTAAAGACTAAAGCCAGGCCTGCACTCAATAGTCCATTTGGCTTTTTGTCCCTGCAATGATTTCAGAATTTGTTCAATTTCATGTTATCATTCATTATGAAATACATAACATTAACGTGAACAGGGACAAAGCAGAAAAGGCCTCATCCTAAGCATCTTATAAAGAACTGAGACAAATTTTTCACAAAAAAATCAGAATCACATCATTACTATTTGATTAAAGAGAAAACCAAAAAGCGGTAACCTATAATACAATACACATTTTTACTACTTTTCTGGAAGCACATATAATAATAATACACCTCTTATTATTTTATTTATTTTGTTGTAAGTTGCTACGTGCATCGTGTTGGAGAGGATGCAGAGAAGAACGGGCGTCTTTTCCCCAGAGGAACCCGGCAGAAGCAAGAGAGGAGCCGTGGGGCCTCAGTGGGGAAGAGCTCAGTGGAGAAGAGCTCAGTCATATTCAACTCGTATTCGTGCACGAGCCGGCGGAGAGACGTGCGTAAACGCCGTTTACTGAGGTCAGCTCACAGCTCCCCGAGCCGCCGTCACTCTCACCGCAATCTGTGTGTCCGTTGCGCTGCGGGGTCGACTGCCAAGAGCCACGACCATCGCTGGCGATCGCCATGAGCAGTGGGACGGAGACGACAGAAGAGGAGCAGGGTGCGAGCTGGGAGGGGGGGCTGATGGGGGTTGTCCTCTGCTGGGGGTACGTAGCTACACACGGGACTAGGGCAACGCGCACGCAAACCGCTGACCCGCTGCAGGTAACAATAGGAGCCTCGGATTCGTCACTGCTTTTCTTATTTTTTAATGTATATATTTTTACATTTCTCAGATGTAGCAAGTGAAGATTACGGTGTTCATAAGTAACTGAAGCCGATTCGCCGTCGAGGTAAGCATGGAGGCGATGTTTTTCGTCTGTTAAATTAAGGAAATGTTTGTGTGCCATTTGCATGGCTTTTGTCCTCGTGCAGCCTGTGGATCAGACCACGTTTGTGTCTCGGATTGGTTTCAGCACCGCGCTTTGCGACCCCGCCGCCCAGGCTCACCGAGGCGGAGGAACTCGGGTCGGGTTAAAATGTTTTCCTTTTTATTGAACACGTCGCTTTAATGAACTTCGCATTCAGGGCTGGATAGACAGAGAGGGAAGAGAGTTGTCATTTATGCAGATATAAGTTCACAGTCTGACAGTGAAACCAGAAAATGCCTCCGAGCTCCATGTTAACGTTTTCTTTTGTGTTATGGTTCAGATATTTAACTCGTAATTAATTACATTTTGTAAAATGTTTTAATCACTTAAACAGTGCATAACGGACCTTTGAGCCACATCAGACAATACGGGATGTATTCACCTTCACTGTTAACTAACTTTGGTTTACCATGTTTTACTGTGTCCCCACTGGTGGTTGTTTCGGAGCTTTAATAAAATGTTACCTGTTTCCATGTGAACAATGCAAACGTTACCTGGACGCACACCCGTCAGACAGTTGGGAGAGGAAACTACCCCCCTTCTTTTAAAACGGAGCTTTAAACACGTCTGTGCTGCAGGGAGTCCCTCCGACGTTGGCTAGCCTGTGCCAAATGCAACTTTTATTGCACTCTTCGTGTGCATTTCGTCGCTCCTGCATGTCCCACGGCAGCCATTCCCGGGTCTCAGACTGACACATGACTTGTTGAACTTAGAGTGCGACTTAAAGGCTCTTTGCATTGTAATAGCTATAGATTTCATGCGGTGTAATTTTATTGGTTAAATGATCTGTAGTAATTTCACGAACTTTCTTTTCCTGAAGAAAGTAAATAAACATAGTTTTTCATTGAATTACCATAAAGTGGAGTCCCCTGCAGGCACTGGTCTGGCTTCAGTGTGGCATTCCTGGCTTCTGTTTGGTTTGTCAAGCTGACATCAAAATGATTTAAGGTAAATATGCAATGCATTATTATTTGAAAACATCAAACTCAGTGACAGTTATAATTGAAAATAATTATTTGCCCATTAGATTTGATATTGCCATCTTTACAAAGTTAGTTTAGGGCCCTAAAATGTTTTCCTCCTTTTTTCACATGGTAGGGCCTTTAATCATAGCATGGATACTAATGAGGTAAAATGTAGAAAATTACAATATTACAGGGGAAAAAACCAGAAAAAAATGTAGACTCTTAGACTCTTCCTGATTCCTACAATGTTTTATCCAGGTTTTCTTTGAAATGTTAAATATTTAATAACTATTGTTTCCATACACTTGAGGATCTGGTTAAAAAACAGGTATTTTCCAAAACCAATAAAATTTTAATTAACTGTTTTCTCTGTAACTATACTGCACTGCTTTTATTTTGTTAAGAAATCAACAGGGAATGTATTCTTGCAGGTTTTTGAAAAGTACAGTAGTGTACAGCTGGGTGAAATTATCATCACAGTCTGAGCTGCTATTTTTACTTAAAATTTGATGAAAGTTATTCTATCTGGTTTAAATTTTAAAAAATCATCAAAAGGAAAGTATATGAACAGTCAAGATATTCCTAAAATCAGGCAGTGTTTAGATATTTGGTCTTCTCTCCAATGACTTACATGGAAAATTATTTATTTTTTTGCTGATATTACCTGATGATTTATTGACTAACAGTTCTGTAATATTAATGTGACATTCCTTGGCCTTCACCAATTTCAAACTGTATTTCTCTCTTTGATTATCTAATGTCCAGTCCAGTCATGTCTGGAGCCATTCTGAATCCTCAGCTTCGGAGGAATAATGCAGCTTCACATCACACGTGATGTGAAGAATATCACGCCTTGCATTGCTAGGTCCTCTTGACATCTCCATCCTCTGGTGCAACTGAGCACCACCCTTACCATTTCATACAACCTCCAATAGGGGACCAGAACTCCTACTTGAGCTCTGTGAAGAACTAGGTTCAAGGGCTTTGCTATTCCAATGGGGTGTACGGGTAAATATTTATAACCTGAGTATGCTGCCTGCCGTTCAGTCTGTCCAGATGTTTGCAATTGCTTAATAATAATGACATACATTTTTTACAGCACTTGATTAACAGCAGGGCCAAATATTAATTCATAGAGTTGTATGGATATTAACGAAACAAAAGTTGATTTTTATACATTTTTAATAAATAGTAATTGAGGTACAAAATTGACGCTATTTCCTGTCTATATGAAATTTAAGGTTATTTTAAATATCTTTATCTAAGTGGAGTACAGGAAATATCTGGAGGATCATTTGAAACAGCTTATACACTGAAGTGTTGCAATCGCATTTGAAAAGTAGCTGTAAATTAAAGGGTCTAATAGAATTTAATGTTTAAGGTCCTAAAGCAACTTGACACATATGAGTTTGAAATAAGCCAAATTTGGTGTGCAAACTGTGAGCATGTTATTCACAAAATTTCAAAATTGTTTAATGTGGCACAGTGAAATGTGTTGGAACTCAAAACATGCATCCAGAAATTTCAGTACAAATGAAAACTGTGGTCTAAAGTTGCATCTCAGTGACAGAATAGATGGCTACTTAACAGGATAGTTGCCGAAAATCACAAAGCACTATCCTCTAAGATTACCGTGGAATTGAAGTAACATGCTTGTATCAACAAAAACTGTTGTGAGCTTAACAATTGAGCAAGGCTGGTATTTATGGTAGGGCTGCATTTGGAAAATGCTTTTATAAAAGGAGAATAGACAAAAATTGACAAAAAGGCAACAAGTTCTCTTTTGCTTCTCTTCTCCTTCACCTGTATAGGTTCATGTCTGGAGAAGCCCAAATAATCTAAAATGTAACCCATGTTTTGGTAGCCATTAGACCTGATAATTTTTCTGCACTGTCCATATAAAGCCAAAGGAATCTGAAGCCATTTCAGTTGACAAGGTTTGTTGTGTGGCGTAAACACTGTTGTTGCAGTGTTCTTGTATTTTTACACGATAAAGCACATATACAAACCGTTAAAGTTCAGATCCTTGGACACCAGGAGTAAGGTAAATACCTTGTACAGCTTCCAAACTCACCAAATCTTAACAGCCACTACTTGAATAAAAAAAAAAAAGTACAGAGCAGAAGCAGAGGCTTTTTTCATTTGCTATAGGTCAGTACGTCAGTAGACACAGATCAGGCTTTGTATGAGAGCTGCTTGTTCACCCTCAAAATACGCTTTTAGAACTTTGTCATTTTTAAACCAATAATCAGTGTAAACTGATCTTGATTTAATGGATTCCTTGCAATGTTTTAAGGTTTCACAATCAATTAGGACTTCATTTTTAAAATTCCTTTAAATTTCTTATAGATGATTTGCCAAACTAATTTTTTAATTTAAGTTTTAATACTGAAATCTGATGAAGTGTGAGGAGGGAAGTGCTAAAATAGTCAATCATACGTGCAGCCGAGCAGCACACGCTACACAATTGCTACCCTTATGGGAACAGACTACAGAGCACCTATCCACGGTTGATGTGTGAAAAGTGTGAACCACTGGAACCACACTGTGTGTTGGTCTGTGGTCATAGTGCAAGCAAAAAAAGTGCACACAGATAAAATGCTGGTTATCCGTAATTTTTTCTGGAACTCAATTTCACACGTGACTGTGATTTAAAATGAAAATTGATGGCAATCTGAATCTCTTGTGAGCCAGCAAAATGTTATCAATTTCTCACGTTTTTTTACTCCTGTTAGCATGCATTTCTTGACTGGGCTGGTTTGGGTGATTGAATTATTGTATAGTCACTGGTGAAAGCTGGGACTGAAAAAACTTCAGTTCATATTTCATATACCCTTTTATGCTTTAATAGCTTTCAGAGATCCATGCATTAAACAGAATTGTAAAATGATGTCTTAAAAATTCTGTTCATCATCTCTAGTTCTATTTTTTACTGTTTTATTTTTATTTCATTTTTCTTTTTAGATTCCTCTCTGTAATGCTACACAGTATTGTGGATGGAATGGAAGCAGTTAGTTAGTATCATGGCCTGAGGGGGAGTTCAGAGTGTGTTGTGGAGTGGAGTGTCAGATTTGTGGAGGGAAGTGGTGTGTTGTGGATATAGAGCTGTGCATGTTGTGGATATGGAGAGGGAAGTGTATGTTATGGATATGGGACTGTGTATGTTGTGGATATGGTGAAGGGTGTGTGTATATTGCAGATATGGAGAGGGAAGTGTGTGTGTGTGTGTGTGTGTGTGTGTGTGTGTGTGTGTGTGTGTGTGTGTTGTGGATATGGGGAGGGGAGTTTGTGCTGTGGATTAGCTCAAGATGGGCAGGTGAGCTCTGGAGTGCAGCTTTTTACATCTTATTATGGCCGTGTTTTATTTGGTAACTGTGTGATTTAGGGGCTGCTCTGTGTCCTGTTCCTAAAGTGGTGAAGACAAGTAAAGTAGCTACACTGCAAAAGGAATGCTAGATGAAAGCCAAAGGCGAGTGGGTAAAGAAAGGCTCTAGGAAAAAAGTAAAAGTCAGATGTCACTAAATCAGCTGGTCAGTGTCTGTTGACAGTACATCCTGACCAACTGCTCTGCATGTTTTTAGTGCCTTTTTAACCTAAAAATAAAGTTGAAACCTTTTCTGGGACCCTACGCTGCCCTAAAATAGTAATTTTGAAGTCTAAAAGTTTGATAATGGTTGAATTACAATGGCTGTAATTCATTGATTTCAGGTTTTATCTTTGTTTAAAATGTTTGGATTGAAAAATAAAAATGTTCTTAGCATTTCAACATTGTCTTCAGCTTTTTCAACATTTTATATAAGATATTGTTAGTTATCACCAAAAAACAATGCCTCTGGACAGTGTTGAAATATTCATGTTTTTATTTTTTATCCTAAAATTTAAGTAGAACATTGTGTTTACATAAAAATAAAAAAAACAAAATTAAGCAAAATAATTACAAACATTATAATCTAACACTTATTCTGCTTTACCCCCCTTGAATTGCTGTTTTGGGGAGCTGTTGGGTTTGAACTGACCTGAAACAAAGTAGCACCTTTGATGTGACATTATGGACACTGTTTATCAATATCTGTGTTTTGCTGTCTTTCCTGCCTTGTGATTAACAGTTTGTTTAGTATCACAAGAACAGGTCAATATATACACATATACAAATTTTTATTTCAGGAATAGGATACCTGTGCAATGAGTTCATACAGCTAAGATATATAAAACAAACCTCTAAATGCCATTGGTCTGAGTCTGCTTGTGCTTTTTATGGTTGTGTCTGAGCCAGACTTCAAATTGAGGCTCAGTGTGTGCAGCGCACTCCCGTGCTCCAGCTTGTTTAATGAAGACCTTTCCTGCTTTCCAGAGACACCGTATTGCTGTTATCCTTGCTTTCCCACTCCAGGTTTGTCACACGGGAGCCTGTAATCCATCACTGGAGGAACAGGCCACTGTTGTTCTCTCGGCAGACCTTTGATGTACAGTTCTTTTAAAGCACCGTTCCTCTGTACTGTTGGCTACTTTTGGCTGTGCTGAATTGATGGGGAGATGGAGAGAAAAGCAGCAGAACACACAGAGAGGAGCAGCCTACAATTGATGGACTTTTACAAGGATTAGACAGGTAAACACATTTTTCTTAGCCCTTTGTTTAAAATACTGATACAAGGTTTGTGTGACAATGGTGGCCTGATTAAAATTGATGAGATTGTAAAGAAACAAGGCTTGAGTGGGGTTATAAGTTTAACTGTGGTTTTAAAACCACAATAGGGTAACTGCCTTCTGCACATTTGCAAGTCCCCCCCGCAGGTGACACATAAGTGATGCATCTCTATGCAGTGTCTTTGAACAGAATGGTATGTAATTATAACTATTGTAGGTTTAATGGGTAATTAGAGGCTATGACGATTAAACCACAGGTCTGTTCTTAGAATGGCACACTTTTTTAAGATATCTTTCTTGTACTGTGTATAGTAGATTAGGAAGAAAATACATCTTACCTTGCATTTGTAGAATTTATTGTGGATTTTCATCTCACATCTTACATTCAACCTTTGAATGTAATGGTGTTTAAAGTCATCAAGTGTGCTGCAGGCGGTCTTTAATGCTCATAAACCTAGGCAATGTAAATTTATGGTCAGTTTTGGTTAATTATTTGTATATTCATTTAATTGTATATCTAGCGAAATATTTTACATTTTGCATGTACATCTGTCTCAGTAGTCAGGATTATTATCACAGAGGTGATACTGAAGGTTAACTACATATGTAAATATAGACAGACTTTTCCAGAAAACATCACAATGTAAGGGATATGAACCTAGATATAGAATCCTGGGTGGTGTGACAACCTGCTGGCTATTGAGTTTGCTCCTCATTATTCTGCAGCTCCATACATGTCCAAGCTAGTTTCGGTAAACACTTAAAGTCTGCTTTTTAAAATTTCATCATGTACGTTTGTGCTCTGACCCAATTTACTTCTACATCCAATACGCTAACAAAAAGGAAGGAAACTTGTACTTTTCCGGATCATTAAAAAAATCATCTCAACTATTACTTGTGGCATTTTGAAAAGTGCCATCATAAAATGTTTTCCTTGCAATTTGCTTGCATCTTCTTTATAAAGCAGCATCTGCTTATTTTCTGACCATCTTTTAAAGGATGCTCTTCGGTGACATATCCACTGGCGCCAGTCAGTGCACTTAGAGAGGATTATACAGCTGTGGCAGACAAACACCCAATGTAAGTCTGGCCACATCTGGGGACAGGTGCTTAAATACTTGACTCAGAAGTAATGTAGTTATAATTGCAGCTACATGGTATGTACTCTGTTCTTAGTCAGAGAAAGATTTATTGTGTTGTTGCTGGATCCTAGGAGTACAGTAACTTTTCTCAGGGGGTTAGCCCTAAGCGGAGTTGCATGCTGACTGCTAATTCACTCCTCCATTATGAGGCATCAATCTGGCCTATTCTGGGTCTGGCAGCAGTGTGCACCTGTGAGCATATTGCTCCTCAGCAACGTGATGGAGGACCTAAGTGACCACTGTTTCTCTCTCTCTGGCCCTTTGTATGTACAGTGCAAAACACACATTTGTACTAAACTACATTCATCTGTCTAATGTTCATTTTAGTATTGTGCCAGTTTGGTGAACATCCTTATTGTTACATAAAAGGTAGAATTATATATGCTGAATCATCATAAATTAAAATGTAACTTTAAGGTAATGGTACACTAATGTAGTTCTTACTCTAGCATTTGAATCTCTTGAATTTTTTATGCTTCTTTAAGCATTTATGTTTGCAAGTGGCATAGTGGCTATTGTCTTGCACGGGAAATAATCAGATCTGAATTCACACTCCTGCTGTAGTACCCCTGATCAAGGTGTTTACCCTGTACTGTTCATGTTTTCATTAATCTTGGGCAAAGATTCAGCTAAATAATGGTTAACTTTTTCCCCAATTAGATTAGTATCTTTTAAATGTGATTTTACATATTACTATTCTTTTTTAGTCCATTATGTAAATAACAGTTTTATTTCCTCTCAAACTATTCAAATTGTGTTTTGAAGCACTGTATCTGCTCAAGTTCTTCTAGATGTTATAGTGGAGTTAAAATTGAAAATTCCTAGTGAAAATTCAATTTATATATAGTAGTAGTTGGGGAAATACACATGAACTAAATAAGAATGTTAGTAAAGTAGTACAAGCTTTTCATATGGGAAATGTACATCTGTTTTAAGTTTTTATACTCTTTTTAAAAACAATTTTATGCTGTTTTTGTCAGTAACTCCATTTTGAACCCTCATACTTAATTCTCACTTTCGTTTTATAGTACAGAACACAGCAGTAAAGAAATTGGGAAAAAATCCACTTTTTAAAGTAACTAGTGGGAGGAATAAACTAAATCAAAATCAGCTGCATAATGAGAACTGAGTATGCAGTCCAGAATGCTATCTTTTTTAATGTGTTTTAAACAATTGTTCTCATTACAGCAGTTTTTGTAGAATCTACTCAGTACATCAAATACACAAAGTCTTTTCGTTTTTATATCTGGGGTTACGTCACTGGAAATTAGCTGTAGTCATGTTCATGTACTCAGCCCCTGCTGAAATTACTACTTGAGCTGCAAAATTTCTCATTTGGAACATTGGCAGGGCTTGAAAAGGTGGAGTGTATCTTTCTTGGTGGAAACTGAAATTATTTTTATTGTGATCACTTTCAGTTTTAACCTCTGCAAAAATGGAGACGATCAATAGCAACATGGCACACCATTTCACAGCAAAGTCGGTATTTAGCTTCTGAGACCCAGCAAGTTGTAACAGTGCAAATTGATTCCTTGCAGTAGATTTTGTTATGTTGTTCTTGAATGACCAAAATGTGTTATGCTTATATAACCCACAGTACATGTCAGAGATCCTACAAAAATGCAGCAATTGAATGATATTTATTTAATGGTGCAAACACAAAATTGTGATATGCTTTTTTAATTTGAATGTTTTCAATGATGCTTTGTTGACTTTGTCAAAGAAATGAAAGTATGTCCCTTTTGATGAGGGCATCTGCAGAGTGGATACAATTTAAAATTGTGTAATGGATGCTCAGTGTGTGATGAGTGCTTGCCCTCACATAATTTTATTAATTTCCATTCAAATAAGTGTATGCAGAAAAATATTTGTTTTTCTATCATACATTAAGACATGAGGATAGTCTTATAATTCCAGTTTTGCTTTTTTGATGGATTGCGTTCTGTGCTCAGATTTTCTTGAGTTTATTGAGCAAAAAGGAGGGCATGAAGAGTAAAGACAGACATCTGTGCAGGGACATGCTTGGTTTGAAGAGCACAGTACTGTGAGAGGGGGGGGCTTCTGGAGCACCTTTGTACAGCAGAATAGCCCAGGCCCCAAACATTATGAGATCAGCAAAATATTATTCAACAAAGAAATGTTTTCATTGCCTTTAATAATTTGGGGAGCATGCAATTTTTTAACACAAATCTCTCTTTTAAATGGATGACATTTTGTAGGATTCAGTTAATATGTGTGTCAGGCACATAGGCCTTAGTTCTGGGTATTCATTTTAAACCTATGGCTATCCATTTCATGGTTTCTGTTTATGACTATTAACACTTTCTGGGCACAGCTCTTGACAAAGCACAGTAAAACAATCACTCATTTCTTCTGCCTGTGATGTACCACAGCAGCCTATAGCAAGTCCACATTCAGGTGGACTAAGTCCATGACAGGTTTGATTTGGGCTTGATGTTGCCCTTTGTTGCTGCTGGCTAAATTGACTTGCCCTTATATAAACATATTTGAGAAAGGGAAGGAGGTATTTCTGTGAGAACTCTTCATAGGTGCACAGTGTTATATAAATGTGTCATGCTGTTTGAAGTAAACGTCATATATGCACGGACAAGAGGTGCATTTCAGTTAGTCATAATTCAAGTGCTGAACTCAGTAAATCCTGCTTGGACACAGTCAAGTGGAATCAGCTTCCATTTTTTGACAGTTACCCAACATAATGGCACTGGGTTTGTTTAACCATACATAATACACAACATTTGGATTTTTATTAACATAATGCTGAATTTTTAAAAATATCAATATGTTAAGTAAATGTATGAAGTTCTTTCTTGAGGACAATGTACATATGACCTCTTCTCTAATATTAAACACTTTGTGAGCACAGTGCCATCTTTGTTTTGGTTAAAGTTTTGATGGCTTATACCTTAGGATGGTTTGACATTTCAGAGCATCAACTTCCTCCACATTCTGTTTTTCAAAGCAGTGTATACTTTGACTAACTTTTAGTCAATGGAAAACAACCTAAACAACACTCACATGACCCAGTTAGATTCGGTATCTCCAGTAAGCTACATGTTTTGCAATTCACTAAGCAGAGCCAGAATGGGAATTGGTCTTGACAGGCAACAGCTAAGACTGTTCCAGTTATAGGCCACTAACAAATGTTCAACTAATGCATTTCAGTTAACAGTTCCTTTATTCATTTCAGTCATGATTACAGGCATCATCTGAAAAGGATTGATCCTATATATAAAAAAAAAATTAGACCAGTCAGACATTTTTCCCTTCGCCAGTTTATAGGCAATATGTATTTTTTTGGGTTTCTCAGTAGGTGAACAAAAATACAGAAAAAATATGAAAACGGTTGTCAGAAAACCATTTAAATTATATTATGAGGTTAACTAACCCTGTGGCACTTTTGGTCATTGCAGAGTCCTGGCCTCACTCAAGGCTAACTTCTTATTTTGCATGGTAAGGAACACCTGTAAAATGTCTGCCTATTTATATTTGAAGTTACTTATTATCTAAAAGTTAAAAGTAGGTATATACTTAAGTTTAATTTGGTAACTTTTTTGTTGGCCACTTGTCACCATTTGGTGACCTTCTTTATTTTGTATGTTTTTTCAGCTTTTGTTAAATAACAGAATGTAAGAGAACTGGGTCACAGTAACAGAAACAGTATATGACAAAACTTCAAATACATAGGGATGCACAATATAATGTAAAGGAAAAGGGGTACGATTTTTGTCACATTTGGTTCTGTAGCACTGTCAAAAAAGTTTTAAATGAAAGAATATATATCCCAGAATTAATTTGAATTACCATCTATCCATCCACACATTATCATTAACTGCTTAATCCTGGTCAGGGTCATGGAAGTCCAGAGTTTTTCCTGGAATCATAGGGTGCTAGGCTATGAAACAACCCCTGAATGGGACACCAGTCCATTGCAGGATAGCCAAACACACATTCACACACACGAAGGGAAATTTAGAGAGACCAAATAACCTAAGATGCATAACCATTAGAGGAATGAAGTGCAAAATTTTCATTTTTTACAGGAGACATGTCTTTTCTTACATTTGACTTTGGATTACTTTTTATGTTTTTTGTTGGGTTGGGTTTCATGTCCTTACAATGGACTTGTTAAGATTTGTTGTGAGAAAAAAATCGTAACTGTGTATTGACTTTTAATATATATCTTTGGATTATGGGAGGAAACTGGAACACCTGGAAGAAACTCACATAATCATGGGTAGAATGTGCAAACTCCACATGTACTGAGCTGGATTCAAATTCATGCCCAACCAGCCCAGGTGCTGTGAGGCAGCAGTGGTACTCACTGAGCCACTGTACCGCCCTTTGAATTATCATAAAATTCAGATATTAATTTTTCTAGTGGAAGAAAGTCAACTACATATTTGTAGAGCAAGCATCTGGTATGGGTCATAGCAATAAAATAGATTTCCTTACCACTTGTTTTGTGCAGAACAGAACTGGGTCACAGCAAGGTAGAGACAGAATGAGTATGTGAAAAAAGGCATACTTAAGGTACATAATAAAACAAAACACAGATGGGTTTTTCACAGTGGATGATGGAAGTGTTAAATGTCAATTTTTATTTATTATAACTTTATTTTTTATACAACATAACGTTAAAAAGTGAATGAGGGTCTGTTTTATTCAGCTTTTATTAATTTCAAAATGGGGAAAAAACAAATTTAGTGTCAAATTTGAGCCTATGTTAAGGACCCACCTTATATCTAAAAATTTGAATCGAATATGCTACAATAGTTTACCATAATCAGTACTGTGATAAGTTGAGATTGTCATTGTGACAAGAAGTAGGAAGGAGGAAGTATGTACAGTAGATAGTTTTATTATGGGAGAAGCATACTGCCTGTGTGCTTTGCAGGAAGAAAAACTTAGCAGACACAAAATAAAATGCATTGTGGAAACAGAATTTCTGTATTACCAACAAAAAATGCAATTGTAGTGAAGGCTGTTCTAAAATTCTATAGATTTCCACAAGCTTTCACAAGATTTTCATTGTACTGGACCTTGTTGTACTACAAGAGGATGTATTTCTACTTTCAACAGGCATTGGCCTGTAGTGCAAAGATGTGATTATGTTTGTTAAAGAGTTTACTGTGTTTCTCCTGGATTTCTTTCCCAATAATAAACTGAGGACCTGGAGCTGCTGAAAGAAAGTCATGGACTGTAAAACAGAAGACAAAAAGTCCAAAATCTTGATTTTCATTCTTCTCACTGAACACAGAAGTGAGCTCAACCTGGCAGTTTTCCATAGCATCTGTGGCACTGTCCCAGTCCCAGACAGACAGATTGGACCTGACGTGCACACTAACAGCATTGATGCCCTGCTACAGATAATGTAAATGGTTATTGATGGGCAGCTCGCCATATGCTCCAGATGCACCAGGTCCTTGGCAATGAACAAGTGGAACACTCAGAGCCCCCTGGGCACTTTCTCAGTAGCCCCTTAGGAGACGCTCCTGTTTGTTTGCTTGCTTTCTTCAGTTTGCAGCGTGTCCTATTGAGGCAGTACGTAGTAGAGTCCTAGGCAAAGCACTTGTGTGCAGTGTTGCTCTCTTATATGTTATATGCAAAAGTGGAAATAAAATGTGTTCTTTGGAATGAGAACAGCAGGAAAATTTGGGAGGAAATAAAGAGAGTTTATTAGGAAATGATGTGTTTTTATGTCACGAAGGTTACTGCAAAAATATGATGTAGTTTTGTGTTCACTTCTCATGCCTCTGTAGTCCTTGTTAACACTCATCTTGGACCACTCAGGTTCCTAGGGTGATGTTTTGAGCTTTCTTTTTATGAGGAAAGCTCCATTATTTTATTGCTGTGCGGATCTGCCCATAAACCTTGTGAGAGAGTTACAGAAGGGCCACCTGACTTGTGAGAGCTCACCGTGGCCACATCTGTCTTGGGGCCGCCTCTGCTGCATGGCACCGTGGAGTGGGTCGGATGACTCCTCCAGGCAAAACATTTAGCATTGTGCGGCTGCAATCACAGACCCCTGTGGTTCAGCAGCTGTGGAGATGGTGCACTGGGAGGTCTGCTGTGGGCACTTTAAGGAAAACTTACAAACGGATAACTTTCTTGTGGTGGATAATCCTGCATAGAAAACGTGATGTCAGAGGTTTCAGATCTGCCTCTATGTTCATGGGAAGTTGACTTTTTCTATTTATTCAGCCACACTTTGAAATTAAAATTCCTTCTTGATTTTTAATAAAAACATACAAATGTCAGTAGTGAAATATACAGAAAGTCTTTGCATTTTTAAGGGAATGCTTAAGTGTGATTGATTCTGATTAATGATAGTTTTGTGCTTAAATATGACATAAATGCATTCAAACTGGCAGGTTTCTAATTGGTTCAATTTTTGTTGTTTTCCACTTGGTATCCAATTTTGGTCGAGTGTTAGGTCTGGTTTATTTTAAGCTTGACTAGCTAGTGTGTTACAGGAAACATCCATTTAAGGGTAACTGCGAGTCCAGTCAAGATCGTGATGTGCTAGAAGAGTCTGTGCCAAGAAGGACCTACACTGCAGGCAGAAGCAGGACATTGTAGGGTACTCGGCACGGGTGTGCGTGAGCGCACGCACACACACACACACACACACACACACACACACACACACACAGAGAGAGAGAGAGAAAGACAGACAGAGTGGGAGAGCAGTGGGACAAATATATATGCTGCTGTGTATGCAACATAGTGCATACACATAACTTGGTTTGGGGTCTGAAAGAGGGTGACTGCAGGGTCAAGTTTGTTTTTCTTTCCAGTCTTCTTTCCATCAAATGGGGACAGAGGGGATGATGGGGTGGAGGCGCCATGTTATTTACTACTTCCACCAAATCCAAAGGATTGAGGTGTTTTCATGCTTTCAGCATATGGTAGTTTTATTGGTTCCACTGGGGTGGTCTGAAAATACTCTTTAAGCTGAATTCCAAATTTTTATTAATGTCCTCCAAAGGTTAGGGAAACTGGATGTAGTGATTTAGAAATCTAGGAGAATCCAAGTAGAATTGGGGTGTAGTTTAAACTCCCAACCCCCACATGCTACCCAAGCATCTTTTAATCTCAGCCAAAAAGCAGCTGTTAACTCATTGCTGAATGCAATGTTTGGGCATTGATGCATTGTGTGGGTTATTTCAGAAATTCAGCTGATGTGATGTGGTTTTGTCAGTAATTCCTATATTAATTATTCCCATATTAATAGATGTATGGGTCAAGCAATAGAAATGGTTGTTTTCTTTCAATCTTATGTCATGGTCTTAACCAGATTTTTCCTGCAAAATAAAAGGAAAGACAGTGCAATCTAAAGTACCACCTAAAGTTGATATAGCTGTATTCATAAGAAGTCTCAATAGTCATTTCCAGAACAAGCTTATTTAAACTTGTTACATGGAACTTCTTTAAAGAAATTTTGTCATCTTGGGAAAGCTTTCCATATGATGGTGATGGCTGGAATACATAGTTTGCTTAAATTGCAGGTATGTACTGTATTGCAAAGTTAAAATAAATGGGTTATGGAACACTGTTGTGCCATTACAGTTCCTCTGACAGCTAAATGAAAGGAGAGTGAATGAAATGAAAGCAGCAAGGAGAGAACAGAAGCAGTTAAGATGCTGTAAACATTATCGTTTCAAGCTGAGTTTCAAAGTGAGAAGAGCTGTCATAATAAAACTGTACTGTTCTCACAACAGTGGTGGATACATGATTATATCCACACCTAACCTTGTAGAGAAGAGTTCCTTCTGTTTTTCCATGAAGTGAGTATGATGCAACCTCATTGTAGAGCTTTACTTTCTAATGCAACTTCAGATTCCTTGTTTTTGATGTAGGGGTTGCTCTTTGTTTAGACAGTGTTAGGGCACAGTTATGATATGAAAGCTGAACTGTAGCTTCCTGAACACTTTAGTAAGAAACATCTCCACTGATGGGTAGGGACACAACACATCATATGAATTAGTGACCAGAGTGTTACAAAAATAACAGTAGAAAGGGACTGTTGTTGCTTCATTGTTTTATAATATTGGTGCAATCATTTTGTCTCATAGTTGGTGATTTCACATTACATCTGGGATCAAGGTTTATATCTGCATGCTAACAGGAATCCTATCAACAAATGGTAGTATCAATCCCTAATCTTTTGTTCAGTTTTATTATCAGAACAGTAATAAATCCTCGAGGTTGTACAGAGCAATAATAAAGTAAATATACTTTATTATGTGAGTTTAGATTGTATTCACAAGAGCTTTAAGGTTAAATATTTATCCATTTAAAGGCAGAGTTGGTGACATAACTCATTTATCTGTTATGCTTATTTTCTGTAAACCTTAGGAAGTGAATGTATTGCCCTCATGAGTAAATGGATCCACTGTGTTCCAGAACTTTGTTTGCCACGACAGTTTTTGTAAAGAGAATCCTTTCAGAGCTCACTGTATGGCAGCATCACACTGAGGTTGGGTTGTTGGAGCCCTCCATTTTCCCCTAATGTGACCCCAAAGAACATTTGTAAAATTACTAATTACTATTTATTTACTATTACTATTTAAATTACTATACCTACAATAAATACTCTAAATTCTGCTGAATCACTAGATAATACGTATACAGTAATATCTTAATTAATGCTACTTCCTGTATCACTGTACTGTGATTATGCACTTTTAATTTAGCCCTTTGAGGGATTTTTTAATAATAATTTAATATGTTTTTTAAAAATGTTTAAAAAAATCGGAAAACTATTTTGGAATTTCATATTTGTTATCAATAAAAGTGACTTTTCTTTTTTATTTTCTTTAATCAAAGGTATGAGTACTCTGTTTCATATATTGTTGTGCGTTGTGCATGTATAGGTTTTAAGCTCCATTTATCCAATATACTCTATTAATAACCTCGAACAGTGCTTCATTCCTCAAGAACATATCTAGAGTGCTAACTGAGGTATTACTGCACAATTAGACATACAGCACCTAAAATAATTTTTCAGTTTAGCCATTTAAGAATTAGTATGCTTTTTTTTTTTAAATCCGTGCAGCCCTCAAACCAGCTCTGTTTAATGATTATGGCCCTTAGCCAAATAAGGTTGCACATAGAGCATGGATGGAGTGATACATTGTGCGATATGAACACAGACACAGGCAAATTAGTCATTATTACAAATTATTACAGACCGGACACTATAGGTACCCAGGAGGGACAATAAAATTAAGACACATGATGAAGTGTCACGTGTCTAAATAACAATACATGACAGGTGGGGATTTTTTTTATTCCACGGTTCAACTGTAAAATGTCATATTGTGCAGTAAGAACACAAATGGGGAAATTTTTTTGAATATGGTTGGATTAAAAAATATATTGGAAGCTTGGAACTAAAACTGAATTTTTGCTGTAAAAACAAGACAAGACATTCTGTTGGCAGGGTGTAAAGAGAGTACGTAAACTGGGATATGACTGTACTGAATTATAAGAACCCCATGTGTTTAGAAGATTAAGTTAAAGGGTTTACATAATAAGTACTGCACTTTTTCAGGAAAGACTTGAGTTTTTTTTTTGAAAGAGCTATGTTAAACTTAGTGGAGATGAATGTGAAGTGTGAGTGATGTAATCTTTTTTAGTGCACTTGGCGTCACATCCTTTGAAATAGTAGAGAAAATACATAGTGCATCCTTTAGTGACATGGTTTGTTCTGCTAAATGTACCATTTGAAAAAAATTTCTGTTGTACTGCAAAAATGCTTTCACTGTATTACTGAAAGATTGTAGTGTTTCTCGTAACGAAAGCCATTTCACTGTCACATTGCTGGGTATTTTAAATGACCTATTCTGGTTTGAGGAAAATTGCTGGCATTTCCACTCTAAAACCACTTCCTCCATGTTATGTGCAGCAGGTTTTTTAGGGAATCACCATTGAATGATATGTGATATGTGGGAAAATTTTAAATCACACATGAAATGCAAAGAACACTATGCACCAAATATGATTAATTTCAAACCCATTCTTAGCTATATAGTACACCTATCCCCTGATTAAGTTCCTAATTCATTCCTGAAAACAGCACTTAAACCAGGAAGCACCCCCTTTTCCTGAAAAACTGGTTGGACCTTATGATGGGTTTTCAGAGTGTAAATTGTGTAATATATCGTGTAATATGAGCACAGTCACAATACCAGAACAGATGCTACAGATACCCAGCAGAGACCATACAAGCAAAATACTTAACGGATTTTTAGAATACAATACAAGATAAGAAGTTTTCAAACCCAGTTCACCTGAAAAATGTAACATGATTTGTTTTAATGCAAAAATTGTAGCTTTAGATGTTTTTTGCAAAAAACATATCACAAGACAAAGCTGGGTATATGGTGAAGCTAAAGCTGCTATATGGGGAGCTCTGAACTTAAACTAAATTTGTTTTATAAAAACGCCACGTTCTATTTGAAGGATGTTAACAGGGAGGAGGTGTACCAGGAGATGAGTGTACTTCCCAGTTAGTGTATGCTATGAGATATTAGAATTTTAAATAGAAGCGGTCTCTCAGCTGCCTTGCTGAGGACTGAGTGTAAAATCTAAAAGTAACCAGACTCTGCGCACCTTCCTTCAGGCAGAACGTCAAAGCAGATGTATATCTGTAAGCCAAGTATATAATCAAACAAAATGCTATTCACAAAAAACACTGAAGGTTAACTCTATGCAGTGATTTATCTCTACCAATTTTGAGATGAATGTGATAAGTGAGTGTGAATTACGTCAAGGTTGCAAATGGATTAAAATGTGTATAAAATAGAGCACATCTCTGTGGTGGTATGGCCTAATAAAAATGAACATGCCTTTAATACATTTCTGTATTTTGTCAACTGTTTATCCTTTAATTTCTGACAGCCAACAGTAGGACAGTTTTTAAACAGTATGACCAGTACACTGAAATTTCAATTCTAAGTAAAGTGCTTTGTTTAAGAACCCAGGCAGCAAAATGGCCTATATCTAATTGTATAATAAACAGTACAGTTTAGATGGCACAGCAGGTTAAGCCAGGGCCTTATAGCTGCTGGGCTGCTTGTGGGGTTTGAGTCCAGTGTGGTGTGTTTGCATCCCTCACGATATGAAAATAAAATGCAGGGAAAGAGGCAATAGAAGACCACATCTGCTCTCCCCTTGCCGTGAGTCAGACTTGACTTGATGGCACTTCCCTAAAGAAATAATATACCAAGTCATTCTGTTGGGGAAAAAGTTTTAGTTAGTTTGTCAGCTTTGTATTTTAGTTTTTCTGCTTACTTTGCCATTATCCTTTTTAGCTTTAATTTTCATGAACTGAATATGATCAAACCCATTTCAGCATGAGGAGTCAGATGAGGAGACCAAAAAAACTTAGAACCCTAGGACTAGAATAAACAATAGATTACTGTGTGAAAATAACTGTTCTAAATGGCCAATGTTTTTTTTTCCAGTGCTGAAGAAATTTAGCAGGAATTTGTTACTACAAGACTATTATGGAAAAAAATCAACCCCTCTTATGAAAGTACATATTATTAAAGACCAAGTGTAGTAAATGCGCTAATTATTGTTATCCTCATTAGAAAAACATTTAATTCTTATTTAACATTATCCTGCCCATGTTAGTGTTGTTTTTTTTAGTGAAAGTGGCAAATCCAAAGAAGGCTAACCATTGTCTAGGCAGCTCAAAGCTTTTCAAACTTTGTTTTCTGGTCTGGTGTTATTTGTGCAACTGATCTGTGACACAGTATTTTCTTTGTGCTGCTGCAAAGATAAATTGGTCTGCAATTTTAATGAGTGAACATTTTAATGAGTGAATGTAAGTACTCATAAATGTCCAAATCTCATAGACAATGGAGGGGTATAATGGCACAGAACATCTTTCCATCTTCATTAACCTCATATCCTGAGTATTGTCACAGCAGTACAGAACTTGTCCCAGAAGCAATGGACACTAGGCTATGGAATAGTCCCTCAATGGAACACCAGTCCATTGCAGGATGACCACACACCCTTGCACACTTACATGTACACGCTCTAGGCAATTTAGAGTGACCAGTTAACCTGAAATACATACTCAGACACAGAAACGGTAAATAACCATGGAGATAGCAGTGCAGGGGTTAGAGCCACTGTATCATAATCAGAACTGTGGGTACAATCCCTGTTCCCCTTCTATTACTCAAGCTACAACTCCCCTAAAAATGAACCAGCTGTATAAACTGTTAAATAATTGTAAATAGCTGAGTACAGGAACCTTACATTTTACATTGCCTTGGACAAAGCTGTCAGAAATAATAATAACTAATAAATAATAGTAAATAATAGTAACTATTAAATAATAGTAATAACTCTACAGATACCTTTAGAACCTCACAATAAATAGATCATAGTGACCGTAGACTAGAGCCAGGTTAGCTTGATACTGAAAACTGGAACAAATGAATGCTAGTTTACTGGCCAGCTAATGATAACTGGTTAACATTAAATCCCTATAACTACAATAACTCGATTAAAAGTTCGGTAAGGTAATGAGGTACAATATGACAAAATATTCATGCACATACAGTACTGTGTAAAAGTTTTAGGCAAGTGTGGAAAAATGCTGCAAAGTAAGAATGCTTTCAAAAATAGAAGTGTTAATAGTTTATTTTTGTCAATTAGCAAAATGCAAAGTGAATGAGCAGAGGAGAAATCTAAATCAAATCAATATTTGGTGTGACCTTCCTTCGCCTTCAAAACACCATCAATTCTTCTAGGTACACTTGAACACAGTTTTGAAGGAACTCGACAGGGAGGTTGTTCCAAACATCTTGGAGAACTAACCACAGATCCTCTGTGGATGTAGGCTTGCTCAAATCCTTCTGTGTGTTCATGTAATCCCAGACATACTCAATGATGTTGAGATCAGGGCTCTGTGGGGGCCATATCATCACTTCCAGGACCCCTTGTTCTTCTTTACGCTGAAGATAGTTCTTAATGACATTGGCTGTATGTTTGGGGTCGTTGTCCTGCTGCAGAATAAATTTGGAGCCAATCGGACACCTCCCTGGTGGTATTGCATGATGGATAAGAATCTGCCTGTATTTCTCAGCATTGAGGACACCATTAAAAAAACTTGGATTTTATTGGCAATGATCGAGTTTGCTGAGAAAGTTGATTTAACATGAAAGTGAATGGCATAAAATTCAGAGTATGGTTGTGAATATCATTTAGCTGACATCTTTATCCAAAGAAACTTACAACAGTTTACCCATTCATACAACAGTATTTTCAGTGGGGGTAGTTTTAGGGAATGTATTAACCAGCTGTATAACTGTAAATAACTGTAAAAAGCTAAGTATAGGAAATCAGTTCTTTAGGGCAATGCACCAGGGGCAGGAGTGACATCCTGAAAGTGATCATTGTCTAAATAATGCATTACCAACTGTCCCATTTTCATCTCAGATAATATCTGGTCATATATTACATTTAACCTGCACATCCTATAAGATTCATGTTGATACCATAATGGATTAATATTTTTTGTGCATTTCTCAGTTTAATGTTAACTGCCCAGAATTCATTACTGAGCATTATGCCACCTTGACAGTCTAGTTCACTCAAGGAAGTTACAGTGGAAATCTAAGGAAAAAATGTCAGATCAAATAAGTTAAAAAGGTTTTTCCATATTGTGAGTCAGATTGATTTTGTTTGTGTAAAAAGTTCTTGAATTAATTTTTTTGGTGAGTTGCTCCTCTTCTATTATTTTAAGGATATGGGCTATTCTAACTTTAAAATTGTATGTTTTGTTTTCCTAACATCTAAGTACTAAGCTTAATGTTTGAAAAGAAATTTCATAGGTTAATCATTCTATTGCATTTTACTTTGCTTTGGATGACACTTTTCTCCTAAGCAATTTATATTAAGCTACATCCAATGTTTTACCCATTTATTCAAGAAAGTATTTGTACTGTAGCAACTGAGTGTAAGGATTTTGCTCAAGGGTACTCCAGCAGAAGGAGATTTGAACCTGGACACTTTTGTACAGGGCAGAAGTTCTATCCACTCCAACAACAACTGCCAAAATACTGTCAAAGTGTTATTGTTATGATGCATAATTTAAGTTTGCTTCTCACTGCTGGAGAGGGGTGATTAAAGTTTTAATTTTAGGACACGGTTATAGAATGTTTGAAAATGTCTTAATTAATGTCAATATTGACGTGTTCATTATATGTGCGTCATAAAACTAGCGATTTAATGGTCACCAAAGGAAGCACACCGAAGAGTTTTTGTTTTTTAGTATGTTATCTATTGATGTTTACTAAAAAAAAGTAGCACCATGGGTATTGTCATGACAGATGTTCACCTATGATAAATTTTTGACACCATTTACTGTAATGTTAAATTTTTAAATTTAAATGAAAATCCACCTGCACTCTAAACCGGTGACAGTAAGTCATTCTGTTGCCCTTCTCTTGTCGTGGAGCTAGCTTGCTGACTTGAAGTAGGAAGCTCTCCTTGTTTTTGACCAGAACACAAACAGCTTAAGTTAGACAACATTTAGCAAGCTGCAGTAAACTGGCTATATGACTTTTTTTTCAAATCAACACTTGCTGTTGTCTGATAAGTAGATACCTGGTGCCTAGGTATCGATCTGTCAGGCTAGCTTTACTGAATAAAACAAATTCATAGAATGACTAAGTAACTTCAAAATGTTTTTTTTTCACTACCCCCCTCTGATGAACATGTAGCTAAATTTTAAGCATTTTTATTCCTTTATTTTTGGATCAGACTGTGGAAGTAGATTAATTCTGCTCTGCAAAGCACACATAACAGAAACAACTGCTCTTTGCACTTCCTACTTCTTGTCACATTCAGTGTCCAGTCATAGCATCAGTTATGATATGATTTTTACTCACAACTAAAATACTAGATTCAATACAGTCTTCTAGAAATAAACTGTCTAAACAAGCACATATTAATTGTGTATTAATTATTTATTAATTAATTATTCAATTATTTAAATTATATAAACAGCTTTTATAACATACCATTATTCTACAGTAGATACATTACATTCTTAATGTTGCAATAAAGATAGATTTATAAAATAAGAATATAGCATAAAAAAGACTAAATAAGAATAAAAGTAATCTAGTGTAAAGCATTATTCTTTGCCTCACCTCCACAAAGTGAAAAACAGTCTGTGACCTTCTGATCCTATCACAGACATCCTTGAGCAAAACTATAAAAATATCTTGTAAAGAGTGTGAAAAGACAGAGAAGCCTTGAAAAGAGAACATTTTGAAAACAATAGACATGTTAGAAGCCACGAAGTATATTAAGAATTGCAAAAATCAGAAATATATTATTATAAGTATAAGTTAAGCATGTTCTACTATGTACAGTTTTCCTAAATAAAGTGCCTAAACTTTTATTAGTGGTGGCAAATGTTCAATGGTGCAATGTTCTTGGCATGAAAAGAAAGGAATAATAAAGTTAGGGGAAGAAAAGCACAAGGAGAACAGCATCACAAAAAAAGGAAAATTATACTGCATTCACCCTTGAGCTTTCTGCTTAAGGAGTCAAACAAAAACAAGTGTTTCAGTGTTGACAATGATGGTCAGAAAATTTTTTGCTATCCTGCACAGTTGAATAATAAGTGAATGGACTAAATAATGTTTTTACAAAAAATGACAAAATATGGTGCTGTTATCATTGTCATGTAAAAATGCATTAATTTTTTAAAATTAATTATAGATTACAGTATATATTTTTATTTAGTCCAGGAACCTGTTACATTTCCCTTAAAAGGTAGTTTAATCTAGTTGAAAATGGGATTTAGATAATGTAATTTCATGGAACAAATCAACCCCTTTAATGGTGTTCTTTATTTGTACAATGTAGATTGATGAATAGAATGGGTCAGCTGAGTGTTAATGTAAAGACTGAATGTAAAGTTTCTGAAACCAAATGCACTTTCAGGTAACTGCAACATAAGTAAAGTTAAAAATAAATATTCAGTAAAAATATTCTGAATGTGAGCAACAGTATATGTAGATAGTGTAGGTTATGTTCTGTTTGGGGTATTGGTTTTGCTTCTTCATTGCTATGCCCTTCTACCTCTGCTATTATATAATATTTTAGAATAGAAAACCTGATTATAGCCTTGGCCCATTGTTAACTTCACTGGGAAGAGAGGCACATACAATGGCTTATTTTTGTAAAAGCTTTTTTAACATGAATTTTAATATGTTTACTTCAAGCTTTTTTGTTTGTTTGTCAGATGTTTAGTTATATATATATTTACATGTGTAACATTTTATTAAATGTTTTGCTTGTATTTGTTTCTTTTGTAAAGGTTGTGTGTATATATTCCATAGGTGTGCAGGTTGGCCTGGCTCCGCTGTAAAACCCAGACGATTGACACACAGAAGATGAGGAAGAGCAGGAGCGTGCTGATGGTGAGCCCCAACAATATGAGGCCTGCTGACGACCTTTGTCATCTCCCACTCCAGATGAGTTGCACGTAGGAAGGACATATAAGTACACAGTGAAGGGCATACAGACAGTGTACTGTGCTAAATGATACTAAAAAAAATGGGCTCTGATGAGGCCCACTGCCAAGAAGAAGGTCTGGTGAAGTATGTATCATTAGACAAGTTTGACAGCTCTCCTCAGCAATAAGATTGTTCTTCTTTCACCTTCCATCTTATTTCACTTCTGAAATAAACTTTACTTTCATTTTCCTGATCCGTTCAGCTTTGAACATACCCACTTCTTCCTCAGCTTCTTTTTGGAAGGGCTCCACATTCCTCCCAGCTTCCAGATCCCTTCTAGTTCTAACGATGTCCATTTTATTTCCACAATCACACTTCCTTCACCTCACCCTCACCTGACTTCTCTCAGCTTCTTGATCTCCCCAGTAGTCCCAGCTCTACAAATCTTTCTTCACAGCCTTCATCTGAACTGTGCTATATTTCTTCTCTGACCGAGTTGCTCCTCAAACTAAGCCCTGGAATTAGTCTGACAGTAGTGGCAAGGTATTATTTCAGCTCTCTTCTTGTGCTGATTATTTTTCTGATGTATATTTGTCTGAGTGGGTGTGTGTAACAGTGTGTGTGCGTGTGAATGAATATATCATCTGGGTCAGCAGCACAACTGTCTGAATATTCGTTCAGAATATTTATTCATATTACACGATTATTAAACTAAACATGAAGGTTCAGTTCAGTATCAAGAAGACTGCACTGGGCTGTAAATGTGACTGCATAGAACTTAAATGTGGATGTTTAGGCTGCACAGATATGGAGAATACTGCTATAAGTAGTGTGAGGTGGCCTTCCATGGAGACTTGGGTGGGTGACTGTCACTCAAATCATTTGTGTGAGTTTCCTTGGTGCCACATGCTGTTACATAGAGGCCACTTAAAAACCAGTTGCTCAGATTGAATGTTAATAGTTTTCGTAGGTATTTTTTAATAGACTTCACCACTGACTGACTTAGGTCTGGAGCAGTTTTCTTAAAATATAAGGCAACATGGTGATACAGCAAACAGCACTGCTATCTCACAGTGCCTGTGCTGCTGAGGCATGTATTCGAATCTGACTCAGTCCATGTAGATCTTGTATGTTCTTCCTGTATTTATGCTTTTTCTTCCAGTTCAGATTTCCTTCCACAGTCCAAAGACATTTAACCTGTTAATTAATCACTGTAAATTGCCCATAATATGTGACTATGTGCATGTGTGTCCACCGTGAAATGGATTGGTGTCCTATCCAGGGTAAAGGCTCCTAGTTTAGGGCCCAGTGATTTCAGGATAGGCTCCAAACCAGAACAAGTGGTTAATGATAATATATGAATGGATCCTATTTCAAGTGATTCCATCAGTACAAGCTGATTTTAATATATTTTCGTATGTATATCTTTACATTTGCTTTGTTGCAGGATTAATTACTTGCTCTTCTCCTACACATTTTTGACAGGCCCTAGGTGTCCTTGTAAAAATTGTATTTTTGATAACTGCAGTAATCAAAGGGAATGACTTTTTCATTTCAGCATTCAGGAGAGGAACATTTGTTCTATCATTATTTGCCATCCTTATACCGCAACACTCAAGCACTCCTTATTTGAAGTAAGGGTACCCGGGTGTGGTTACTATGGCAACCTCACCTCATCACTGTGTGTTTGGGTCGCTCTGGCAAACCCCAAAGCTTGGGCTGCCTGGGAAATACTGTTCGCCAAACTGTGACCTCTCCCCCTGTCATCCCAGCTTTATGTTGGCAGCTCTGAATTTGTACATATAAGGTCACTCCTGGCATGTCCCGTGGCTGGCAGAAACATGCAAGGCAGGCAATCTCTATAAAACCGCTAACACTTTAAACTGATTGTTTTCCTGAGTCTCTCACAACATGGGGCAGCATCTTTCCAGATGCTCAGTTGTGCCAGTGAATTATTCAGGAATTACAAGCGTAATGACTTGTGACTGAGATTCACGTACAGCTATGTTTAGTTTTTAGTAGTGTCCCTGAGTAATCCCCCAGACAGGCAGTTAGATCACACAAGTGAAGTGTGACATTTTGCTGTTAGCAGCTCTTTTCTTCAACCAAGCACATTACAAAGCATTCTTACATTTCAGACATTTTAATGGTATAAAGACAGGAATTTGGCCTTTGGTTCTGCTGTCGGAAAACTGGGTAAATTTCAGGTACATTGTGACTTGTGTAACAGTGAGATCTGATCATCACCACAGCTCCAGACTGTGAATCCCTGGTTAGTGTAGTTTTCTACAGAAACGGACAGCAAACTAGATGAAAATGCTGAAATGCCACCTCAAACAAAGTATTTTAAATTTGACAAAAGTGGCTGCAAGACCTCCAGTTTGAGTGCTTTTTGTCAGTGTCTGCTGTTCTCCTGTACTCTGAGTTTTACAGCTATTGAACAAGTAATCAATAAATAATAAATATGAAAAAAACCTGGATAAAGTGGATAAAGTGATGTTTGATTGGTTTGTCAGTAAGAGGTTTGATCCAGGCATTGCCTGAGGTGCAGATTGAATCACTGAGGCTTTCTGAAGTATGTCTGAAGTCTTCTTTCATCACAGCAGCATTCAGGCTCATAAATCATGTAAATGAGCTCTCCAGATAACACTAGCCCATGCAGTGGCCAATGAACACAGCAAGACACCACCTGGCCACAGCTCTTTGTGCAGAAAATATATATATTCCTCATGCAAAATGCTCAGGGCAGTGGCCACTGACCCTTGTCCTGGACAAAGGTATGTGGGCTACCTCCATTGAAGAATTGCTGGCCTTTATCAGTAGCACAATTTTTTATGTTCAAAAAAATTAGTTGCAAAAAATTATGTTGAAAAAATAAGTGTTAATGCAAAAATGACATCAATGCCATTATGCTTTCAAAAATTTGGTTAACTTAGTTAACCGTTTTTTTCAAATCTAGTTAACTTAATTGACCACATTTATGTATTTTTTAAACATTATTTTCGAGTCTCCACATTTTGTCGACGCATTTGGTCTGATCAGTGTTTGGGTGCTGAAAACAAAAGAGAAAGATTTACAAATAAAAGTGAAGATAAGTGAAGTGCAGCATGAAAATGTAATACTCAACTTATTTACATTGTTAATGCTCTATATTATCATGTGGTATTATTTAAATATGAATAATGTGTGAAATTAGAGAAATATAACAGCTCTTTTACACAATGTGGATTCATGGATGTCACAAGTTTATATATGCTGTATACTGTATATAACAGTGTAAGGTGATGTGTAACTTAGGAGACTGTTGGAACAGAATTTTGTTGCCATAAGATGAGGACCACCTGCATATGATTGTCCTTTGCCAGTAGTGCTGACAGTGTTGATAAAGCAAGTGCCTGAGAACTTGCCCGTGCTCTGAACTTTCTTATAGTACAACATTGCAACTGCCAGCCAGTGTTGTTTGTGGCCTACTGAATCCTGCTCTATGTAAGAACAAGGCACTTTCTAAGCCTGTGCTCCCCGGTGTGATCAGTGCAGGGCTGTGTCAATAAGTGTGTGGAACAATCCAGCATCTCCTCAGCCAACAGCACCTCCTACTGTCATGATGATGGACCTTGCAGAACCGTTGGCCTTTCTCAGGAGGAAAAAAATCTTCATCTTTGTCTATCTGTACCAGCTTGGCAAAAAAGTATGGAAAAATTAACAAAAGAGAAAAGGGAAAAAGCATCTGTCAGTATATAATTTTGATTTGTGACTTTTCAGTGATTCGTTGCTTTTATCACCACTGTAATGCTAGCAGTTCTCTTATTTGTTGCTGCCATTTACTTTTCTTTTTTAAAAGAATAACCATAAATGTTTTTTTGTGAAGAAGATGAAATTTTAAAAATGCTCTTTTGAGTTGAAAGATATGGGTTGCAGAGTGTTGCTCATTGTGGTGTTCTGTGCCAGTGTGTTGCTGACTGTGGAAACATCAGGAACCAAAGCCAGACAGTGGTGAGGCAGCACTACGAGTCCCTAGCATTTGAACAGTTGAATGCTGCAAGCAGGCTATCACAGTGTGACAGCATGGCTGTTATAACCTAGTGCATCCTGGGAGAACAGTGAGGAGGTAACTGGATACCAGTGATGGTAATTGGAGAGAAATCCCGTGATACTGTTCCTCCATGTGACTAAGCAGTGCGAAGAATCCCTTCTGTGCCTGGATGCTGTTGAATGAGGTGAAAACTCAGTAGGTCCCTCCCTTTTCCTACCTGTAATTTTTACCATTTCTGTTTCTCACATATTGGTGTAAGTGGATATTGATAGTTCATGATACATATGTAAAATTCCTGAAGTAAATTAAAAATATGTAAATTCTGGAACATGAAATTGCTCCATCCAGTGCAGTACATGAAACTTGTTCATGCTGGAGCAATACATAGTGCAATGGTTGCTTGACATCTCAGTAACTGAGGTCTTTTCTGTCTAGAGAAGTAATTTATTTGGTCTTCTCTCTATTTTTCTGGGTTTCACCAGTCTATGACACTGACTGATTCACTTACATACAGTGCAGTCAGTGTTTATGTAATGGTGGTGTATATACTGAGGGCTGTGTATTTTTGTAGTCTTTTTTTCCTCTCTGTGTGCATATTTGTGTGCACAGACTTATGTGTGTTGTTTGAGTTGTCCTTGGTACTTTTTTAACATGCAAAATACCTTTCTTGCAGAACATAGGCACAGTCTCTCCAAGTCACACCACTGTCTCTCCCAGTTATATGTACACTGTGGTCACCTGCCCACCATTGACATCCCTTATTAATCTTTGTGTCAGTTTGAATATATTTTTTCACCGCAGTCTCTCCACTAGCACTGAGAGAAAACGCTTGCATTTTCAGCTGTTTTTCTACCATGGATTATCCAAGCCCACCCCTGAAAAGAGGACTTTGAATTGTTGGTTTTTGAAAAGACCACTATCTCTTAACTGTGTCCACACTGAAGACTACTGTCCTTGCTGCTTCCTTTCACAGCTTCCCCTTGTAAAGCAGAGATTTTAAAAATCTACTTGACTGTATTCAGGTGTGTGTGTGCTCCCCATGAAACACTAGTACAGCTGGTACCATTGGTACATCACACTGCCTGGGCATGGGTTTGAATACATCTCTGGGTTTCCTCCCACAGTCAGAAGACTTGTTTCAGGTAAATTGGTGACTAAATTACCATTAGTGTGTGTTTGTTGAGAATGAATGGGTGTGTGTGGTTGCACTGCAACAGATTGGCATTCTGCCCAGGCTGGTCCTTGCTTTACATTCAGTGCTTCCAGGATTGGCTCTGGACCACCAAAGCTTTGCATTCGACAGGTGGATGATAAAAAAGAAAATGAAAAAATGTCCACACTGAGTATAGTCTGTAAAGGTCGTTGTTGCACTTCATGGCTAGTAATCATTCACAGGTCCTCTGCCCCAATGCTGACATTTCCAGTTGCTGGAGGTCACTGCTAACAAATGTATCTCAACAGATAAATCACTGGCTTCAGGCTGCAGATGTGTCTGTAGTATTCTGTCTTCATGTCTGTAACACTGGCAGGTTCAAACCACGTGTAGGCACAGAAAGTGTCAGTTGCACTGAGGAGGTGCTAATAGGCAGTGAATGGCAGCATGTGACTTGTCAATGTGTTGCTGAATGCTTAGTTAACCTAGCTAAATTTAAATATAATTAAGTAACATAATTTCTATTTATATCACGCATTGCACCACTGCAGTATATAGGGATGACTGTTTCAAAAGCCAGAGCCCAGAGTCTTTCTCTTGGGAAATTCATGATAGAATGACCAGGTTAGCACATAGGACATCCATCTTCATTTTTTCTGTGGTCAGGTGTTTAGTGTTTTTTTGATCTGTTTCCTAAACCGCTGGAACTGAGGCCACTTTTTACTGTTGCACTAGACACAAGGGTAAGGGCGTCCTCTAGTGTTCACTGGTGTGACACACTTGGAACTGTGAAATACATTGACCTGAATCATACAGTGAAGAGTTTATTCACAGTTAATCCTGCTTGAGAATGTTCAAATGATTAAAAAAATAAAGGTGATAAAGAAGATCCAACATTAAGGCCCCTTTAAAAAAAATGAACGGGAATGTGATGTGTAGCTACCGATACCACATGATAACTTATTTCAGACTTAATGCAGGACTTTGTGTTGTTGTCTGTGAGTGTTTGATGAAAAAGTTTCAGAGCTGTGGATGAATTTTGTATTTAAAGCTATGGTATATGACAGTTGTCCTCATGAATAAACCCAGGAAAGGATTCTCTGTGCAAGAATTGTAAAAGGAAGGCCTTCATATGTCAATTATAGTTGTGCTTTTGTAATATGGATCATTATTTTGATAAACTTCTCTTTGTAAACAACCAACCTTCTTGCTTTCCCAGGATGGCAAAGATGACACAGATTGCAGCCCAAGTGAATCCTTTGCTTCCCCCACTTGCACCCTGGGCGTGGACTTGCGCAGGGGGCGTAGGCGTTACTCCGGTAATCTGCAGTTGCCACCGCTGTCTTGGAGGCAGATGGAGAGGCCCCGCACCCCAGATGAAGATTTCATCCCCCGGCCCACCACCTTGTCCTTCGTTGCACCGCCACGCATAGACATCACACCTGTGGACCCTGAGGGGTAAGGGCACCAGCTTTTACTTCCTCCTGCTTTGTGATGAACAAGATTGAGCATGTCCTGCCTCTAAAAGATGAGGGATCAACGGGAGAGCCAGCCTGTATTAGTCCTCTGAGTGAAAGACACCTCTCTTCACTCCAGACTGTTGCTTTCATACTAATGTTAGAGCAACAATACACTCATACAGATTGGATGCACCTGAGATCCTTATGGACACTGAAGTTAAGTCTGTATTAATGGTAAGAGTCTGTCTGCTAATTAATGGCTACTTATTAAATCAAAGTGGTCAGATTTAGTCAGACTTCAGTAACAGATTGCTTTCATCTGTGACATAAAATATGAAAATGAGCCCCTTTACTTATTTAAACTGGCTGAATGAGTGATTTTTATATCATAGGTAATGCAACTGGGCACAAGTGAGCTCAGTTCCACAGTAAAGAGATGTAGTGGTTTAATTATTTTCCAATAATCTTTTCCAGGCTGCATTAGGATTTTTATATATTGAGTTAGGGCCATGATAGCATGGTGGGTTAAGCTGCTATCTCACAGCTCCTGGACTGCTTGCCTGGGGTAGGGTTCAAGTCCACCACGTGTGTGTAAGGGTTTACGTATTTGTTCTGTGTTTGTTTGTACCCCTCACATGTGAATAGAAGAATGTAAAACTCAGAAGCTGTAGTGGTGAGTGCCTATGAGTTCAGTTTAATTTGATGGGACTTCCACCCATGGCGTGAACTATGATTTGATTCATTATTCAGCCTTTTGTTTCGTTTCACTGCAGGCGAAAGATATACATATGTGGGTACCAAAGGATTTTTGAAATTTTAAGTTTTCTGGGTGAAATTGTGCATTATTTGAAAAATGTTCCTTGGTACTGATGATTTTGGCCACTATTGTAGGACCTTTGTGCCCTCTGAAAAACTTGGAAGCTACTGTGAAAAAGGGACAGCAGTTGAAAATGGTGTTGGTAAGCCATGAAAGCATAGCACAAGTGAGAGATGGAGAGCAGCAGTGTGGGGACAGGGGCCCAAGACCATTCCAGTACAATGAGAGCAGTCCCCCAAGCAGTCCGGTTACAGGACCCATGACTGAAGTGCTAGGGTGACAGGGTGCAGTGCTGAGTTCATAACTGCTGGTTTCTAGCCTGCAGTTTTTCAGAATTAGCCACATTAAAAGCACAAGACAGGTTAGCTCAATTTCACTTTTACTCAATGTGTTTTCCCTAGAAATGTTTCCCAACAGTGAGAAAGCTTTTTCACTAAAAAGTTGTTTAACTTACTACAAAAATTTCTGTGGGAGGAAAAAGCTGAAAGAGAAAAATATATAAATATATTTTGAGGGTGATAAGAAAACAGGAATTGGAAAATTATACTATACTGATGACGGTGGGAGCTATTTTTGGTCATTTTTTACAGCCTTATTTTTAGCCTGGTGGTTGCATTTTAAGCAGTCGTTGGAACTCTTGTGGTTTGATGGAGAGTTACATCTGAGAAGCATCAAAACTGCAGTGTCTCTTGGTGCTTCATGTCCTGTAACAGAGGCAAGTGTGAAGACATAAAACAATGGCTTCAGCATCAAATCTATAATATACTTTATAATAATACATTGTGTTGTGTGCACTTGAGTGTACATATACACAGACAATCTTCGATTTACCTCCGAGTTAGTCATAAGTCATATCAATTGTAAGTCAGATCATACTTGTGACAGAATGGTTATAGCTAAGCATGCGGTCCACCATAAGGTATCCTCTTTTCAAACATTTGATGTTTTTGATTGGTTTTTTATTTCTGTGCAAAGTACAGTATATAACCCATACATTTATTCAACAATTTAAAAAAAGGTATTGTATTCTTTACCAGAGATTCTTTTTTGAAAATACACTTTTAAATACTTAATTGTTCTGTGCCATACAACAGCAAGATGTTGTAAGTGTAAGTGATGTGATCTCTTGCAAATGTTCCATTGTTAAGCCCGAGAGAAGTGCATGCACAGAGTGTTTTGGTGAGTGTTCAGTTCTGGGAAATGCGCAATAAAGGGATGTGTGCCGAATTAACCCACCGTGTTACTTTTAGTAATGGAAGGGAGGGAGAAAGGATCGTGGGGTAGTAGCTGCGAAAAGATGCTTGCTAGATGTGTGTGGGTGGGATGGATGTAAGCCAGACTTGTACAGCATTCACCTTATGCAATTGTTACACTACAATGTCACACATGGACCTGCGCAGCTACGCATGTGCAAAGTTTTAATGCATTCAAAACATTTTCATAACATTTTAATCTATAGTATAAGCTGTAAGTGCTTAATCATGTTGCAATATATGTATAGGTTTTTGTATGGCTGACGGCAGGCACTATTGTTAGGCTACAACATTGTACATGTACTGCACATTTAACGTTACATAAGATGTTTGTGTTTACATCTCTTTACTCTTTAGCTATAACATGTTAATTTGCTTACCAGAATTATGGAAATATTAGATAATTTTTTTTTACAATTTTGTTCCATTTCTTTTTCGAATTGCTATTTATTCACATATAAATTTATTGATTGTTGACAGTTGCAAGTTGCATTGCACACACATACACACAGGCACGGGTACTGCCTTATGCAGGACACCCAACCACAGCACACAGAGATCTCTATGTAATTTATGGTTTGTTACACATTTCTGCACTTCTGGATGAAATTTTGATATTTGAATTTTTCTTTTTTTAAACAGTTTTTTGAGCTACAGTCCATTGTTTTGAGTGGATCAGCACATAAATCGAGTAATGATAGTAAAAATCAAATTGTGTTCTAGCAAAACCATATATATCAAGTGCACTTAAATCGAAGGATGACTGCCTATGTAAGTGATTATAGCAAAAAGCTATTTAATTGTGTTATTTAAATGTGATTGATGAGAGGTAAGAGGAAAAAGAAGAAGAAGGCATCACCAGAGGAAGACATTGCAACGGAAGTTAGTTAGGTATCACAGTTTACTTAAGTGAATCTAGTCTGGTGCCCAGGAAACTCCACTTACTTGAATATTTGACAAATCAGCATGTGCTGGGGGGCTGTTGTGCATGAGAAGAGAGCTCATTGTAGGGGCTTTATAAACCCTGTGTAGAAAGTCCAAGTCCTTAGTCCATAGAGGAAGATGGCCTATATGTAGTTGACTATGAAAATTATTTGTAAAATGATTCACGTTGTGCAAAATATAGAATAATATGATGGGAACATCCCCTAAATTCACAGTTCTCCCAATTCACAGTTCTCTGCAGTGCTGAGCTTTGTACCATGTGTCCACAGGAAGCCAGAAAGATCTTCCACTTGAGCATCTTCATGTAATTAAGGGTTCATTGATGGGGAGAATTTCATATTGCTGTGTTGAAAATCCTGAAGAGATGTCCATCAAGATCTTTGTCTCCTTATAAACCTACTTTCAACATGTACCCTGTTATTGACCTTTTTTTTCTTTTAAGGAAGTTTAGCAGTTGTTTAGCAGTTTAGCAGTCTTAACATTCATAGTTGACCTAGTGTTGACCTTCACATTTGCTCTAAACAGATATTTGCTGACTTACAATATGATATATGCAACTAATGACTTACAACAGTTGAGTCGTAACCCCTGGATCTGTCACTGGTTGCGTGTCTAGCAACGATTGGGTTTTGTTTAAGAGTTTTATTTACAAAACTTTTTGTTTCTCTTTGGAAACTAAAATAAAAGTATTATATTATTTTAGTATTTTATGTTGTCGTTCTGCAATGCATTCTTTTAAAATGAACATTGTGTGAAACTTGTAATATACATTTATATATATAATGAAGCCCCATTACACACGACAGCCTAGATTGGTGGCTGATGACGAAGTGGTTATTTTTTCAATTTTCGTAGCGGCTGCATAGTTGATGATTTGATCCTATGTGAAGCTGTAGTATTTGTAGTATTTGACCTTTTTATAAAGCAGGCTCTCTTGCTAGAGTAGTGCAAACTGAGTGACCACCCAGACTGAGTGAATTTCTTGAGCTGCCACCATTCAGATGATTAGTTTGTGTGTTTAAATGCTACACCACCTGCTGGCTGCCAGTGTGTTCCCAGGGTAACACACATTTATAATGGTGGAATGTATGTGGTGATGCTTGGTGCCACTACCTATTTTTGCAGTGCAGGTTTTGACATAGAACATTTTGAGTGAGCTCTGTGGAACTGGCCCAACCAGCAGCCCAGCCAGATGTTTCTCAGCAGTCACGGGTCCTTTGAGCTATGACTGACCATAGCCACTTTTGGACCAGGGAACAGTGGTGGAAAGATAATGAGGTTCATTTATTGGACAAATTTAGGGATTCTGTCTGTTTCGCTGCTTAAGCACAATGTTGTTACTTTTAGGTTTATGCTTTGCAAATGGACATGCAATGAAAATGAAACTCACTTGTATGAGGAACATGAAGTTTCAGGCTCAAATTGGTCCTGATGATGTAATGATAATCTACCAGAAGATGGCAATGTCATTAATGAAATTAAATAAGGTTTTGATGACATAAAAGACTATTTCTATCTCTATATGTAAAAAGCTGAATCTGTCTGTTTGTCCATTTGTTCTTTATGTACAGCTGTTTTTCAAGCCACAGACTTGAAATCAGTACCAGATATCTTTCACATCAGATAAGTCTTTAGCATAGTTAAACACACACACAGACTAGTAAAGTGTGCCACCACCCAATTTCCATTTGATTTGTCAACGTTAAGACAAATGGACAATTTTGCACAAAAAAGCCCTCAAACACATACACGTACATTTTTTTTCCGGTTCACTAGGACTGTACTAAATAAAACCATTTTTTGGTGGAACAGTTTGAAGATTACATAATGTGTTGTTACTTTTTACCTATCCGACCCTATGCCTTTTTGACCAAGGCAGGACCAGGTAACTGCTAATCAACAGTAAAAACAATGTACAAACCTACATATGGATGAACATTTATTTCTTGATGATCAAATTGCCCCTATGTGTCCAGGTCAATCAATTGTGCTCTGCTCCTGATGGCATACAATGTACATTGCCAGCAACATATTGCCCTGTGGTTGCTTTCTTTGGTCTCTCCTTTTGGAAGCAGCTGTAAGTCCACAATCATGGGTGTGTGAAAAGTGCACACTTTTCCTGTATTTGGAGAGCTCTGCTCTGGAAGCTGTTCCTCCAGCCTGCCATGTGAGAGCACCATTGCGGCCCCTCTGTCTTGCTGTGTTCCCTTGTATGATCTCCAAATGCTGCTTCTGCTGCTCTGGATGTGTACAAAGGTGATGTGGTACAGGATTGTGATTATTCATTTACTGTTATGTTTTTTCTTTTTTATTTCTTTTTTGGCCTGGAGTAGTGGCTTTTAATATCTGCAGGAAGCAATAAACTGGAAGAGTTATTTTTAGGGCCAATTTTTCTATATCTTGGGCACCTTTAGGTTTCATCTAAGCAAGAATTTGTTTTTCATTCTGCAGTGCCAGATCTCCTCCAGGCTATGGGGTATGGAGTATATTAGTATGTTGATTGTTTTATGATAGATTTTTTTTTTACCATGGTGAAAGCAAATTAACATGCAGTGACCACTTTCTCTTCATTGTAGAAAATCTGAGTATCTTTTAGGATTTGTTGACCATGGATGTGATTCACCAACAGACACTACATGTATATTAATGCAATTTTTCACTCATGTAGAGTTTCATGACATCTGAGGACAGGTACAGTTTCTGGCTGTGCTTCCAGATCAGCTCGAGGTCAGCCACATGCTCCTAACATTTACCTTCCACATGTTAACTGTGTAACACTATCATGGATTATGTCTTGCATTGTTCTTGTATGAAGGACCAGTTTTACATCAACTGTATTGTTCTTATCTTTAAGTACTTGGCTGTCCAGCTGCCATCTGTCGTACACATTCTGAGTATTTACTTTAGTGTTAGGGTACAAGCACTAGAACACCGAGAGACAACAGAGCAGTTTGTGTTCACTTCATCTTTTCATCGTGCCCATTTTACAGGCCAGCAAATTAACTGAGGTGGTGGCCAAGGCTAATCACACAGATACTTATTCTGTTTCCATCTTTTCATGTTTGCTAGCTTTTACAGTAAACTTGAATTGTTGTGATATACTGGCCCTAGACAATACTGGCAAATTCCTTAACATATGTAATGCCAGAGGCAGCAATTGGCATAGTGGTTAGATCTCTCTGCATCCTCTGACATTGAAGGTCCACCTTCTCCTGCAGTGTCTTAGATCAAGGTGTTTACCATAAAAGTTGATCTGTGGTATGGGCAAATCATTGTAGTAGCTCAGTGTTTAGTCACTTCTGAGGCAAGCGTCAGTGAAATGCATTTGTGTAATTTTTTCTTGGTGTAATTGAAAGAATTGTGGTGCTAAGAGAGACTGATATGTCTAGGCTCAGCTCTGAGGGCCACACATTCAGTGTCACTCACAGCCGTGTGACTGACCCATGACCCCTTGCGCAGGTACCACTGATTGGCAGTGCATCCTGTCATTGTGTGCTGCAGGTCCAATAGTGAAGACAGTACTTAGCAACAGAGCCACAGGGCAGTTCAGGTTGTTTCTCATTGTTGAAATAAATACCACTGCATACCACTCAGAACACAGAATTTGTCACCACGTCTGGATCACAGTCGACTGAGCACCAGACACACTTCGAGACAAATGCAACAAAAAATTTTTGTGAGCCTAATTGTTTGTCACGTTTTCCTCAGAAAGACACACGGACGAATAATCTTTTTTAAGACTGTCTTGTACTTTGTGAACAAGCATTTATTCTGCAGCACTTGGAGATAGGACGCCTTTCCAAAAGTTTGTTACTCTCCATTTGCCTTGTCACAACCTCCTTCCCAGGCCTCAATCTGAGTGAGTGCCCAAGGAATCATCTCACTTCTGTACTGTTTATTACAGAGGAGGGCAGTGTAAGACATGCAAATGAAACACCATGTATTTTAATCAGAGATGCCATTCTCACCTTAGAGTGAAGCATCTGTCTGGCCACATAAACACATAAACAACAAAATGCCTTGCAAGGTTATGTGTGAAACAGTTGCACACAAATGGTTGGCAACCAACCCAGAATATTTGTACAGCAAGCAGGACAGCCACAAGTACCAAGAAATTTACTGCAACACGTCCACTGGTTTGATGTTAGCCATCGAGTTTGTGTCTGCCTCGGCCTCCGTCGTCATGGTGAGAATCCCTGCAAAGATTAGAGTGCTGGAAAAATAAGTATTTGTCAGTGGTCCTTGCTGCAGTTCACCTAATTTCTGCAAGTATTTCTCACCACTTCCATGTATACATCTTATTTACATTTTCATCTGATAAGCAGACATAACTTTCTTTTTTATGTTAGCCAGCATTGGACATAATTCTGCCCTAAACTTTCTTTGATGGGAAAACTATTTAAGACTGGACTGTTTCTCCTTATTCTGTTTGTCAGGTTGACGGCATTGAGCAGTTCTGATTTCTAAATGATCCCTGTCCATTCTTTGCAAATGCAAGCACAAATGTGTGGCCCATCTGTTTTCCTTTGTGTATCACATGCTCAGTGTAGGGTTACACTTTTGTCTTTGTTTGTCCTAATAGTTCTCATCTGTCACCTGAATGAGTGGGAACTGCTAAAGGTCACTGTCCATCAGAATTCAGCTGCAGCTGCACGGTCACCCAGAAACCGGACAAATCGCTGCTGCCTGTTGTCAAAAAGCCAGGCAGCCAATCAGCGTACCGTGGAGGTGGAGCCTCAGACCACTCTGTCTATGTACATACTTCAGAGATTTTTTTTGTTCAATGAGCAGTCATCCATGCTTTGACTGGCTGCTGTACGGCTACATTTTCTGAGCCCCTCCCTGCTTGTGGAGGGTCACCCATTAGGGATCTGTAACCTTTGTATAAGAAGAGGCACCTCTCTGTCCTACGCTGTACGGAGGGAAGCGGCCAGACAAACAAGGGGTGTGTTCCACCCCGGACTGGATTCATGTTTCATGAGGGCTATTCCTGGTGCTGAATGGATTCAGTGAGGGTTGGTGTGCGCTTAACCGGCATAACATACCCAACAGGAGGCTGCTGACACAGAAGAACATACACAGAAAAAGAAAAAGAGAGAGAGTGAGCGAGCAAGCGGGAGAACCCGAGCTGTTTTCCTGGGAGGAGTGACGATGCTCTGAAAAGCTTTCCCTCCATCCGTCTGCTCAGTGGGAGCGGGAAGCAGGTGTCGATCAGTGAGCGCTGATCTGTGCAAGAGCCCAGAGCACTGCTGCCAGAGGATCAGAAGTGAGAAGGAAGCCACACTGTGCCGGGCCAAGCCAGCATGTCTGTCCGAGAAGCTGCCTCCCATGAGCTGGCTGCCCCTGACACAGACCTCTGTATCCGTACCTTCAGAGAACACATGCACCTGGAGCTGGAGCCCCCCAAAGCGGCAGGAAAGCGGAGCACTTCACCCAAGATCTCCCCGCGCAGCTCACCGCGCCTCTTTAGGAAGATGATGGTAAACAAGAGCATCCGTCAGCGACGGCGCTTTACTGTGGCACACACCTGGTAAGGGTCACATTGGGGGATTGCTCTGGCCCAGCCAAGTAGACAAGCCCCAATACAAGGGCATGGCAGGGTATCGTCTTGTACATGGCATGATGTAAATGGTGACAGTTCTACTTTGTGGAGGGCACAGTAACCCTGATGTCCCCATTCTTGGCTGCCCAATGATTCTCAAAAATGTCCTTTGTGACTTTGTGCCTGAAAGCATCTGTTTGGGTTTAAGAGTGTCAAGGCTGTTTGTTGCTACAGCACTTTATTTTTACTAGCTGTTTTGTCTGTTGTTTTGTTCTGTTAGATGTGCTCAGCATTAACAGCTGATTGATGCTTTTAAGGTACTTTAATAAAAGAGCTGCTTGAGGGACTGCATGGTGTCAGTCTGGCTGCTGTGAAGGTGTTAGGAAGGTAATAGTTATACCAGTAACAAAATATTCTGACTCCTTTTATTATGTTTATTTACTTATTCATCTTTTCCTGGTCAAATATGGTTGTTTAAGCACCATATAGTGTGTGATTGTGTATTTGGTAATTCTTCCATTTTTGGGGGAGGACTTTTGTTACTGATGATGCAAGAGAAAACTTCCACTCTGAGAAATGTGTTATTTAAATAACCCAATATCATCATCATCTTGCTTCTCCCATGCTTTGCTGATAGTATTTATACAAAGTAATTAATGTATTGGCATTCATTTGTAAATTTTGAAAGTTAAATGTCCTCTCTTTCTTAATCATTTATCTTTTAATTTTGGACAGAAACAGACCCCAATTCAAAATGCAGAGCATTTGGTTAATAAAAACCCCTTATTAAAATGCAAATAGATGTGCAAAACAGCAGTTATTATGACTGTGGTGGTGCTGAGCAGCACTGGTTTCCTTTTTGGTTGCACACGTCAGATCTAACAGATCAGAAAAGGGGGCCAAATTGGAGATCACACAAATGCATAAAAATAGGATCAGTCGACTCGTGATGTTTCTCACATAAATGCTTTTTTATTCTTTCAAGATTTTGGACTTTTTGTTTGTCACGTTACCTTGGGGTAATTGCCTGCTAGAATAAACAGGGCTGACGGAGTGATGCTTGGTTACCTAAGACTCCTGGTGTTGCGTTACTTGGACAGTCAAGGGCCCTTTGTGTAAACACCAGTGCCATTCATTTGCCCTCACGGGGGTCAACTGTCATACTGTGTGCAAGTGTCTGTCATTTTTAATGTACATGTGTGCGTTTAGATCATGCAACTAGCATAGTGCCCCATGCTTCCAGGATAGCCTTTGGACAGCTGTGACTTTGGCTAAGAGTTTTCGATAGTGAGTGAATGATATAAGCCTGTGAGCATTGGTATGCAACATTTGTAAAATATTGCTTTGTTGTTGTTGTGAAGTTCTTGAATCTGAACTGGATCTGAACATGTAGATGCTAATTCTGGACACACACCTACCTGGCAGGACATGCTCACACACCTCTGCTTTTGGCTACGCAAATGCCTTCTTGGACGTTTACGCACATCTGCGTAACACCATTTATTAGGACCAGCTCTGTAAGCTCTCTGCACCTCACCACTGAGCAGGGTTGATAAAGGGGCATTCAAGACCAATCAGCCATAACCATCTGAGGGGATCCTACTTAAATTCTTACTTTACGTCTGTCTAATGGTGCAAATTTTGTTGACCCCAGCTTTGTTTTTGTTTGTGTCACATGTTTTCATGTTTAGTTGCTGCCCATGCCTCTGCACAGTTCCCAAAACGGGCTTGATATTTTTCTATGAGCAAAGTCTTCTAACCTGAGAGACAGAAATCATTGCAGTGGCCAAATCTTGGAACATAAACTGAAGACTTTTTCTTTGAATCATCTATAATTTTGAAATTTTTGCCAAGATGATTTGTGAAAAGGAAAATGAGACCCCTCACAGAAAACTGCAGAGAACTGAAGTTTTGGTCAGTTCTCAATGTCATTAGGAACTGTTGTCCAAACACTACAAACACCAGGCATTCAACAGTGCATGTGCAAGTCATACTGGATGAAACAACAAATCAACTTGTAATATAACACTGCTGCTTCAGCATTTCAAGGCACAACAGTCCACTTCTGCTGATGGCATAGTATAGTGTAGCTAGAGTGCCTAATGTCTTTGTCTTAGTCATATTAAGTTAGACTCTTCAGAAGTAATCAAATGATGATTCAGCTGCTGTCCTTCACTTGATCAGAATTCTCCTTTATTGCTAACAATTTTTGTCTTTGATTACATAATGCTGCTTGAGAATCAAAGGCATGCTGATTGAAACCCTGACAGAAGAAGACATGAATAGTTTGATAGGATGGACTTACTAACCTAGTGTTGAGTCTGAGAGCAGTGATGGCTCCTCTTAATTCCACTATTCTGCTATGTTATTCTTCCAGGTTAATGGAAACCGTGAGGCGGCAGCAATAGGCCTGCAGAAATTTGCTCTGCTTTTCTTTCTTTGTTTTTAAACAAAAATCTTACTTTCTCACTTACTTTCTCTCAGAAATGGATTTTTTTCCTTTTTTTTTGGGCTTGAAGTCAGTTTTTAGCTTCAGATTTTCTTTTACGTAATTTCTTTTTTTTGTAATAGAATAATGTTTCTCCTTCCAACTGTAGAATCAAGTTACTTCTGTACATAATCTTCCTTCTGGTCCAAAAGTTTCTTATTTAAACAGCCCTTCACTGGAAACTGGCTATTGATGGTGACAGTTTGAAATGCCTTGGAGAGGGCTACTGTTGTTCTCTTGTGGGCTGGGAAAACTGTTCATCAGAAATTGGAACATGTCTTCCTACTACTCATTACTCTGTTGTCATCATCCTCCTATCAAGGATGTGTAGCTAACCAGTGGTCACTCTGTCCTGTTACAGTGTCTCACCCGCTATCACAGGCCCTGTGCTAAGTGGCCCACAGAGGGGGCGCTTGAGTGAAGAACAGCCTCATAAGTGGCATAATAAGGGAAATCAAGCAGCAGAGTGGTAGCCATCTCTAAAAAAAAAAAAAAAAAGCCCCTTAACAGGTTTGATCCTGTTCTTTTTATTTCTACTTTGGGAACAAACCCTTAGGACTGGGATAGAGGATGTGGCATGCAGGAGAATTATACCAAACAGAATATTAAGAAGAACGTTGGACATAATTTATCAAGTGTCACTGCTGTAAGGAAGATGTCCCCACAAGAACACATTTAACATTGTCAAAAGTGGATGACTGCGGATTTTTTCACCATGATGAAAAGATTTACTCCATTTAAAAACTTTTAGTCAAATGAGTTATTTCACCTGGCTTTAAATTGCTACTTATGCATATAATATTTGACTGGCCTCCAAGGAAATAATGCTTAAAATGATATGTATAATCAGCGTAATATTTCCCACTAAAAATGAAATATTAACACTTTCTAGAAGTAAGACTTCTCTAATTTTCAACATTTTCTAAACATATTGCTTTAGACAGTCCTCTACTCTCCTCTGCTGGCTTTTCAGGTCTTTTACAGCCATGGAAAAATTATTGCTCAGTTTTGAACATGGCAGTCACTTGTTTTAATGAAGATACATTTTGGTGTCCTGGTCTATGTAAATCGAAATGGCTTTAAAAGTGTTTGATCTTTTTTTATAAAAAAAATCCTGCATAGGCAACATGGTTTTGAAGTACTAATGAATAAATGTTCCGTTTCGGCGTTAAAAAGTGTACAAGACAACAAAAGATACTACAACAGCTGCAGCACCTCAACTTACTTGTAGTAGCAGATGTGCAGTGCATGCGGGGATGTAGAGTGTATGTATTTGTAGATGTGTTTCTGTAATTTCTCATTCCTCCTGGTCCAGTATATTTCCCATAAGGAAAGTCAGACTTACTGGGTTTCAGTTCTATAATTTACTGAACTGGAAAAAGGAAATTATCTGTAGAAATCAGGTTGTCACCCATTCTTAAGGTCCTGGTCAAAAACTCCTGGGAAGTCAACACGTAATGGAATAGATTCTCTATGAGGGGGTGACTGCACGACAAATTATTTATTTGTTAAACAGTGGAATAAACGATTGTGTGTGTATACAGGTAGAGATACATACATGAAATGCAGCAGCTTTTCAATTGGACAGTCTTGTTGTGCATATGCAGAATAAACTGTCCCAGAATCCAATTGCTGCTGTTATTCATTAATTCTTCATCAATAACTGCTTGTTCATTTCAAGTTCATTGTGATCTGGAGCCTATCCTGGAAACATAGGGTGTGATGCTGGGTACATCCTGGTTTGGACAGTGGAGTATTGCAGGGAAATCACACATGTGTACACAGACCACATTATTGGCATATTAGAGACACCAGTTCAGCTGGAAGAACAAATATGGTGAGAACCTGCAAACTTCAAACAAACTGAGCTAGATGTGAACCCACAGTCTTGGTGGTTGGAGGTACCACTGCTACCCACTGTTGGGATTTCCAGCATATAGTTCAAGTGGTTTCATACCACAGTTCAAAGTCTGGCCTGTTGTGGTCCACTGTGAGGGATAACTCGCTGTTAGAAACCAAGATTAATATATCTCATTTTGCAGCAGGGCCATTTTTCAAATTCTGATGCAGCAGTTGGTTGCAGTTTCTACTATGAAATGAGGGTATTTTTTGAAGTGAAATGTATTAACTTCAGAAATAAACTTTTTTAAGGTCACGATAGGAGTTCCTTCACAGTGTTGCGTTAAAAAATCACAAGGTTAAGCTTCTGCTTCCTTAACCTAAAAGATTGTATCACCCATCTGACAGAGGGTGCCTTGTCTTGCCCACAGTGCTCACAACTCGGTATCTTCCCATCGCCTTGAAAAACCGCAAGCCATTGTCATGTTTATAGCCATGGCAGTGTATTCACATGCTTCAGACAACTGGTCCCTTTGTTCTTACTTAAATCTCTTTAACACAATATCTGTAGTGTGATAACCATGAAAAATTGTGATTAAGTCCAGTGTGTGAGATGTAGGTATAGATGTGAATTAACTAGCTTCTAACAAAAAGTGACTGCTTCTAATTGCCAGCAGAATAAAAATGTTTTAATTGAATAGAAGAACCCTTACAGAATCATATATTCTGTAATCATATACTGCATATACTGTATGTAATCTATATTTATTTATACACAGGATACAGCCTTAAGTAATTAAATGATTGCATCTTTTTTTCAATGTCCTGGATGTAGTGAAAAGAGCAATATAGTCAAGAGAATGACATCTTTCTGTTTCACTGATGTAGGCATCCCTGGCTGCACAATTTAGAAGTATTATTGTGTCACCCCTATATTTAATTTAAGACCAAATGGGAAAAGCCCTCAACACACAGTGTTCCAAACCGTATGGCAACAGATGACGAACAGATGATTAATCGGTCAGGTTGGTTCCTGCCTCTGCAATGAACACGGCTTTAATTGTTTTCCCATGTACCTTTTGAATTCCAATGATGCTGAAGCCCATATAGATGACCCCTGCTGAGATTGCCTTGGCTATGTTTGGGTCACACCAGAGAAATGCTGCTTTGGTATGTCTGCCTAACATCATGCTGTGTGTGTGAGAGCGAGAGAATCAGTAGGGGGTATGGCTGAGTGCTGGTTCTAATAACTGGAAGCATTTCACTTTAAAGTACTGATTGAACTCAGAGCTGCCTTACTATGATGGCGCTCTCTGGGTGAACCTGGATCCTATTTCAGTTTTAAAAAATGGAGGATTTTTTATTCATCATAATTTGTGGCAAGGTTATAGGCTAGGGTCACATGCAAAGAAATGTAAATTGATGCGTATGTATAAAACAATCTTGAGCCTCTGCAAACTTAATAATGCAAATTATTTTCACTATCCTTGCTGCAATTTGTGTGTGCATGTTGTAAGGTTGCATTTCTAGTCTTGATGCCCATTGGAATTGTTATACGTATACAACTTGTATTGAGCTCTTGTCTAAATGCATTGATTCACTTGGTTTTACTTTCCAGCATTTCTCTTTGTGTAAGCGTCATATAATTATATTTCGTATTTCCTTATTAACATTTTTTATGAAACAGCTCTCTGTAAATTCTGCTTCAGTGTTGCTACTGTATGGTTTGTTTTTTTTAGAGTAGGGAACTGGTATGTAGCATCTTGATACAGTTCCAGTTTCAGTCAGTTCAAGGTCTTCACATTTAAGCTTGAGGGTACCTGCTTTATGGACAGATGGCCGGGTAATTTAATTTTGTTGGCTTCTCTGTTTTCTTCTCTTTGTCAGTATTTGTTAATGTTGGGTTATGGATGGTTCTTGTTATAACTGACAGTTTATAGTTTTTAATGCAGATGCAATTAATAGTATAGTACATGCAGAGAGGTCACCTTCTGTAAGCCACCTCTGTGTAAGTCACCTTGGTTCTTGTTGTCCATCAAACCCTGCACATATATGTATACACCTGTGTGCAACTTGAGAGCATCAGGAAGTAAACATCACCATTTCTTTAGGTAGAACAAAGACAGCAATGAAACTTCTTTCGTCTTCTCTGCCATCAATTTCCTAGCATTGCTGAAGTGGGAAGTTTTCTAATGATATGCAGGGGGTATTTGAAAACTTTTATGGTGCAAAAACTTTCCTGAACTTCCACTCCAGAAAATGCCTAGTAACTTCCACTTAAGTCCTCAAGATAGAAATTCTTCAGTTTTAAGCTGCCATCAAAGCCATGAAAGTTATCTTTCTTCCACTGAGTTACGATGTAATTATTTTCTTAGTAGAATACTATCTGCAATGTAGAATTTGAACTGGTCACTCTTCTTTTATGTGTGAAGCACTTATTGTAGTTGCAGGATAGACTGAGGGCTGCAATTACAACATCAGACATCTTTGTTAGAACCAGCACAACTGTTAAGTATAGGTTGTGGGAAATGCATCATGCCTCCCCCATCACATATAGGACTCCAGTAAGCTGTCAGCACTCATTTAAAAAACCTGTAATCCTCCAATTATAATTTCAAAACTTTACTTCCCTGTTTTGCATGTGGTTCCTCACAGGTTCATTACATATAGATATTCTCAATCTATATTGGAAAAACTAGGTATATACAAGTATGTTCTGCATCATGTTTAATGGTCTTTGCAAAAGATTGATTTGAGTTGGCTACACCAGAAGATGATCACTGAGTTCAACTGGCAAGTTAACCACAGAACAGTCTCTGTAAGAGACTTTAGGCTTAGGAGTCTGGCTTGACTAAGTCCAACCATTGATTGGTCATGTGTTCACAATGTAGCCCTCAGGACTCCTTATTTATTCGCTAATGGCTCTTTGTCCTTTCACTTTGTACTCCATTATCGGCCTTTCTCACCTGTTTGGAGTTGTAGTCTTTTCTGCTAAAAATCAATTGCTGAATGTATTCAAACCTACCTGATTGTTAAAGCACAGCTTTCCAACACTTCACAGGCCTCCCTAGTTTTGAGACAAAAGAAAGAGCACTATTGTGGCTATGTGCTGAAACGGTTTACCTACTGAATAAATTTTCAGTTTGGTAAGGTTGAATATTATACCATATGTCTTCATTTGCCAAGGACTGTTTATTTTTAAAAATCTTGGTTGCAGTTTCTACAGCAGTTCCCTAAAAGGCTAGCTTGTAATGCCTGTGTGTTTGGAGATATCTACCCACAGTGCTTCACAAAGGAGTGCAGCTCAAGGTTTTTATGAGGATAAAAAATACATCCAGATGTTTAATTTAAACATTGGTTCTTCAAATGTGCATAGTCCTGGAACTATAATTGCAACTCATTGATATTTCAAGAGATGAATGGAAAGCTTAGCAGCATTTGTTTTGTTTGGGAAGCATCACTGATGGAGTCACAGGACAATTTGAATTGTACCATGAACAATTTGTACAGAAAAATTAATTTTGGAAGTGATCATGTGCAAAATAGGTAACAAGTAACTAATTATCTGAAATTGCTTTAAAAGTAATGTGACTTTTAATAAATATTGCTTTTCTCTTTTGTTTTTAAATGTGTAAACTTGAATAACATCCCTTTGTACTGTGAACTCTATACCACATTAACACTAGTGGTGCATAGGAGCCACTTGTAGCACCTTTCCTGTTATGCTGCTGGTTCCACTGGAAGTAATGGATTATGACTGTTTCTCATTGCACCACCAGTAAAATAACTAGGTGACACTCCCACTTTGGAATACATTTTCAAGCATGCTCAACTGGGGACATGTGGGATGCAGACCTACTTGCAGGCTTCAGAGTCATACACCAATATCTCTCTTTTCCATCATGAAACTAGAGCCCCTGATGTCTGAGTTATCTGCAAGCAAAGTTAATTACTAGCATTGAAACTTTTTTGGTTAGATTCAGGTGTGTGTTTGTTTTCATCTGGACCTATTTACATATGTGTGAGAAGTCTTTATGATGATACAAAATGTTTGCTTATTGCTAAACACACATGGACAATCCACAGCAGGCAAGCAGATGAGGCTTGTTTTGGAAATCATCTAGATGGAAAAGAAAACACAAGGCCAAAATGACATCTCTGAACAGACAGCATGCCCTCTAGCCTCTGTGCAATTAATTTTCTTTTTTCCATGATGGTGGCATTGGTGGTGACAAAGGGAGCTGGCAGAAAGGACGAATGAGGCTGAAAAGCAGGGTTAGCTAATGACAGGACCTCCCTGCTCTCCTGCTGCAGGCTAAGGATTGCTCTGACAGGCCTAGATCAGCTGGGCCTGGCCTAATGCAGGGCCTGAGTGAAGGACGTCGTGAAGGATTATGGACAACTAGGTTCTAGGTAGTGCCTGAAGTGGACGGGTACTAACTGGTATGCAGTACTGCTCTTTGGAGTACTGTGACTTTTTCTTGGGCACTGGCACCTCTCATAAGCACCCAGAACCAGATTTTGACCAAGTAGATTCTATTATTGAACCACTTTTCTTTTCTAAAATATTGCTGTAATACATGGGGATTATTCATAATAGCCTTTATAGATACATTTCATTATTGAGGGTGCAGTAAGTTAAACTGCGAGTCAGTTCTCAAACTGCTTTCTTATCATTCATTTGAAACTTGTGTCCCCTTTTATTGGTTGAAGATCTACAATCAATATCTCTGTTTTTTTTCATTGCAGATGGTTTAATTAATCCACCCATCCATTAATCCATAATGGTTTGCTATTACCAACCAGTATACACACCAGCATGCCAATAAGGGGTGTACCAACATTAATTTTTTCCACTTCAAGCACTGGCTCCAAGACACCAGACTGGCACAGACCTGTTAAGGTTGTGTCAAATTTCAGTACCCTCCCCCATTTCCCACCAGGAGGAACAATAAAACATGAGGAAAACAGATGCTGTAGGCTGCTCTGTGGTGGCCTTTCAAAATAATGCACATACATTGAAACAGGTGTTTAAAAGTTTTTGATATTTCATGCATCCTACATGGATTATTTAAGGACTTATATAGTTCAAAATGTCATTGAGTTATATTACTTGTTCCTTAGTATGTAAAAAAAAAAAATCCTTTTCATTCTGTTATCTGTTACAGAGAAACTGTAGAGAAAAGGAAATAAACCTCATAACTGCCATATTCAAAAAAATGCAAAAATTCTGCTATAGTTAGGAAATGCAATTCACAAAGTGACCAGAATGTGTAGAAAGCCTCCTCGGTTTAATTACTTCACTGACCTCAAAAACCACCACTGATCCAACAAAAGCCTTATAGTCCAACTTGGGCCACGCAGTGGTTTTTGGAGTCCAACATGCTGATGGCAGATGGTGGACTAATGAAAAATACAGCTTTTCTGGCATGCGATTCCACACATGGTTACAGTAAATAGAGCTATAAAACATTGCATAGTATTTAATAACCCTCCTTTATCAATTTAAACTCCACTTAAATTTAAATAGTGAATTTTAAAAATCTCTCATAATGGTATAGTGTTACAAGTTTTTTTTTTCTCCTCCATGATGCTTTTAGTCCTTTTGCTGTGATAAGAACAGATCATAAGGACTTACTGAAGTGTACTAGTGTCATTTGTATACATTCATCTTTGACAGACATTTTAGAAGTTGTCCTTTCATTAGGGTGGGTGATGGCTGAAATGTCTTCCCTAGTGTCATCCTTCACGGTCATCAGTTGTGCACTTTCTCTGTGCCTAAGCATGTAATCTTAGCAAATTGCACCCATTATTGCGTTTCCCTTAGAAAGATATTTTAACAAGCTGCCACTAATGCACAAAAGACCAAACTTACTGCAGGTCTTTTCCAAAGAAACACTGTGATGCTGGAATCTACAAACAACAAAAGTGTGTTTTTTCAAATATGCCTTTTCTCTTTGAACTTTTTTCATTATTGAGAAATGTTGTCAAGAAAAACATTACTTGCAATATTTGAAAAGTATTATTGACAAATACTTAAAAACAGGAAACCAGTGAAATGTTGACTGAGTCACAGTGATCTCCACATAGTAAAAGATGACAGTACTGTTGTTGACCAGACAAAGATTATTACTGAAAAGATTGAACAATGTTATGCAACGTAGATGAAGTCAAGGGTATTTATTTTAGCAGGATTTTATGTGAATGTGTGGTATGGTTTGGTGGAAAAGTCACTTTAAATCCACATCCAGCTCGCAATAAAGCATTTGCACAGTGCATTATAAATAAAGTGCACAGTGATGTACATCTGTAGTGTAAAGATGGATAAATGCTCTGTGTCAGATTAAGGTGATATGTGCATTGTTAAAGCTTTTCAGTGAGCACATCAGCTCTGAACATAGAGGCACCACACAGAGACAGACGTGCCTTGTGATCACACAAGGACTTTAAGATGAATAAATCCTGCACCGCATGATGACTCTGAGATGAATAAATCTTGCAGCACACTGAGTCTGTCCTCAACTGGGAAATTATGCAGGAAGGAATGCTGACTGTTTGAGCCTTATTTATTAATGTATTTATTCAGAGTGGAACACATATGCGACACAGATATTTTACTTCAGTCATATTCAGTGAAGTAAAATGAGGCATGCATTGGGACATTGCCTAGGAGGGTTTTATGAAACCATAAGTTTAAATTGGTGGTATTCAAGAAGGTAGAAAAATACCACAAGAATGGAGAACCAGTTGAGCACTTTGTTCCTAGTGGAAAATAATACTGTTTCGGTGTTAATGTATATATGGAAACTTTTATTATATTCCAGAATTTGAAAAGTGTATGAAAGTGTTGCAAATTGATGTAAAATGCATGGCAGCTGGAGGATGTCAGTCTGTCAGCATCACTACTGACGGATGTCAGCTGCCTCCTCTCAGATGTCCTGATGCTGTTGAGCATGCAGCTGCCACTGTACTGTGTGCAGTGGTGTGATGCTGTGTGGGTTGTGTTCTACTCTGCTGCAGAGACAGTCCCAAGGCTGCTCCATGTCTACAGTGAAGCTGTCATATGGAGGGATTGTGTACTGTTTGACTAACTCCTCCTTGTGTTAATTTTCTGGCTAGATGTCCTGCTTCCAGGAGTTCAGTCAGGATGCTGGTCCAGCTTGGAAAGGGGACTGATGGGAGCTTAACTCAGTGGTTTATAAGTGCCTGCTGAAGCACTCCCCACAAACTGCTGCAATTTAGCAGTAGGCTCTGAGCTGCTGCTGCTAAAGATTATTTGCTTATGGAAGTTTTACAGAAGTTTTACAGAGCAGTTTTAGAGCTCTTATTGACTGAATGACTCAGCCTTCTTCCTGCTAACATTAATTTTACATGTGATCACCTGACTGCCAGAACAGCAATGGTCTGGAAGGTGGAAGGCAGACTGGAAAGAAATTTGATGCGAGGAGCGGTAGTGGCTTCAGGGGATCTGTGATCCTGAACAAAGTAGTACCTTAGTGCTGTGCTGCTATGTAAGGTTTTCTTCTAGTTATCTGGATTTTCTGGGGCTATGAAGTGAGACCTCAGTGAATGAGCGCTGTTTAGAGTGTCACTGTATGTTCATGGTCTGTGTTATAACCTTATTCCACCTGTGGTGTACCGTTCAAATTGTACTGAAAGTCATTGTGGATGGAAAAAATACAAAAATAAAGTAAGTTGAATGTAAAGTGTCATCTGCCAAGTCAAACAGCTGAGAAGAAATATCAGACTCATTTGAAAAACATTAATTTCAGAGAAATCCCTTGCCATTCATGTTTTGGTGTAATGCTTTCCCAACTGGTTACCTCTGGTAGAAGGAAGCAATGTGTAGTGAGGCTCTGCTATGTCTGTACTAATCCTCCTTGGTCCTTGTAACAGGGCTCTGATCATCGGCCATCACTGATGTTGCTGCTCCCTGCACCGTCTGGCCAACCCTGGCCGCAATGTGCTCACTCACGACTCCGCTAATTCGATTTCTCCCCTCCATGCCTCAGCCTCCCACACCTCTTCTGCTAACATGCCCTCTGTTGCATTTGTGAGGTTTTTCCTCAGCCAATTTTTCTATGCATACGCTCCCCACCGCCGTCCTCACCGTCTGACTGCTGATTGCTTGTTTTCCAAATGATGTCTGAGACAAAAGTACACTGTGTAGTCATCACTAATTCAACATGAGCAGAGAGGGCCTCCTTCTTGTCTGCTTGCTGCTGACAGCGTACATTATTGAAGAGGACTCGGGGCTTTGTCTCCAGTAAAGCGCAGGGTTCTGGCAACATTGGCTAAACCACCCAGCTAGACCACACCTCTTGGGTGGTATCAGTTCAATATTAGCATTCAAAATCACACAATGACAAAAATGCCTTCAATTGTTTTTGGTTCCATAGATAAATATCTCGCTTGAAAGCAAATGTTTAGAATACTTTCCTCCAAGTGATGGATCAGACTTCCATAATAATTACAGTAATTTAAGAATGACCATTCACTTTGATTGATGTCTGTATATACAGAATAATATAAAAATATTAATAATTAGGTGTAAAGTCCTTGAATGTAGGCAGTACTGTACTGTATAACAGTTCACTGTATGACTGATGTGCTGAATGACCAAGCTGTTGGAACAAATAATGGCCATTAACTAAGATGTGACTGTATATTGAACATAGTGAAATTATTACTGTTGTTTTAGTTGAACCCAACTGCTAACCAAAATTCCTGATGAATTTGCTGGATGTTTTAGTTGCACCTTGAGTTTTAATATTATACAACTAAATATTGCCCAACTGTAAATATAGGTAAATAGTAGCCTTCCTAGTAGTAGGAAGTTTATTATATACACCCAACTTTGTACATCACTTCAGAGAAATGTATCAGCTAAAAAAAGTGCCTTAATAATGAAAATTTGTGTGCTGTCACCCACTTAACCATGTGCCCATGTGGTCATATGATTTTATGCCAGGTGATAGAAAAGTCCCTGATAAAGATGCCCACACACAAAGTGATCCAGTTCTTAGGGACACGTTGATCACAAAACCACAAATGTGATGATGGGGAAACTGATTTTAAATAAATAATGTCACACAGGGCAGCTTCAGCCCTGTGTACCAACTTATTGGCATACACCAAAAGATGGACAAGGGGAGTTTGCAGATTGCACCCACATGAAGTTTCTGTGCAGTGGTGGTGCTGTCTCATCAAATTGCACCAAAAGCACTTCTGACCTGATAACATCACAAAGGCAGAATGTTTCAAAGAGTATGCAGTCCTCCTCCATTGCTTCGTTCATAGTTCTTTGGCTCAAATCTCTTCAGTTTCTGCGAATTTCTCCTGTTGTGGTGGACTTAAAAATGGTCATGCTTTATACCGGAGTTTACTGTAGCTCTGCTATTTATTCAGTCTCTGGCACTGACCTTCTGGTGGTATCTTAAGATAGACTCTGATTTCTGTTGAAAGTGCAGTACAGCCTGTCCCCGGATTATGAACGAGTTCCATTCCTAAGTCTGTCTTTAAGTCAAATTTGTATGTAAGTCGGAACAGGTACATACGGTTCATATCACAATCAGCTGCATGTGCAGCTTTTAAATCGTTGAAAAGGCTTTGAGCCTTTTCTTACACTAAAGCAAGGCTAATAGGGATGTTACGCTGATTTTGATTGTCCAACCAAATCATCAATAGCCTTTCCATTTCAATAATTAAACCACTGTGTTGCTTAGTAATAATTGTAGCTTTCATCGAGACAGAGCCTTTCACATGCTCCATTATTCTCACTTTATCCTTTAAAATTGTCGATTGTTGACCAGCTGTAGCCTAACACTTTTCCAGTATTTCCACTTTACTTTCAATCGTGATCGTTTTCCTTTTCTTTGATGCATCACCAGCACTTGCATTGGATTTGCACTTTGGAGGCATGGTTACAAGGGTAAATACTAAGAGAAAATTATAAGCCAAATACAAAGTTAAAACACTTAACACAATATTAACGGCACCGTGATCCAATGCAAACTAGCAGGCTCAAGCCGATGAATCGCCGAAGCCGCAGAATGTTTTCACAAGCATCACAAGGCAGTGCATGCGTTCATTATTATGAACCATTGTATTTAACTCAAATTTTTAATATAATAGGCTTTATGGCAGTCCATTCACAAGTACGAGTTGTCTGTAAGTCAGATATTCGTAACCCGGAGACTGTCTATATATTGTCTTATTTTTCTATTTAACTAGAGAATGTCAGTATAAGCCGTAGCATAAGACTACTGTCATCTGCTTTAGCCTCATGTTTGAACTCATCACTCCAGGTTGATTGTCTTGTGCCCAACGTTTAGTTCTTTGCTTGTCGGACTTCACATTTACAGTAGGAGTTCTCTCCATCTGGATTTGTTTTTTTTTGTAAAAAATTGTTGTTCAGTTTTTGTCTTCAGTATTCAGATGGTATTAATTCAGGGAGGCATGTTTTGAACAACAAACAAGCAAGGAGTTCAGACTGTTTAAATCTCGCTGTATAATATGCAAATTTAAAATTTCCAGCTGAACTTGTGTAATCTAGCTGCTAAGTCTGTGCACATACAGAAAACACAGACCATGCAGTGTTGTCAAACTGTGCTAGGCAGCTGACAGTAGAGCGAAGCTCAATAAAAGTAGATCTGATTTTGAGAGTGCTTGGCCCAACTCTGTGTTCCCTGCCCAGAATACTCTTCACTGATCCCATGCCTTATGTCCATGTTCACATAAACAGTGCTGATGCATCCCGTCAGGTTGTGACATTCAGAGTGGCATTGAGCTGCTGCAGCAAACACCCCAATACCTGGTGGGGCAGGTGGCTGTCCAGTCTGCAGCACACCTACTGGTCCACAGTAGACATGTTCTCAGTTTGTCGACACCATCAAACGGTCACTGTATCCCTGTCAACTGCAGCCCTTTGAAACCACACAAATATTTCATCGCTTTGGCCAGGATCTTAATTGAAAAGCAAAAGACAACACACTGACTGCATGCAGGCAGATGTCTAGCCTGTTCATGTGAGGCAGGCTATCAGACAGGCTCCTCTGCACAATGGAGGGTGTAATGTCTCCACCCCAGACCCATGTATGCTAAAGAGCAGTCTTTCTATATGGGCAGACAGGTGACTATTTTCCCACTATTTTACGTTAGCTTGCAAATGCAAAATATGAAGGGTACAGTAATGCAGGCACCCATGTGAAATGTTTTACACACTGTTTCTAGGATTTTTAAGGTCTAATTATAGAGCTATAAAAAGATGTTTGTTTAATTGTGCAGCCTTTGTGATTTTAATTTGGTAATGTGATCAGCTAACATACAGTAAGCCTTCTTTTGATAGCTCCACTAGAGCACTGGGCTGACAACACAGAAAACCTAAACTGCAAGCATAATTTTGGAACATACAGTTTAGCCTGCTGCTGGATTTAAGTTGTCATGTGTCCACTGATAAATGCAGGTATCCCAAGTGGCTGCTTCTGAGTTTTTAATGTATTAAGAGTTTTCTGGCAAGAAGTTTGTGGATACAGTTACCAAACAAATGGCTTTCACCTCAGTCTGCTTGATGCCACCAGCTGCAATGAACTAGGAGGGGGGGTGGATGAATACTGTTTCTGGTCCTCATACTGTTCACCATACCAGAGAAGGCCTGGTGACTGTTCCTCTGTGTGTGAGTGCTTGCGTGCTGTGCAGACCAAGCCACGCAAACTGCCACCATCTGTGTTCACGTCTGGGGTGGCAGGGGACTCCGGCTGCTCTCCAGGACAGATCGTTCCTGGGCAGACACCCCTGTCACACAGAACCTGAGAGGTGCCTGGAGTGCTTGTACAAACTTTTTACTGTCTGTCAAACACTCAGGGGTGGCACAGTGGCTCAGTGAGTAGTGCTACTGCCTTATGGTCCCTGTGCTGGTCGGACATGAGTTTATATCCAGCTCAGTCTGCGTGGGGTTTGCATGTTCCCTCTGTGTCTGTGTGTTTCCTCCCAGTGTACAAAGACATTCTGAGTGATTAAAAACGGATGTTTGTTTACTTTTAATTGTAAACTGTGCATATTACTTTTGAATTTTTTTAATAATTTCGGTATATAAAAAACTTGCAACATACGAGAGTTAGGTTTTTATATATGTTTTGGTTTATTTTGCCTTTTCTTTATTACTAATTGAGATTATGTAACATTTATATTATGAAAAACTGAAGAGAATTTTTTTGTCCTGTCACGAAGTGTGCAATGTATTTGTAACTTTGGTATAACCGAAAACATGTTCCCAGAATGCCAGGTTAAAGTGCTAGAGAGGTGGTGTTTCGTTGTTCTGGATGTTTATGCTGTGAAATAAGGACTTGGGTGTATTGCCCATGTTTGTTTGTATTGAGATAATAGGCAACAGCTGATGTTCCTGCCGTGTTTGTCCAGTTGTCCTTAAGCAGCTCTGTGTTTAGGAACTCTACCCTGAAAGGAGTGTACTTCCCTTCCAGTGGCATGGTGAGAGCAGTCTGCAGATGCAGGGTAACATCATTATTTCTCTGAGCACTTTGATTTTAGCCACTGTGGGCTACACTGTTGCATATATACCATGATACTTTAGAGCTCAAGTACACAGCAAAAATATCCAAACTAAGATCAAACTCATGACATACTGCTGTCAGTTGATGAAATCCATATGTCTTTGATGACATTAGTAATACTTTTGGGAACAGAGTGTTTTGCAGAAGACCTACTTTCAGTTGTAAGCACACCTGCACCACTTGTAAATGGCACTAGTGAAGAAGTAAGCTGAAATATTCCATAGGACAGATTTAACGGTGACAGATGGCGCAGGTTTATCCCACATGTGAGTTGCTGGAAAGCTTGCACTCTGTATGATGGTACACTTTGACCTGCTGAGTCTCACAGGTGCCTCAGTGTAGCTCCTTACATACTTTAATTAAAAGGCCTCTTTATGGTAAAAGGGTTAATGGTGGTCTCTTTATTCCTGATTTAGAAAAACAGGAACTAACTAGGAACTTTTTTTTTTGCAAGAAGATTTTAAAATTACATTAGACAGCCATTGTCATTGTTTGGTACTTAAGCATCTGATCCATACTGGGTTTGTTGGTGTTGAGTACATTTGGTCCCCTACTTTTGAACTTGACTGGGATTGAGAGATGGTTTATCAGACAAAGTTTGTTAGTTGATTGCAACACAGAGCTCAGTTGTGTTGCAATCAACTAACACAACTGAGCTCTATGCAGCTAGTGAACCTAGGGACTGTTCATCAAGAATGGCATGCCAGCAACTTTATCTCTCCATCTGCTGGTGAAATCTAATTTTGTTTATGTTAAGTTGTAGTTTGTGTTGGAGAAAAGCTTCTTGTGCAAGCTTAGCAAGCCATACAGCTCCTTGGCCTGGTAGGCAACAGCAGTGCTTTTCAAATGGGATCAGAGCAGACTCTGCCTCCCACTGAACAGCTGGCAGAGTGCCCTTCCCTTTGTTGAGCTGGGATGCATCATGTACACATCTTTGTGCAATGTAAATAAGAAAGCACTATAAAGAACTGTGGCCAGAGGTAGAGCACTGTGATGAAAAACAGAAGAAACTGTTAGTCTGAGACTGAGCCGCTGAAAGCTGAATAAAAGAAGACAGAAAAAAATGTAATTTCCAATATGCTAGAAAATCAAATATACTGATACCAATCCAGTTTACGGACAAGAAAATTACTGTGATCATGACAAATATGATGAGTCATAATGATGCTATTAAATATTTACTTCAGTCTAGCAAAAGTCTAGGTAAACATGTCTGTTCCTACAAACTTAATGTGAGTGAGAGAACAGATGAATGTGTTTTTTTCCCAGTGGTATTCTTAAAACTATACAGCTGAATTATGAAACTAAGAGCCCTTGACTGTGTTTCTGAGGATGGATTATGAAAAGGGAGTGATTCATCTGTGAGCAATCTGAAGTGGACTTTACCATTGTGCTGTGTCTTTCTGTGCCAAGTGAAACAGATTCACAGCACTGCCATCTAAGGTTGTTTGTTTTCTGGATTGGAAGCGTTTTAGAAATGACACTCATCTGAGCTGAGAGTATGTCTTGAGCACTACTGGAAGAGAACAAGTGCTGCTACTTTACAGGCCTTTTCAGAATCAGTGTAAAGTGAGTATTTTAGATCATCAAATCTGAAAGTTGGTCAATAGTATTTTGTAATTATGTTTTGATGATTAATGGAAGCATTAGTGGATCATAGCAGGGTGACTATTCATAAATGGCCTTTTTCAAACTTAATAGTGTACAGGTGTTGCTGGAGTTGCGAATCTTTGACTTACGAGTTTCTGTGTATACGAGTGAAATAATTCAATACCTTTACCCGAGTTACAAAAAATATGGGGGTGTTTTTTCACATTTATGAATAACAAGAGTTGTGCACGCTGTAACATTATTGCACATCCAATTTAAGATTTCACCTTAGAAGCTAATTTCGCAAATGCATTACACTTGTAAGTAGGAGGATACTTGTATTTAGCTAAATTTTGTATTCTTCTGTACGCTTGTGTTGATCATTAATTATGACTTAAGGCCTGCATTTTTCTGTCAGACTGATTGTTATTGTCGATTTTTGTTTTTAATTATGCTAATGGTAATTTGACTTTAAATTTTAAATTTGTTTTGTCGTGAAGTCATCTTTTCATGGAAAACAGCTTATGTATATTGTTAAAAGGCTGGTTTGGGGACAAGAGGAGTCAGGATGAAGGTGGTCTTAGTAGTGCTTCATTTGAACCAGTAGGAGAGTTAGAATAGAAAGTAAGTGGGTTGCTGTGTCTTGTGGCATCTGAAACACCGGACCGAAAATTGTGGGGATGTCCCATACTCAGGACAGACCTCCAAAGGGATTGACTCGTTCCTGAGGTGAATCGCACGTTTAGACAGTAGGAAGGTTTTTAAAAGAGGACGGTGTCAAGGCAGCAGGGCACGCTGAGACACGTCTGAGGTGTTAAGGTTCCAGACATTGCGGGACACATTTGTGCGTTTGTGTGCAACTGTGCTCCAGGAGTATGTGCGTCTGTGTGATTTGAGTGCATGGGGTGCAGAGTGCATGCAGTCATATTACTGTCTTGAAACTCTACTTTTGGTGAAATCCACCACTGCAAAGGTACTTTTTTGTCAATATTGCCATATAACTAATTGTTGAGTGTGCCTGAATACAGTCTACATTTATTTTTTATTGCTGCTTCAATTATATTGATGCAAATCAATCAGCAGCACGGTTACATGGTTGCGTGCGTAAATATATAGCACTTTGGTCCGACCTTGATGTAACAGGAGGTCAAGGTGAAGGTCACTTCAGAAAGAGGTACCAAGATGTCTTGTTGCAGATGGAGCCAATGTTGTCCTCAAACTCAGCAAATGCCAACTTTATCCAAAGTGACTTGTGAAGGATATAATAGCACAAATAGAATTTACACTGGCAATGGCCCTAACTGCCATACTACCTGCAATAACCCAAACTTCCTTGTGATTTGTACAGAAGTATTGATGTGTCACTCTCTTCACTATTTACCCCTGTAGCAAACATTGTCACATGAGGTAGCACTCGTTATTCCCTTTATTTTCAGATTCTACTGGATGCTAGCAAGAAATTTTAATATTTGAAACCTAACATAATGGAGCAGACAAAAAGATATTGCCATTATATACATAGAGTATGCAAAGTATATAGGTGCCTTGAATAGGATCAGTGAAGTATGGAAATCTGCAGTGCTCTTGTTGATCACACCATGCAGGCAGGTTATTGAGCTACTCATTAAGAACAAGCTAAGGTAAGGTGTGAGCAAGCAGAGACTCTGGTCACTTTGAGCCAGTTGTACGTCTGCACTATTTTCAGTTTGGCAGGAGTCAGCATCTGCATTTGCCCATATGAATGGCAGCATCATCACCAGGTAGCAGCACTGGGGAGAATTAGAGCTAGCAATATTGTAGAAGAGTTGCTGGAAAACTGTATATAGACTTGTGAGCATATTCAATCAATGGGTAAACAGGCCTGTCAGTGTATCTATGCTAGGATGGGATAACATTTTGTTGTTTTTTACTTGTATTCAGTCTACATGTAACGAGGTGTTTCTCCAGCACATTGCTTTGCTCAACCAGCCATGCCTGCCTTGGGTATATATAGAACCCTTTTATCTTCCTGAGGGAAGAAGAACCAGTGTAGAGGGAAACAAACTGTTATCACAAGCCAATACAATGTGCTACACACATTCAGCGGCAGCACCCCAGGTTATATGGGCACATGATACGAGGAATCAACACAGGCTTCAAGGATGTGAGCTGGAGACATGCAGTTCAAAATCATGCAGGAACGTCACACAGGGACGTCACTGTGTAAACACGCTGCGCGTGTACGTGTTGCTACTATATACGGAATGCCCCTTAAATGCTGCAGTGATCACTGTTGACCACTGCTGGAAATGTTCACTCGGTCATAGTGATAAATGCACACTGTTCACTACAGGCCGCTTATACAATATAGTTAATAACTTCAATTCATCATAAAGCCATTTCCGCATGTGGAAGTGCTTTTCATACAAAAAATCCACAATGTAAAGTAAGATAATGGTGATGATTGTTGTTATTATGTATCAGTTTGATACCTAGCATTCATCTGTACTAAACTTTGGCTGACTTTGTTTTACAAGGTCATGAATAAGTATTGCACACTATATTTCCATTTGTGACAAATGACAGTGATGTTTTCATATTTCCAGTGCACCATGTGTCCCTAGACCATGTCTGACTGTGTGTCTTTACCTACTTGCAGGTATGGATATATTCTGGTTAATCTGGGTTTGTGGAACACCAGGTACCTTATAAAAATGTTCATTTATTTTTACTTTATTAGCCCTTTAGCATTCAGCTTTACTCAAATGGTCAAACATGTGATTTGTTGAATTGCTACAAGCATCGTTATTAAAAAACAAATGCAAAGCATGTCGAAGCATCTGCATATGTAGGTAAACCCAGGTATGTGCAGCCCTGGCATATGCAGTTCTGCTATAATGTAGGTAAACTTTTAATATCAGCTCCTGATTTGTGCAGCAGATGCTCCACCATAATGCACAAGAAATTTGTCTGCAAGAAATTAAATAATTCAAAGTTCATGTGTCACGTACCTTGTTTCCTTTACCATAATGTGTTGTGGAATAATACTGTGGAGTATGGAAGCCTGCAAGGGACATAATTCTTGAGAGTTTCATGACTCATGTTCTCTTTTTTGCTACGTATTTGTAGAGCGTCTCATTTTAACCTCAAATAAAACAGTGTGATCCCATGTTTGTGCTGCGTGATACAGTCTGGTGCTGCACGCGCTAAAAGATCTTTTACAGTATTTGGGAAACTTAGTTTTAGGGGAGTCAGATGACTTGGGAAGACATTATTGTTTTTCCCACTTAAAATAATGTAAAATAGTATTCCGGTAGACAAAATTTTGATTTGCACAGTGTTTTCAGAAATGAATTATGCGCATAAGATAGAGTTTACCTGTACAGATTTTCAGGAGTAGGAAAGTTCCTTAGTTAGCATGAATTCAGTGTAACAATGTCAAGAAATGACACTGAGTCATTAGGTAAAGCATTTGGTTTAGATGTTGTGTCTTTGTTTTGTGTTAGACTCAATCAAAATTACAATGAAGGTTCAATAATTAAGAGTGCAGCTGTGACCAGAACTGTGACCCACAGTACACACTAACCAGGGTTCCTGACCCTGGGTTAACTTGACCTTGTTGACCTCATTTTGCTGAGAACATGTTTCCTCATCCGATTAGTGTGATAAGACAGAGCTGAATCCTATACTCTGATCGGCACTGTGAGATCCTTCTCCTTCACAGGGAACATCAGCCCATTCACTGTGATGCCACCAGCCAGCTCACGCTCAAGCCACTGCTTGAGTCAGACTGCCACTGCACCCATAACAATCACGTTTTGCTGGTAATCGTGTCACTTAGCAAACATTCATGTAAGGATTTAACAAATCTGTCATATCCATGAACTACAAAGAATGACTTTTTTGTGCCGTGATTCATTTGCCGCAACAAATTAGTTTTATCTTTCTTGTTTTTTTAGAATTTTTCAGGCAATATGTGGTTTTTTGTAAGATAAGATGAACAGACACCACAGCATAGAAATAAAGTAAGGTAAATTAGGTGTGAAATGTGTGCACGTTCTGCAGGTAAACTCTGGAGAGTTCCAAAGGAAATGTTCTATTGTTAAAAAAAAAGAGAAGCACTGGATTCCCCTGCTGCCATCTGAGGGAAACCTGGACATTGTTCCTGGCACCAAAGATCCTTGAGACTCCCTCAACAGACACCTGAATGACTAAGAGGGGACAGCATCACCAGCCTGGTTGCCATGGCCACCAAAGCTAGCTTTCCACTCAGCAGAGAGAGATGGTAATACCAGGTTGCTGCAAGCTGTGCCTATAACTATGGGTACTGAATGGGAAGAGGTCTGCTTGGAGCATACTGTAATATTTAATAGGCAAGGAAAGTGCAGACCATATGGTGCCATTTGTACATGACTACTGTATTCACCGAGGCCCTTTGAATTATGCATGTCTTTTAAGATGCTGCTGACATCAATGTTTGCAGTAAGTAGCATTTGGGATTGGGCTCAGATCTTCTGCATGAAAACCATTCCTGTTTTTTTTTTTTTTTTTTTTTTTAATTCTTACATACTCTTCCTGTGAGGAAAAGTGTGTTGTGTGTCTTTGAGCAATTCGTGCAGCTTCACCCATAGATGCACTTTGGAGTGTGACAGCACTTTCTCTGGATGTTCTTTGAAAAGCTGAATAATACATGTATAACAGAGTATCCGGTCTGCGTCAGAGTTTTGGCACATGAAAGAAAGCAGTTATCAGCATAGGATTGTCGCGCATTGTTCATGATGTCATGCTGCAGGGTGTTCTTTTCTGCTCATATGGTACCATCAGTCCCTTCTCATCTGGACCTGTGGGGCAGGTTTCAGCAAAAGTAACCAAGTACTAGAGTCCTTTCTTCACATTGAAAAAGTGAATGCTGGGTCACATCTCGTGGCAGGGTATTCACTGTACTCTAACATCAGCTCAGCTGTGGAGAGGCCTTGCAATGTGTGTATCTGTGTCTCTATCTGTGTCTGACATCTGATATAGACCTTATTGATTCAGTTGATGCAGTTAATCCAGGACTAAGTTGTTCCAGTCACGTGCAACTCCCAGTGACGCAATTGCAGCATTGAGCCTCAACAAATTTGCAGAAAGAATCATCTCTGATTTAACCCTTGTGGTCCCACACTTTGTTCTATGAGACCATTTGGCACAGAGCAACAGCAGCTGCACTTTGGACTCCGCAATTGCCCCTGGGAAGTAGTTGACACCATGCTTATTACAATAAGCAGTGTGTGTAGCACTGTCTTTTGTAAAAGGCACCATCTCTCCTGGCAATGGCCGAGGTTCCGTACTCAACAGGAGGCCTTGTTCATGAAGATTTGTTAGTAACTCACCTTCTGTCTTCTGGCGCAGCACATCTGTCACCAGTTTGGAGGGCTCTGTGTTTGTCTACAGCCACTGGCAGCCTTCTGTACACAGGGCACTCCCCATCTTCACACACAGCGAGTGTGTCGCCAGTGTTGCTGAAGACCACCTTGAAGGGAGAATTCCGATGAAGCAAGTGAGGACAGGCCCGTACAGCTCACAGCTCTGTTTCAGAGCACATTAGGAAGTGGAAGGACCACAATGCACATTAGGACTGTGTTCTCAGGCAGAGGGACTGTCACTTTTGCATCATTTCCAGATCTAAACGAAGCCCATTTTGTATGTTTGTAGTCATTCAGCACTGTGTTCCCTCAGCTTTACACATGCTGAAGTCTTTAATACAATGGAAAAACTAATGTAGGAGAACAGCACATGACTAGCTATATGGTAATGTCTGGGCATACACTCCTGGCCACAATGCCACTCACTGCAGAGACGTCACTCAGCCAAACAGGAACCAACACTGCATCAAAGCCAGTGTGAAATAGATGATGAGAAGCTTGTTTTCCTTATCGTGAGCATGGAGGACTCACTCCGGAGCACTCCTCAGTCCAGCATGACAGCTGCTAGTGTCCTCAGTGTTGGCTGTTTGTCTAGTGTTCACCTGTGGCCTGGTTGTGTGGGAATCAACCAGGAGCATACGGAGTCCAGGAAGGTCTGTGGGATCACTTACTTTGGTAGTTCATATTGTAACTCGTAGTTTTTTCTTAATCTTATAAATGCTCACTATGTGCACCTTATGTCACACACCTGCGAAGTGAGGAATACGACATTTACGGAAGTGTTTATATTTTTAATCACCATGTGCATTTCTTTAACAAAGTGGACACAAATTTTGCATGAATGGTAATAAGTCAGCATGCATGCTAGCTTGCAGTGTGTTAGTGCGCCCTCAGTAGTGAAATGTACCTTTGAGGGCTGTTATGAATAATGGCCACGTACTACAGGAGTCTTTAACTGGGAAAGCAGCTCAGCCAGCCATTCTGCTTGGTAGGAGGCAGAAAATAGCGCCAAGAGCTGATGAAAAGTCAGTATGCAATAAAAAGTCCTAGTACAACAAAGAGCAAAAGGTGACACTGACACACTTCAAGCAGTGGTGTACAAGAGTTCATCTGCTCTTAACAAGGGGGTAGAGTTCTGAGGGAAGGGCTACAAGTTCTGACAGTACATCAATGGTGACATGTATAACTGGCTGCAGTCTTAGGACATTGACTGTTTGTATGTGTATTTGTCCTCAGCTTAGGCGGTGCATGAGAGTCATCCGAAACATCTGCATTTCAGTTCTCACATGTCAGGATCAAGGCCACTTTGCCTTTGAAGCAAGTCCTCTCAGGTGTCACCCTCCACTGTGCACCCATGTGTGGTGCTGATAGCTGCATAGCCACTTTTCGCACGCATCGCTTGTCTCACCAGGACCTCCCCTGCTTTCCGGAATCAAACAGCACTGGCAGACACACCTCTTTGATATGTGTGATTGAGATGAATAATTTCAGCAAATGGTAGCGTGTGTAAGCAGTAGCAGCTGATTCACTTCTGCTATTTACCACATACAATGCAGTAGAGTATATGGGATACAGTACAGTATACTGGATTCTCCATCTCAGCATAGGTCAAGTAGGAAGGCTGAACAGGCCTGTGTGCGTCTTCCTCAGATGAGGGTCAATGTCGCTCTGTGCCTGTGAAGGGGAGCAGTGACATCTATGTGCCAGTGTCGCACTGCTTGGCAGGATGAGTTGATCTGGGGAGCAGGTAGGAGAGAAAGAGGTACAAGGCTCTCGTTTTGTCTCACTCCCCCTGGCCATGACGTCAAGACCCAGTTCTGCTGTTCAGTCCCTGAGAGAAGCAGTCCTCCTGGGCTTTGCTTGCAGTACTTACAGAGACTGGGCACGAAATTGAGTGCTGCACAGTGGGTGTAATGCCACAACAGTGTACCCCACAGCTGCAGGGGGGAGTTGGTTTCCTGGGCCTATAATTGGAATGAGGCCACCGCCATTGTTGTGCTACAACCATTAGACACTGATGTGGACTAAAGGTTTGGTCAGTCTCTGCCTACTTACAATAATAAACAATGGTCAAAGTTGCATGTAGACCAGCTGTGATTTCCTTTGACTAAAAGAGTTACTTTAACCCAGCTGGGCTTTTTGTCTAAGGCTCTCAGCTGTCCTGCTGGTGGTGGTCTACTGTGCTCTGCGACATGGTGCTTTCCACAGACACAGAGGCTCATAGATGTGCCTGTATATTAACCATAACTTAAATTCCAGGGTTTATGCTATGGCCTTAAGCCTTTGTGCAAGAGTTGAAGTACCTTTTAAAGGGTTAAACAGAGTTGATGGTTATCCTTTTTACTAGCAAATCCTTTTGCTGCGTTTCATCTGTGGTCTAGAATCTGTGGTCTAGAATCTATGGTCTTGAAGTGCAGCAGAAGCAGTTTTTCAAACATGATGACATTCGTTACAATTCCAAAAGTGTCCAAAGACAAACCATTCGCGTAAATGCAATAAATGTAGCACAGAACTGGAATGCTTCTTGTCGTGGTATTTACAATCCACCCTGAAAAATGTACCCTCCTCTGTCATCAAACACTCTCTTTTCCTGCCCATGTTCAAATGGCAACCCAGAAAGTGAAGGATTTCCAGGTGCTCAGAGGGTGAGAAACACCCATTCACCAGCATTCCCAGAGCAGGAAATTCATGAAGTTCAAAGCAAATTCAAACCCTGCTTTAACATCCCATGCATCTGTACGTCCAGGATGACTAATAGAATTGTGCCTTAGCACTGCAGCCAGCCTTTCCTTTGGCTGCTGCTCTCCAATATTAACATATTGGTGGAACTGTCCTTCTTAATTATTTCCCAGATCATTTCCCTTATTCAAAGAGACTTCATATTTGATCTGTGTATACATCTGGATATTTTCTCTGCTACAGATCAGTACAGATCTTGGCCTGGGACACTTCTTTGAGGGTGCTGATGAAACTAGAATGGGTGATTTTGAGATCACACAGTGTGTTTAATCACTAAGCCATGTACACGGCTCAGCTTTGTAACTTGGTGGGGTTTATCCATGAGCACCATGCTGGTTCATAAATTTGCTGTCTTCCTCTGGCCCACAACTAATGCAAACTGAGGCATGCTTTCTTATGTGACAAATCAGCCCCTGGATATGAGGCACATGGCTTTGCATAGTGAGTGATGCAGTGTGTAGCTCAAGACACATGTGTCACTGCAGGGCGTTATGCTTACACTGGTGGATCAGGTGAAGGGCAGCAAGTATGCAGCTCTGTATGGCACTGTTAAGACCCATGACAATAAAACTCATGTAATCATGAGTTGCATATTTTATCATTATAGTTCATACATGCAATTTGGTCAAATATCTGTTTCAACAGGGGGTTAAATAAAAGGATGACATCTGTATGATCAACACTGATTTGAATTTTTGCAGGTAAAGTGGACTCTTTGAAGTTGAACCTTCCCATAAAATTAAAAATTGACACACCTCCTTTGCTCAAGTTTATGTCTGGTTGTTTTACCACTTTCTGTAATGTCATTTAAACAGAACACTCACTAAATTACAGATCTGATTTAATCTGCCTTTGTTTGATGGGTGCAACATTGAGCCGCCATCTAGTGGGACCTACTGGATATTACAAGCCATGCATTTACAGCAGTTCTTTGGTATCCAAACTTTATATCTGAATTTTCACTGTAATGGCTCTTTAAAAAATGAATACCTATATTCATTTCAGTTCAATTTATTTTTATAGAGTTCTTCTTCTCACACTGTGTCTCAGCACGCTGAAGAATAAATTAGCAATAGTGGAACAGAAAACAAGTATATAGTGAAGCTATATATAAAGGTTAAATGTTAATGAGAGCAGCTATACAGGGTGTAAGTGCAAAACAGTAAGCCTGCCAGTAACTGAGGAGAGGAAAAAAAAACTGCCAATCAGGAGGCGAGGGAGTAAAATAAACCTCTGGTGGTCCGACTGCCAGCAGCTGCCCTCCCTCCTGGGCATTCTACACATAGAAAATAGGGCCAATAGTAGCAAGATGCAGAAGTGAAGCAAGCAGGATTCAACATTACTTATATTGGAAATGCTGAGGAAAGGAGTTGACTTTTAAGCAATGATTTAAAGGCTAACACAGAAGAGGCATTTCTGACATTACCCGGCAGACTATTCCAGTCTAGGTATTTTTTAGCTAAAGGCACATCCTCCTGCTGTAATCTTATTGATCATGGGTACTTTAAGATAATCAGCATTTAGTGATCGTAGGCAATGCTGTGGAACACAAGTCGGTTATTTCTAAGGTACACAGGACCAATGCCATGCATGGCCTTATAATTTAAAAGTAAAAGCTTATAATGTACTCTAACCCTAACACGAAGCCAATGTAAGGACCTAAGAACCTATTTTATATGCTTGTACTTCCTGGTTTGAGTGGCAATTCTAGCAGCAGCATTCTGTTTTAACTGTAGCTTGGATATACTCTGGTCCAGACAGCCTGATAGCAGAGCATTACAGTAATTGATCCTGCTCAAAACAAAGGCATGGACCAGCTTCTTAGCATCCTGCCTACTTAGGAATTGCCATAGTTTAGCTGTATTTCTTAACAAAGGAAGCAAGATCTAGTCAAAACAGTAACATGAGAGTCAAATGACATGTCACTGTCTAAAAGAACACCCACATTTTTTACACGCTCAGTACACTTAAAAGTTAGCCAAAGACTGAGGTGATTTGGTTACAGGCTGCAGCACCACCACTCACCATGACTACTTCAGTTTTACTAGTGTTGAGGGACAGAAAATGATTATTCATCCACTGCTGTATATCAATAAAACAGTTTGCTAAAGATACAATATGTGATGGATGGGCTGAAAAAATATAACTGAGTATCATCAGTGTATGAATGAAAGCTCACGCTGTGCTTACGGATGATATCACCCAGTGGCAGCATATAAAGGGAAAACAGTGATGGACCCAGAATAGAACCCTGAAGTACATAGTAAGTACTACTTACTATGATGGACTGTAGATGTATCAGTACCTGAATCCAAAACGTGAAGAAAAATCAAAAAATGTACAAACAAGTACCATACAGTGTAGTACAGTGCATTGTGATACAAAAAACACTATTCATTGTAATAAACTCTTTGTCAGAAGCCAGACACATGCACAGGTTTTAACAGCTGTTTCTGCCTGTTTCACTTTGTTTGAGAATGTTTGTACCAAGTCACCATGTTTATTGCACATTTCTTTTTTTTTTTTTAAATAAACCTATTTATTTAAATGCAGGTTGTTGTGTTAAGGAAAGAGGTGGAGGGATACTTTGACACGTCTTTATTCCCTCTGTTCAACATCTCATAACACTGAGCTGCCGCTGCAAACTGTGCATGTGCCCTCTTATCTCCTGCGTGTAATGCAGTGACACTGGGGGTGGACATTAACATGTGAAATGTACTGTACTGTACATATTGTACCATGTGGTATAAACATGCAAATTAATGACAACATTTAGTGTTTTCTAATTGGGTAACTGGTGTTTACAGTGTTTTATCATGCTGAAGTCATGGGGAGATAGTTATATAGGTGTTTTCTACTGCGCTGGGAGCACATTATTTATTTTTTCCATTTAAAATAATGGGAAATAAGCACTTGGTATCTGAAAACTTCAATATCTGATGCAGGGATACTGAGGAAATACTGTAACTCGTATTTGCTGTGATGGTTCTTGTGTTTCTTTTCAAAAGTGGTGTGAACTTGGTTTTCCCTGCTGCTTGTTTGCTGACCTGTTCCTGACACTGATTTCTGTAATTAATGAGGAATGTAATGAAGTATCCCAGCTGCCAGCCCTCTCAGATCCTCTTGCTTCCCTTCCTCTCTGCTCTGAATAACTGACAGCATCAACATGAGGTCCTTCACTGCACCCGGCCGCTTCGTTAAATTCAAAATCATCTGGCTCTCTCACAGTGACAAACACCTTCTCCTGGCCACACCTTCCCTATCCTTGCTGTTACAATGATGGGGTGTGGCGCTGGCCAGCTCCAGGTTCAGGATTCACAGAGCAGCAGAGCAGCGTCTCTTCTCTTGAACCTGTACATTTGGACAGTGTAACCCAGAAAGAATCCTGTTGTGAAGTTTTTAGTGTCTTCAAACACTTAAAATGAAACAAAACAGCTGTGAGTAAGAGGACTCCTTGTAGTCAAAAACCTCAGGGGCTTTTTGTGAATTTTGAATTTTGTCACAGTGCTGGTACTTCACAGTTTCTGGGCAGTGGGTTTAAGTCCTGTTCAGTCTGTATGCAGTTTGCACATTCTCTTTGTGTTCATGTGGATTTCTACTGGGTTTACTGTTTTCTTGCACAGTCCAAAGACACCTGGTCCACATGGATTTATCTGAATTGCTGGTAACATATGTAAGCACAGTGGCTGGAAGACCTATGATAATGCCGGCATCTGCGGCAGCATAGGAAGATTAAATTGGAAGACTGAGCAGGTCAGTGTGCATTGTCCTCAGAGGAGAGTCAGTGCCCCTCTGTCTGCTCTGAATTGCCAGTAAAGCATGTATGTGTCAATGAATATGGGGGGCAAACGGGGTCCTGAGGATCAAAATGTGAGTTAAAATAAGATGGGCAAGTCAAGTCAGGTTCTACAGTGGATCAGAAAGAGACCCTGCCACAGCAAAAGTGGAGGTGTGACTTTAGAAACCAGAGCTAGAAAACATAATAGTGCTGGCCCTTAGTGGTGGTTTTTGGCATGGCACTGTGCAGGTGTCAGACACAGTGTCCCAGTGTCTCTTGCTGGTTCCCAGAGCCAGCGACCTTTTAAGACCTTGCCCCCACTATCCAAGGAGTGTTAGGGGCCTCAGGATGTCCTCATTTCCAAAGGCTTGAGTAATTTACTGTAGAAACCATGTGTTTGTGTACTTAGAGACATTTAACAGTCTTGATTTGTTGATTGTGCTGAGTTACTGGATAGAAAGAGAAATAATTGCTTTTGTGCATTTTTCTGGACACGGAGAGCTGGGAATGTTTCCAGAAAAAAGCTGTTCATAAACTCAGAGGCCAGTTGTGACAGGGTATTTTGTGTGTTTACAAGCGGCAAACTGAGCCAGTACACAGATGTATTTCACTTTCTATTGTGGTACATTGCCCTTATGGATCTTCTCGTTTGGGTTGTTGTGCTGTGTAGAAGGGACACACCAGAGGACGCCACAACCCTGTGTTTCGACAGCATGAACAGGGCCACCATCAGGAAAGTGGTGCTGAAAGGGGGCAAAACACAGAGACTGAGCCCAGTGGCAAGAAGAGCTCTGATAATGCCAGCATCTGCGTGTATAGCCAGATGTGAACGTCTTAATCCAATGGCTCTAAGCAGAAGTGTGTGTGTGTGTGTGTGTGTGTGTGTGTGTGTGTGTGTGTGTGTGTGTGTGTGTGTGCGCTTTTTATAATCTGTGGGGAATATAAAACCTGAACCACAGGCTTTTTTAAGGAATGAAAGTCATACATTGTCAGTCCCCACTGTCAAGTCCCCACAATGACAGTGTATGCAAATTTCTATGTGTGTGTGTGTGTGTGTGTGTGTGTGTGTGTGAGAGTGAGTGAGTGAGTGAGTGAGTGAGTGAGAGGCCAACGATGGGCAACAGCCATGTTGCAGCTAAGAGTCGAGTCCATTCCCAGCGGTCCAGGCCACGTCTGCGCGGCAGCCTGGCCGCACTCCAGCTGGGGGCGCTGCTCCTGTCTGGGGNTATAATCTGTGGGGAATATAAAACCTGAACCACAGGCTTTTTTAAGGAATGAAAGTCATACATTGTCAGTCCCCACTGTCAAGTCCCCACAATGACAGTGTATGCAAATTTCTATGTGTGTGTGTGTGTGTGTGTGTGTGTGTGTGTGTGTGTGTGTGAGAGTGAGTGAGTGAGTGAGTGAGAGGCCAACGATGGGCAACAGCCATGTTGCAGCTAAGAGTCGAGTCCATTCCCAGCGGTCCAGGCCACGTCTGCGCGGCAGCCTGGCCGCACTCCAGCTGGGGGCGCTGCTCCTGTCTGGGGCATTTTTTGCCGCTTTGTGTGATACACACACAGTGCAAGGCGTGTTATCGAGTTGCCTGAGGCAATGTTCCTGAAGTCTCCCTGCCACAGGGGCAGAATCTACTTCGATTTCAGCGAAGACGTGGTCAAGAGGGTTCGCTCTTCCAGCACGAGGTTAGAACACAGACTGTCTGTCTGTTCTCCACTGAATCCCAGGTGCAAACTAAAGGCACATTTTCATTATTGTTGCCACTATTACTAGCACTTTAGCATGGCTGTCTGGACTCAGTTTGTGCACACACATACATACTTAGGCACTTTAGGAAAAGGGCAACAGTCAAATCATTGTGCTCCACATTTATAATATAAGCAATCTAAATATACATTAATTGCATATAATGTAAAGAGTCTATGTTTGTAGCCGATAGTGATGAGCAGTATCTTACTGTTAAACTTCATCTGATTTCTTTGTTCAGTGACTTCCACTGTTAGTTGATAGCAAATTTACAGTGATTTATCTATATATGCAAGAAGATGTTTGTACTATACCAATCCAGGGTAAAAATTTTGGTCAAGGGTACACCAACAGGATTGGCATTTAAACCAGGAACCTTCAAATTAGAAGATAGCTGCAAACAACTATGCCACCTGCTGCCCCTTGGTAAGGTATGGGTTTCACACAATAAGTGATTACTCTGTGGTGCCGTTTTGGCCACAGTAAGAGTGGCTTGCAGTGAGAGAAGGTATGTCAAGTTGTGGACTCAGTCGGACCGCCTTGGAAGTGATTTTATTAAAGGATCCATGGTGTGTGTGTGTGTGTGTGTGTGTGTGTGTCTGTGCATTTTGATTACTTTGCGTCAGTTCTGGTGGAGGGTGTGTTGATGTCAGTCGAGAATCAAACTCTAGCAGAGATAATCTCCAGCAGAAATGGATTTGTCATATGACACAAAACTCAAATATTTGAACTGCAGGATAGTTCACGTAAGAGCTGTTGATAATCCCAAGGGCAGAATTGAGTGTGCCGCTCTGGTGTGTTGTGTTGTGTTGTGTGGTTGAGGGCTTCGTGCTCTCAAATACATTTCTGAGTGTTTCGGATGAGCCTGTGGCAAAGATGAACTGCTGTTGTATGGAGAACATTTTTGTACACATTCACTGGCAAAGTGATTTTTATTATTGTTGTTCTTGTTGTTCTTGTTCATAATTACTTGCTTGGATAATGATTTTACTCAAAAGTGTCTTACAGCACAGTAAATGTTTGACTTAAGCTTAAGTAACTACTGGAGATTATAGACCTGTGATGTAAAATTGTACAATAGCCGTGCTAATTCTAGGTTAATTGGGGGAAAAAGGTGTACAGTAGTTGTGTTCATCGAAACACAGTAAAATAGTAAAGTAAAATAAGCACAGTGGTGGAGTGGGTAGCACTGGAGGCTCACAGTGCCTCAGCTGTGCAATCAACATAAGTTTGATCCCCCTTCAATCTGTGTGCAGTTTGCATGTTCTCCTCAAATTTGCAAGTGATTTCCCAGGTTCTCTGGTTTCCTCCCACAGTTCAAAGACATGTTTCAGTTGAACTGCTGACTCTAAATTAACCAAAGTGAATGTGGCTATGATAGATCGGTGTCCTGTTGAGGGCATACCTTGCCTCTCCTAGGGTCCAATGATGCTGGGATAGGATCTGGGCTTTGGGCCAGAACAACCCTGCACTGGACAAGAAGTTATCAATAGTTAGTGACTACCTGAAGAGAGTGTATCAAAGGTAGGTCGTAGCTATGACAGAAGTATCTGAGCTAGAATAAAGGGGTGTGAGTGCACACTCAAACTTATTGAGAAAAGACACTTTTGTTTGTTACAAAGGATGGATGCATTTTGGTCAGTTCCATAAGGCGTGACATACAATATATACTATATATCATAACCTGTCATATATATATGATAGATTATGATGTCATTGGTATTGAATTGAACCAACATTTAGAATCAGATCATTGTAAGTACAATAACATGTCAGGGATCGTGATTAATCAAAACACTAATTGAAAAATGGGTAATAAAAAAGTTTAAAACAGGGCTGCAAAAATGACTTATGAGAAACTTCAATACAGCAAATCCATGATGAAGAACTTTACATAAATACAGTAGATTAAGAAGTAGGTTACAAGAAACAGTGCAGACATTGTTAATTTTGTTTTGATGATACAGTACTGAAAAAGTCAAGCCTCTCTCTATAGAAGACATATCCATGTTCCCTTCTCGAAAGATTTAGTAGAGCCATAATCCAAAGAGCAGCAATATCGCATCTTTTTGTATTAAAATGTTTGGCCACAGAGAAACATTAAGTTGATCATCTTTAGTTAGGGTTGTATCTCAGTGAAATTAAACACCCTTTTATACCTTATCGAACAGGTGGAATAAGAGCATTCTGCTGCTGTGATCTCAGCAGGGGAGATAGACTGTAGCCTGCAGTGTGTGGTAATGGGAAACAGACGGAAATATCCTATTAAACATGCATTTTGAGATACATGTAGTTTGTAGAATCAGACTGAAAGAAATCTCTGTAATCACTTTGTCTCTCTCTCTCTCACACACACACACACACACACACACACACACACACACACACAAAGCAAAGGCAAGCCATGCAGTCTTGTGGTCCATAGCGTGTCATGGAAAAATATCCCAAAGCCCGGTTTAGAAGCATGCGGAATGTCAGTAAAAACAGAATTTGCGTTCTGTTTATTCTAACAATGTTAGTGACAAACTTTTCCTTTTTGGTCCACACTCTTTTCATTACAAACACAGTGTACAGCAAGAGAGTCCCTGTTGTATCCCGCAGCCTCACATCATTGCTGGCCTGATCTGGTGTTGCCCAAACACATGGTCTGTACAGAGAGGTCCAGCATGGATCCCCCTGATCCCAGTGACTCCCATGGTGCTGCTGTTCTGTAAAGTCAAGTTCAGCCAAGTTGTGGGTCTTTCTGATAACATGTGTGTTATCATCATAAGCTCTGCTCACATCCTCCCACCAAATGGCTTTTTGGTTCCACTTGATGAGTCTTTTTTAGCTGCTTTTGAGTGGCCCATGTAGGCCACTACTCTGGGGAACTCTCTTCCCTCCTGCCAGTGCCTTTTTAGGGCACAGTAACCTTTAGAAAAAGTGCCACAGCAGGGGTAAGGCCTGCAGTCTTCTTACCTTCTGAATTATCACAGTTGGCTTTCTAATAATAGCCACCTAATGATTTGTGGTGGCATGGAAGCCATGGTCCACTGACTTGTTTGTTTTGGACATAAATCCTTCAGGCTTACAGGTTGCAGGCACATTGTTGTTTTTCCACGTGAGCCAGTTGTGTGGCACATCGGGTCAGTGTTCAACCGGCTGGGATCAAACAGCTTCATATGGGACAAGTGCCTCAGACTTTCACATTACCTCACTGGTTTCGGCTTGGCTCCAGAGTTGAGTGTACAGAACCTGGCCATTTTCATCTTACTTCTGTCATCCTCAACGCCAACCATTCACAGAGCCATGGTTTACAGTGACCATCTCAGCAGGAAAGGCCAACCCAAGGAATGTGCCAGGGGTCAGGCAAAGACCGCATACTGTTCACAGGGGATTTTGCTGGAAATGCTTAGAGAAGAGAATCACGCTGCTGGGGACTTGCAAAGGCTAGCTGAGGTCAACAGGACTGTGGAAAAAAGGAAGTGCTCTATCCCACAAACTGATGTCTCTCAAATTTGCTCAGTCTGTGCACCAGCGAAGGACCAGGTTCCAGTGAACCTATGCTCAGAAGCACTGCTTACTAACAAAAATGGGTCACGTCAGAGCCAACTTTAGGGCTGTGCAAGTGGGGCTCCTGTTCATGGGTGCCAAAATGAGGTTTTTTTAAAGCATTTTACCAGGAAAGACAGGTTTGCCCTTTTACACTAAAATTCTTATTTTAATCTGTGTTTAACTGGGCTACGGTTTACTTGCACAGTTTGTGTACAGAAACTGTGGTTTTCATTTTCCGGGGCAATATCTATATGTATAAATGAAAAAATGGGTCCAAAACACTTAAGAGCACAGAACCAGAAGAGGAAGGCAGCGAGACTAGTACATTGTATACATTACTTTCTGCAATGTATAGTTCTGTATTATAGTGTGGTTTTTATTATATTGTAGTGATCTACCTTGACAGTGATGTCAGCAGTGTTATGTACAGATGACTCAAGTGACAAGACTGTGGGAACACAGACAGCAGCACGTAATGAGCACCCGGACACGCCCATCCCTAAAACGCTTGAACACACAATCAACACCATCAGGACCAGTATTCCCCCTGTAACTCTTCTTAATGGCTAAATAACTGTTTGCACACATACACAGCAGCAAGGCATGACACAAGAGCCACATCTATATACAGTATGTATAGCTCAACATTCAACACATTAATGAAGTATTAAGAAAATAGGAATATGTCAATTTGGGACAGTTCAGATGTTTAATGAAAAGTAGATCAGATAGAAATGTCAATAGAGAATAATGAATTAGTCATCTCTCGATTTACGTCTTGATTTATATTTCGCTACAACACGATTTGATTTACAATTCCATTACTCGATTTACACACCGATCTGTTCAATACAACCCACTCCACTTTTTTGGAAAAAAAAAATCAAACAAAAAATCGAACATCACAATTTCATCCAAGTTTGTAAAAATGTGTAATAAATCATAAATTACACACTATGTGTGTCTTTGTGTTTCGAGGGCATGCACCGGGTGTATGTTAAATAATGGGAATTCTATATAAAGTGTGTACGCTTTTAAGAGAGCTCCATTATGATGAGTGTTGCATCCTGGGAAAAGTGGGTGTGATTATGTGTGTGTGCTGAAAAGTGTAATTAAAATAAGCTGACCTTCTGTATCTTCAAGAGGAAATGTATATGTGCATATCTTGGTCATGATTAGTTAGTGGGTTACATCCTGTTGTGTTGCTCATCAGACAACCACATTGCTCTGACCAACATGATACACAGGTGTGAGTGAGTAAGCGTGTGTTTACTTTACTGTTCTGTGCTTCATGTGCTACAAGGTGTTTTACAGCATTTTAGTGATTTGGAAAAGTTGGCTTGTAGGTTTTTGGATGGACTGAGAAGCATCATTATGTGTCCCATAAGACATAATGGAAATAGCTGTCTTGATTTATGTGTTTTCAATTCTGCAGCCTTTTCAGGAACCAATTAGATGTGTCAGTGGACGGATGACGGATGTCTTAAACCCTTCATATTTTAAAATATTTAATTTAATATTAGCAGCATATTCAATTATTCATTAAGTTGTTTGTAAAATAATAACTCAGGTTTAAATAGGTAATTTATAACTTCACTTGACATGTATCTTTTTTGGGATGAGAAAATTAATGTTGTACTGTACTTAAGACAGAGCGGGGGGTGTTCTACCAACACTAAGGCCAGCCCTCTTCCTCATACACAAGCAGTACTCATGGTACAACAGCGTGAAGGTTTTTTACACTGTGTAAGGAACAAGATCAGAGCTTCTGTCCTCCAGTAGCTGCCTCTACATCAAATTAACAGTCAAGGTCCTTTTGGTTTCTCACAGTGGTTAGTAGACATTCCTGCCAATCAGCCTCTGACATCATAACCATGGAGCTGACAGAGCTCTTGATCTGACATGCTGCAGCTGCTATGGTCACACTGTAATGGAGTTAACTTTCCTAATGAATTCCACAGACCAGGCGAGACCTAAGACTCATGGGCTGCAGCGCCCCCTGTGTGATTCAGTCACAAACCCTCATGACATCATAACCTCCTGAACTACAATGCAAAACAAGCCTTCCTGTCAAATGGTATAATCCTTTATTCATTTTGTCTGATAAATCATATTTTTAATCCATTAAATATACTGGGATTTTGCCTTCATTTGTATAACATGTGTGAGATAATTATTTGCTGTCCATCTGAGATAAATGTTCTTTTTTACAAGGGATTTCAGAGGAAAGGCTGATAGTAACATCATGAGGTGATTTGTCTGGTGCTGTACTGTTTATGAGGTCCTGTGTACATTTTATGAAACTAAGTCTTTGGCAGAAAAATTTCGCAAATATCAAATATGTATTATTTTTATTTTTGTTTTGTTTACCAGATTCCCCCTTTCCCAGAAGAACATCCCAGCTGAAAAAAAGCTGTACCCTTCCAGATCAGTTTCTCTGTCTTATCTTTCATTCAGCACAAGAAAGAGCCTTAAATATCTATTTCACAGTGTGCTATACACTGATAGTTAGACGTAAAAACGGACCTTTACTTTAGTAAGAAATTACCCTTTCTTTGTTCCTTTTCATACACTTTGAATCCATGCTCTGTTGTTCCTCAGTGACAGTTTGCTTTGCATTTAATGATGTCATGCTGATTCAGATATGTGATTATTTGTGAACACAGGTACAGAGTTTATAAGGTAAACAAGTGCAAAGGTGATCAGTGCAGGGTCTTTGTAGTGGATTGTTGAGGATTTGAGTTTAATGCAACACAAAAGATGATACAGTGACTGGAATCTTGGGGAGGAGGACAACAGGAGACTTGGAAAACAAAGACTTGAGAGCTATGTAGATACTGTGCAAGTACACACAAGGAAAAAGGATTTAGAACATTTTGTAGATACACAAGAGTACTAAAAACACCTAACAATGCTAATATATCATGCAAGAAGGGCTGAAAAAGTTAAGAATCCACAAGCTTGCTGTTGTAGAGCCTGTAGATCCTAGTTAGATGGCTGCTTGAGTGCCTGATAGAATCATTCAGATCAGGTGTGCAGGGATAACCATAACATGACGTCAGGTCACTCCAAACAATGCCCTCTGGTGGTCACTGGGGTAATTGTTTAAAGGGTTCAGGGTGAGTGATGTCTGCAGCATATTCTGATCTTTCTCAGCTCATGTTTAATAGCCTTAAGCCTTTAGAGTATGTACATACCAGCTTTGCACACCATTTGGGAGTTACTTTTCCTCCTTCATCCTGGCAAATCTGGTTGGAGGTACAAATGCACAGGGGTTTTGTTTCCCTCAGCTGCTTTCTTATGTGTAATATTTTCCCAACAATGCTACCTATTTGTGAAATATTTATTAACACAGTTTATGTCTACTGGTTATTTTGCATTAATATTATATTCCATTGTCTTTAACTTTTGAACCCTTTACAGACTTCAGACAGTCACTATTCAGAATTTGTACTGCATAAACAATGGTACCTAGTATGTGCAATACTATATATATCGTGTATTTTTATGTACCATTACATTTGTGGAAATTGAAATTTATTATACTCATATCCTGTTTTTCTTATATTGAATGATCACATATAGGTGTAGAATCACAGACTGCTTTCAGATGAAAAGATTCATAGAATTTTGTTCTATAATCTGATTTCCAGTCAGGAGGACTTGTCCTTGGACTCGACTTCAGAGCGACTCTCTGTCATCCCTGGAGGGAGCAGCTGATGTGTGTTAATTAATTTGAATGAAGTTGTCATCAGTTTGGTCACACTGGGTTCTTTCTGGGAGTGTGGATTGGTGAAGGGAGTCTCACCCAGAAAGAATGTAGACCAGGTGTCCGAGCAGGGTGCCTTGAGCGACGTGGCACAGGGACAGTGTGCTGTAGATCAAGCTACAAACCTACTACATTTACCTTGTGGTAGAAGTGGTTCCATCCCTTTGTGGCACTCTGGTTACTCATGAGTTTTTGAACAATTTATTTAATTTCTGGGTTGAACGTGAAAACACCATTGCAGTAATGTTTGGATCCTTTGCAAAGAGTGTGGTTTGTTTTTACAGTAAAATGAGGGGAAACCACAGTTTGTTTGTCTCCTATGATGAAAATGTGTGTGATCTTTTTATGCCCTTCAAGTGGCTGCTTGAACGTGGAATACGACTCGGTGTCAGTAGCAGCTGATTTCATGGTACCAGAAATGTAAGCTGTGGCCCTGTAACAAGCCTCGCTTCTTGCACTGAAAGACTTCCATGCGTCTGTGTGTGTTGCAGCTTCAATGTGGAGAATGGGCCATCCACCAGCTGCAGCCCCCTGGACCCCCAGGCCTCCCCTGGCTCTGGCCTGGTGCTTCACACCAACTTCCCAAGTCACAGCCAGCGTCGGGAGTCCTTCCTGTATCGCTCAGACAGCGACTATGACCTCTCGCCCAAGTCCATGTCTCGCAACTCCTCCATCGCTTCTGAGCTGTAAGCCCATTCTGCTTTCATAGCCATCACCACATCTAGTTGCCCCACCCACTCTACACATTCTAATTCTGATGGTTCATTTCCAGTTCAGTCTGTCCTATAACATTAAATAGTGTGTTAGCAATAAAGTTTAAACCAAGCAACTTTGTATAAACACTGATATGTGCCCACCCTTTGCGTACCTTCTGTAAATAGAGGTGTATTTGCCCCAAGCTGTTTTAGAGGTGGTTTTCACCAGGTTCAGGTCAGCTTGGGAACACAGGAGATACAGCAGCAGAGCATGTGATGTATTGCTTAATATCATAAGACTGCATTTTCTCAGTACATATAGTATCAGCTAATGTAATTTTATTAACATGGTTCCACAACAGGGAACCAGAGCAGAGACTGTTTGTGGAGCGACAACGTTTTGCACACTTTTCATTCATAAAATGTATATTATGATTTAAAGTGTATAAATGCAATGTTTTAGTGGTTTTAGGTCATGGCTTCATTGTATATGTTAAATATTTTCTCTACTTAGTTGAACTAGTTAATTGTTTTGCTTTTTCTACAGTCATGGGGATGACCTGATAGTAACACCTTTTGCTCAGGTAAATAAAATAAATCAGGGATATTGTAGCATTATCATAAAATCCTATATTTATACATACAGGGTTAAATAAAATGCATTTTGAAAACAGTTTTGAAAATGTTTAAAATACCTTTACTTTTTTAACCAGGTACTTGCTAGCCTTCGAAGTGTAAGGAACAACTTCACAGTTCTCACCAACGTACAATGTGCCTCCAACAAGTAAGTGCCTGTCTGAATGTTATGAGATCTGCATTATATGACATTTGTTATTTGCTGACCCTGTGTTTCAGTACACAAAGAAGTTACAGCTTATACAGATCATGGGAATTGATATCACCTATAACATGAAAAAAATGCAAATAAAATGGTTTACCATATTCACTGGCCACTTTATTAGGAACATTATTCTGATACTGAGTAGGAGCCTGAATTCTTCATTGCATGGATTCAATGAGGTGCTAGAAACATTCCTTAGAGAATGTCCGTGTTGACATGATTGCATCATACAATTGCTGCAGATTTGTCATCTGCATGTTCATGCTTCCAATATCGAACATAATTTTGCCACATCCCAAATGGGCTCTGTTGGATTCAGGTCTGGTGACTGCAGAGGCCACTGAAGTTCACTGAACTGATTGTCATGTTCATGAAGCCACTTTGAGATCTCTTGTGCTCTGTGACATAGTGCATTATCACGCTGGAAGTAGCCATTAGAAGATGAGTAAATTTTGGTCAATTTATGGCTGTGGCGTTCAAACAATTCTGGATTGGTATTAGGTGATCCAATGTGCACCAAGAAAACCCACACCATTACACCACCCTGACCTGCCTGAACTGTTGACAAAATTCAGGTTTGGTCCATGGCTTCATGCTGTTTATGTCAAATTCTGACCCTACCACCTGCATGTCGCTGAAAAAATTGAGATTCATCACACCAGGCAACATTTTTCCAGTCTTCAACATTCCACTTTCAGGGACCAGAGCCTCAGCTTCTTGTTGTTGGCTGACAGGAGTAGAACCCACTGTGGTCTTCTGCTGTTGTAGCTCATCCGAATCAAGAATCAATGTGTCGTGCATTCAGAGATGGTTTTCTGTCCACCACTGTTTGGTCCACCAACCAAAAAAATGGTTGTTTGAGTTAGTGTCGCCTTCCCGTCAGCTCAAACCAGTCTGGTCATTCCCTGACCTCTCCCATCAACAAGGCATTTTTGCCCACAGAACTGCAACTCACTGGATGTTTTTTGTTTTTCCACACAATTCTGTGTATACTCTGGAGACTGTTTTGTTTGAAAATCCCAGGAGGGGAGTAGTTCCTGAAATACTCAAAACCATCCTGCCTGGCACAAACCAGCATGCCACAGTCAAAGTCGCTTAGATCACATTTTTTTCCCTACTTTGAAGTTTGATGAGAATATTAATTGAAGCTCATGACCTGTATGTGTGTAATTTTATGCATTGAGCTGTTGCTATATGGTTGGCTGGTTAGATAATTGCATAAATGAGCAGGTGTAGAGACGCTAATAAACTGGCCAGCGAGTGTATGACAATGAACGTATGTAAATACTACATCGTACTGACTGAAATAAAGAACAGTAAAACCAACCTCCACCTCCATTGTCCTTGTACATTCGTGTTGTAGTACATTACTGCTGATATTCAGAACGATGGCCACAAGGGGGTGGGATACACAGTGGTTTTTCACTGATGCATTCTGCAGGCTTACAGTCTCCAAAGCATCATTACCATGCCACATTTTAGCAACAACTAAGTTGGTGTATGAAAATTTCCTGCCATGCAGTATATTCAGCCAAAGCCGAATTTGTTCCTGCAGAAGTGGTAGGGAAATAGTTGGCCTGAATGGGTAAATCAACCACCCCATGTTCTTTCTGAGAACACATTCTTCTTTAGATGTTGCCACAAATTGGAAGGAAGTGTAATGACCAGAGCTAAAAAGTCAGGCCAAACTCTTTCTACACTGGGTATCATACACTGGCAGCTACAACTGGACGTGATGAACATCAGCTTGGGTTATTTTCCACAGAAAAACTTTGTTTAATGACTTTCAGCTACAGTTTTCGGTGGTGTAATAGCTTGTTTTATAGGGTTTAGATGTTAGGGTGGTCAAAAATATTCTCAGTAGCACTGAAGAATTATACATGAATCCTGGGTAACATTAGACTTTTTTGAACATTAGAAGAGAAATTCCCCCCTTTTGTTATGCTTATGACTGCTGCATGAAATACTATGTAATTGTTATTAGACTAAAAATTAAATTGCAGGAGAATTTATACAGCATGCATAACCTAGGTAGGATTTATTTCACTTTGTTACTATTATTTTACATTTGAAGTACAAGCACGTTCTCTAACATGCAAGAGTAAGTCAAAAAGTATTTTATACTCTTTGCTGCAGCAAATTGTTGCAAATACTTTTTGACTTGTCCTCATGTAAAAAATATTAGACAAAACAAAGTTATGTTTTTGTTCAGCTTTTTATTGTATGCACATGGCTGTTCAAATCAGCACTTACTGTCAGAGCAGCAGGAATAACTTACTCATGTTTCAGGACACCAGTCATCTTGAGTAATCAAATACAGGTTTAGATTGCACTTTGGTGGGTTGGATGTGTGCGCACGCACTGAGATCCGATCAGCATTGAGATAAGCAGTGGTTGGCATTCTGCGAAAGCTTGTTTCAAAGAAAAGCTGTGATGTGCTGTCTGTGCAACTGTGTGCGCACATGTGTGCATGCACCAGTGGCTGTGCAAAACCCACCGATGATGCAAACTGGTCAGTTAAAATCAGCACTTTCATTTAATTTCATTTATCAGTCATCACTTCGCAGAAAAGCACGCCCCATGGGCTGCTATAATTACAGACCGTATTCTTTATATTCCGCAGATGTTACAGTAACCCCTGATTTCTTCTGTCTGCCTCCACAGGAGGTCTCCTGCAGCCAGCCAACCAACTGTCACCAGGGTCTGCCTACCTGGTAAGCATCCCCAGCCCTTTACAGTTCTCACAATCCACCCGGAGCTGCCAAGGATTATGATTAAGTTCATTTAAAAAATACAGTGGTGACCTTTGTCTCCTCAAGTGTATGTCATTTATAATACTAGTACAATAAGTGCATTAAAACAGCCTGTTTGTTATATAGGTTACCTTCTTAAAGGTGTGTTTATGTATGCACACATGCATTGCTGTCTCTGCATTATGTTGGAGATCCCTATGTGATGGTGCTCACAGCTTACAGCTTGGCACAGAAACCTTTCCTAACTGCCAGTGTGTGAGCCCCCCCCCCCATTTAATCTTGCTTTCTCTGAAGGAAATGGGCAAAAATGGTCCATTTGTGGGTGTCAACACTGCCCGCTTCAGTGCGCTCTGCACTTTCAAAGAAAGCAAAGACGTCATACACAGACACAGAGTGGTTCACCGCACAATTCTGAAGAGCTCTTGAAATGTTGAATTAAACACTGGGAACTGCTCTGCAAATTCAGCAAGATGGACTTTGGCATTAACCTTGTGACTAAGGGGGGGAAAGGCCATATTTTCAAACCTGCTGAGAGGAAACAGCATAGTTACCCCAGGGCTGGCCCTTCATGTATGTACTTTAGATATTTTGCTTTTGATAAAACGATAAACATATGTTGTAAGTTGTTGTATATAACTTTTGAGTGATAGTAGCAGTTATAATAGTAATAACCAGAAAAATAAAGAAGAAATACTTAAGAATTTACCTTTGAAACAACAGACACAATGATTATTAACTCCTTCGCTGCTAGTTTATACATGTCAGATGCCATCAGTTCAGATAATGATGCAGGCCCTGCAAAAGCTTAGTGAGATCATTTTACTTTGTGAGGCCCTGACATTGTTTGGGGAGGGGAGTAAACAATATTTTAATGTAAAGGATGGCATATATTTTTTTTATTCATAAAGTGCATGACACTATCATTTTATTTAGTCTCAGGGACTCTGGCTCTAAACTATTTATGTACTGTGTATATAAATAATTTCACCCAGAATTCATAATACAAAAATTGAATTGACTGAGGTGAGGCCCTCTTTGTGAGGAGAGGCCTAGGCAAAATGGCCCTGCTCAACCCCATATAGTAGGGCCTGCATTAAGCACAACAAATAATGTGTGCAGTTGTGTTCTTATTATCAAAAAGTGTTTGAGAAAACAACTTTTGTATTTGAAGCTTGTATGTGCTGTGGTCAGGAAGCCAGAAAGAAAGCCAAGGGCAGGTTTGTGAAGTTTAAGTTTCAGTTTCCTTTCCAATGCTTGATCATAGATTGTTCAATAGCTTATGTGGAGAGTTGTGAGTGAGTTAAGTGAGCGTGGACCTCGAACCGCTGTCCAACCCACTATGTGAGCATGCCATGGCTTTCCATGAGAGACACAGCTGTGTGAATGAGGCCGGGCAGCTTCCACTGTGCACCAATGCAGCTGCAAGCACCATCTGAGCTCAGGAGCTGCAGCATGTGTAGGGTATATGGAGGCGGTGTTCCTATCTGCTGCTGCCGGCCGCTGGCTGACGTCAGGCCGCCCACGTTGCAGGTTCTGTTGACTTCCCCTGAGCGCAGATGGACAGCGAGCAGCATCCTGTGCAGGAAAAGGAGAGCAGGTCAGGTGACGGTAAACAGAGGAAGAAAATCCACAAGTGTGATTCAGGCTGTTTCATCTGTGGGCTTCATGGCAAAAAGCTGTCATAGTCACTTCCTTTATACATAGGGCAGTATTCTTTGAAAATTAGTTTGGGCATTTACATTACATAGACTGTAGATCGTAATATGATAGCATGGAGCAATTCCTGAAAACTGAACATGGAAAAACTTAAGCTGGATACAGTAATTATACATTTAGCAAAATAATAGTACCCTGCGATGTCTGTGCTTCTTTATGATGTCTGCTTTTCTCTCTGACATACTCACTTGCTGGGTTTCACATAAAAACACCTGAGGACATGGAGAAACTTGCAGCACATATTTGGCAGTAGTCCACTTTTAGTCTTTCAGGCTTGCTTTGTGTGCTGGTCTTGTGATTCCCATTAAAAAGTACCATAGTTCTGTTTAAATGAAACGCTCTTATTTTTTATGCAAATGAACACAATTAATGAGATCTTTACTGTCCTTGGCTCTTCTTCAGACCCAAAGCTTTATAAGGCCTGTTTGATGATGAAAGTTTAGTGATGTAATCAAGCCCTTCTCTTTGTCGAGGGCAATAAAGATAATGTGCAAAGGGAAGAATGGACTTCCTGCTCTCTTTGTCTTCCTTGTCAGTCGAACGGTGTTAACTGGCAGGAAGCGGAGTGCAGATATTTCCTGTTTTTCTGTCATTGCCTTAGTCCCACTAGACATACCACAGAGTGTTTTTTACAGGCTTGTGGACCAGCTGCCTCTGAGACAAGGTATCCGGAAAGTATGGCGTAGGGCCATTGTAACACTCGCCATCCCCCATTCTAACACGCCTGTGTTTTTTTTTTCTGCGTGTGCTGTATATGTTTTATGGTATGAATTTGGACATTTGCTGTGTGTGGATTACAACCAAGAACACCTGTTCTGTGTATGGTACCACATACCTGGAACATCAGTATGTCCTCTTTCACTCTAGATTATTGACACAGTTCTTTGAACTTCAAAGAGTGACACTAAATGAATGCTAAGTCATGGTTTGTTAGTCAATATGTAGGTGAAAAAGGGCAGCGAAAAAGCCATGGAACAGGTTGGTGGTAGTCTGTGGATTCAACTGTGTCCAAATAAGTGTTGATTTTGTTGTCACCTTTGTGAGATACTGATCAGATATGTTGTTGTGGTCAGATGGGTTGAGATGTGAGATGTGCCCCACATTCCACAGAAAAGTTTCAACCATTCTGGGCTTGACTGGAATATGGCACAAAAGGTCTCTTCCTAGAGCTGCCTACTTCCAGTGTTTTTCCACTGTCTGGCAGGAACCACAGTGGTAACGCTGTAAGAGGTACATCTGTCTTTCCACCTACTAGTGGTGTATTATTTTGAAGCATTTCCTCGTGAAGGAATGGATGAATTAAATTAAAATTCTCTACATCGGTAGGTTGTTGAATAGATTTCTCTGTGTGCGATTTTATATGTGGATTTATGTTAAAAATTCTTTCATTAAGAGCTTTAACTCTTTAAGCCTTGTTTTATTCAGCTGTTGCAGGGTATTTAGTTCTATGGCATATGTTTTTTTAAAAAGTAAATGATTGAAAATGATTTTTTGTCAGTTGATTAATCTTTTGGCCATCTGTATTAGGGGCTTGATAGTAATTACTCATACTTGGTTACTACTCATTAGCTGCTGATACTAGAAAAATAATGCAACTAAATTTCAATGATTTTCTTATGTCACTGTACCTTCTGTGTCATTTCCAGGGGTGCTGCAGTGTTACAGTGAACTGTGTTGAAACCAATATGAGCAGAGTCAGTGGGGCTGCCTGACTGAGTTGCATGTTGATGGAGGAGCCTGCCATTTCTAAGCACGCAACCATGTGTACGTGCCAGGCAGCTATCAGTACCATTTCTCTGTGTTTGTAAACATCTCCCGCTAACCTGCACTATTATTTACCTGTGTAGGGGATGACACCCTCACATCTTGACCCCAGCAGTCAGCGATCCCGATTAGTGATAATAAGGGTATGAAATACCAGAAACTGTTGGAGGCTTCAAATGTCAATGCTGGCCCTGGCCTTTGAAAAAGTGGCAAAGTGGCAGTAACTGGGCAAGATATAACCTGACTAGAATTGTCATCACAGCTGGTGTCGTTTGGACCTTTAGTCATCAGGGCAGCCATGTGTGGTTGCCATCTTTCATTCTATTGCAAGTTTCTGGACCCAATTGCCCAGCTCCATAAGCCACAGCAAAAGAAAAGGCCTCCAGTTCCCCACACCTCTTACGATAGAATGACCTGTAGTTTGACTTATTTGGATCCAGAGTACTGGTAAACCCTGTTTTATGCACTGGATTCCTAAAAACACTGTGCAAGACGCTTCCTAGTCCACCACAAAAACCTCCAGCTTTCCCAAATAACAGTAAAACACTGTGAAACACCTTGTAGCACGTGCAGCATTGCACCATGCCACGCAGCGCACACAGGGGATCATGCAGAGCAGGGCATGTACATGGGATCATACACCCTGCACACACAGGGATTCACGCTGTTTTATGATATTAAAATGGAGACACTTCACAAATTTGTAGAAACAAAGCAAATGTGAGATATGAGACTGTAAGGATATTAACAAACTATATCACAAGGCAGCATGGGAAAGGAATAAGCGACTCGTGCCACACATGAACACTTTAATTTCTTCATTTCTAGCAGATGAATTTCTGGTGCTGCATTACAGCTCTGCATCTGTTGCACAAATTGGGAGCTTGTATTGAAAGTTTAGATGTATTATGGTAAAATTCCATATACTGGGTTTACCTGTATTGTGTTCCATCCCTTTTTTATTGAATCTGCACTTGCAGCCACTTTTACTTTTATACTTTTGTACTTTTGTTTTACTTGTGTAGAGCTGAGATGCCATTTCTGCAGATATTAAAATAAACCTCTGAAGAGCCTGTCTATCTAGTCTGCATCAGACTTTTAGTTCCTCAGAATGATTTGCCTCTACTACTTTAGCAAAATCGTACTCTAACTCTCATTTATAACTGATGTTCAATTTTGCAAAAAAAAAAGAAGCCACTATGCAAATGTGTTTTGCCTACACTTCATTCTGGCTAACGGCAACCAGTGCTGCATGGTTCCACTGACTTACAAGTGTACAGGGGTAGCAAGCAGCTCTTTACAAGCAGCTCTTCACACTATCTGGGTGAAACCGCATTTAGTGAGCTGAGTGACATTGAGTGTAGCACCATCATGTCTTGCGTTGACTTGAGTCAGCTTCTGTCTTGTGAGATGGTTTGTGCTATGTGTAGAGAATTTACTTGCTACCTGGCATTCCTTTGTGCTGCAAGGCTATTTTGTTGCTCATGAAGTTTCCTACCTTTCTCATTGTCTGGAGTGAGGAACAGGTCACACTGTGACAAAGTGATGATTGTTTTTGTTTTCTGTCTTCTGTCTCCATTGTCACTCCATCTTGATTGGGGCACTTCTGAGGAGGAGAAACTGTTTCTGAGTAAACATTTAAAAATGCAGGTCTCGCTGAGCTGAACAAAAACTCATGAAGGAGAGAAGGTTGTGCAAGTCTTTTTGTTGCATCTCCTTACGGAGTTCATTTTTTTGTAGCTCTGTTTTTATGCCAATGTGTAAAGTATTACGTTAGAGCTATAGTTGAATCTTCACATGGCAACTTTTCCTTTCGGTCATTGGAGCATTGTGTGTTGAGGTCTACATGTGAACATCATTTTTTTGAAAACCCTGTGCATGGAGGTCTATTTTACACACTCAGTCTGGAACTCATTGTACGATTTGACATGCTGATGACTCTTTTGTCCAATACGGTGGCCAAACTGAAAAAGTTTTGTGTCAAGATGAGAACCATTTGGAGGACAGATACTTTCCCCCATTATCGAAAACACGTGTATGCAACCTGTAAGAGCCAGTGAATCTTCCTGAACTTGGCATTCAGCTTGTAAATTCTGCCAGCCTATATACTAAAGGGCTGGATGACTAAGTAACCTACTGTACGTCATTACCAACACATGCTGTGGCAAACAAGTCATCACAGTGTGTTATCCAGACAAAGGAAGGGAAGGGCTGGCTTTTCACATACACAAAAGGGATCGTCATAGTGTTTCCCATGTTTTGCACCTTCAGATTTTGCTGTGATCTGAGGTATGTCTTAAGTACTGATTACAGTGTTTGCCTTTTTTGGTGGCCTCTCAGTGCAGATGACATAATCCCATCAGCTGTGACCAGTGTTGACTAAATATAACATAAATATTAGCTATGGTGTTTTGGTGCTGTTTTTGCAGAAGCCAAATAACAGTAGGGCCTCATCTTACCAAACATGTTGCTCATGTTGGCATGGGTTATGTTTGGATTGGGGGACCACTAATGTGAAGCACATTTCTGTGCACTAAGCCCATGTATAATATCTGCCAGTATGCTGCATGTTTGGTTCATCCATTCTTCTCTGAGCATTTGACTCCTTGTAACTTGGCCAGTAGAGGACAGTCATTGCTGGCACAGGGGTACAGAAATGTAGTATGTAGGTGGCCCAAACACACAAGGTGTGTAGCAGTGAGGATTTCAGAAGTCCTGTTGCAGGAAAGTCTAGGAGGGCTTACAAACTTGCACACTGCTATTAAGTCTTCATGTTGGTCTATTTTTCAGTGTCTACATAATATTTTTAATTTTCTGTGTACATTAAGCCTTGGTATTTATTTGCAAGGGTCAAAAACGATATTGAGATTTTTTCTTAAAAAAATGCACACCTAATGAGAGGGCTGATAACCAAAAGTAGCCTCTCATGGTTGCCAAGTATCATTTTCCCTTCAAGTTGGACTCCACAATTCATGAGTCAATACTGCTGATATGTTATTTCCTAGACTCAACAAAAGCTAAAGTATTTCCACTCATCATCATCTCCTCCCAGCTTCCCCATCAAAGCAGGTTAGTAATGCTTTTGTCTAAACATCACCCCCGTTCCTGGGCACAGCAGTGTGAGTGTCAGACTGAACACACCCTCTGGAAAGAGTAACATACTAGGCCTATACCCCGCTGCACTTCCCATACACTGCCTTGACCTACAGATCCTGTGTGGTTGTCATCTAGACTATCTATCTTGTTGGCATTTCTAGCTGTCTACCTGACAGATCTCACAAACACCTTTCAGACCTATTTCTGTTTTCATTGTATGTAGGATTGTATTCATTTTTATTCTGTTTCCTGCGTTGTTGAGCCACAGAGTCTTAGCAGTGGAGCATTAATAATTGATTTTTGGCAAAAATTTTAAAAAATATATTAATTTATATGTATTTATATTATTATGGGGTTTTTACACATGATGGCAATTCAGTCAGGCTTTGGATCCCTTTATCAGCTCACATATAAGAGAACACATACTGCATCAGTGCCAAGTATTGCAGAGAGGATGTGAACACAGGATTCCAATGTTTAGCTTTGTGGAAGTGTGGAGCATCACAACTTCATTTCAAAACCCTTTCCCTTCTACAGCGCTGATGCAAGGCAACTGTTATGCTTATTTGCCCAGGGATTTGGAGACAGTGCATCCACAGAATATTGTTTTGTGTGGGGTTTCATCTCCAACAAGAGGCTAGTGCTAAGATGGGCTGTACTTTAGAGAAATAGGAAAGCCTGTTTTTCTGTCTTCTATAAGACAGTGGTTTCTTGCTGTACATTGAGTTGCTTTCAGCTTTGAATTCAAACCACAGAAAAGTGTCCAGAATCATCTAAAATGATATTTCGCTGAACTCTCTTGATTAATCACTTTTCCAAAAACATCACTTTTATTGGTTTATTAACTCGTAATTTTGGTCAGACATTTTCAGTCACGCTAAACATTTTACTGTCACTAACCATTACACCGGGCCCCATCTTTGCTACATTGCAATTTTCATATTTTACAACAGTTGATGGCCAAAAATGTTTTACACTCCAGTTTACATTTAAATTCTTTTAGTAAACATCTCCATTTTGTGAATGAGTCAATACACTGAAAGGGATGGCAAAACAATACAGTAGCAATTATAACCTAAATATATTTGTTCAGTCAGACATTGAAAATGCCTTATACTGACACAACTTGCCCTGGGAACAAAGACACTTTCAACATTACATTAAAAATATAATCTCAGCAGAGTCCTGGTCTGGGTGCTCTATGGGTACCGAATGTTTATATCCTTGCTAAAAGTAAATATTGCAGAGAACTGAAAAAAATCAACGTGCATGTCACCCATCACCAGACTTTGACGGACTACACAGCAGAGTAAGCAAACCATTAGCAGGACAGGGAATATCACTACTTTGTATAGCATGCAGCTCTCATACATTGGTTGCTAATGGATGACACATCTTGTCGGTCTGCTAAATAATAACTCCTGCTTCCCATGCACTGTAGGATCATATAACTAACATTAAGAGTGTAATTTTTCCACAGGACATTAGCTGTACCACCCTTATAATACATGCTGATAAGATACCTTTACTTTGATTTGTTGGACTTTCCTGTAGCTTACTGGAAAGAAAGTGGCCTGACTAAAACAATTCTATCTGCTCAGGCTTACTACAAGATAAATGGCTATGTTAACTTTGACCACTATGTAAAGTAGATTTCTTCCTTTTTAAGGAGTGAAGGTGAAAGACCATTATAAGTTGAGGCTATGCCAATATAAACTACTTTTCATTCATTTGTCATTGTGGGATGCAGTTGTATACTGGGTGTAGTATACATTTGAGCCTTTTAAGCCATTTTCAGATCATCTACTGTGTATCAAAAGGGAAGGTACTGACCCCAAAAGCCTTGCCGTTTCTCATATTTTTCATTTTGACACTGCCCACATCTCCAAGCCTCCATTTCTCTGAAGTTACTAATTGTCAATAAAAAAATCTCAAACATTTATCTGACCAATGTTAAATATGTGCCAAGGCCCTGGTTCAAAACAAATTGTCTTGTAAAGATTTGTCACGTCAGACAGCAGCTAAATGAGTCTGCCAGTTATTAGTGAATTAACTGACCTTGCTAAAGAATCTTTAGAAAATGCCATATATAGTGAAATAGCGATGTGATTGATACTTGGCACTGGAGTATACAAGTTGTTACAGAAAGTGACTAGACAATAGCCACCCTGCCCCAGGTTGAAGCGTATTGTTTTGTGCAAAGTCTTGAGATATGTTACGTAACATCTTAAAAGATAAATGTAGCTGCATTTTTACTGCACTTTCACATGATTGCCACAGAATACCCTACAGGTGAAATTCACTTGCCTACCCATCCAATCTTTCCAGAAGCCTTATACAAGTCTAATGATTGCTGATAAACCTACAGTGTGTAGCCCAGTGATCAACTCATCCTGGTAAACCTGACCCCTGTCCAGAGAATCTGTTGTGTGTTAACTTGACACACTGGGCTGAATCCATCGACTTCTCAAAGATTCCCAGCAAAAGCTCACTACCACTGTCCATGAGGCATTATCAGGCCCAGATGCACCCTGAAAAAATACTTCCTCCTTTGAGTAGGAAAAAAAGTCATCAAAGTAGTGCAAGATGAAAGGTATTTGAAGCACAAAAAGAACCTAATTATCAAAAATGAAACAGACTGATGACTGCATGTCATTATGAGATAAACAAGTTCCAGTTTTGGCTTGTTATCATTATTTACCTAGGCTATATTCCAGCATAATAAGGAAAAAATTACATTTCCAAATATTGCGTATGATAAATTCTGCCTGCATGAAATCATTTTATGAATCGGTGGGTGCCCTGATTCAAAGTGGCACTTTTTGTTTTTGTATGTTTTCTTCTAGCGAGAGCAGAGTCTGGGTCAGGTTCTGCCTGATCATTAAGCAGGCTGTGAGAGCTGGAAGCATGCACCCCAGTAAGTATTTGAATTATGCCATTGACGTCAGCACAGCAATAAAGCAGACGGCAGCCCATCCCCAAAGTGCTTCCCTGCCAAAGAGCGGTTTGGTGTGGGGCAGATGCATTCAAATGGGTGCGGAGGAGAGAAAAAAACAGGGAGCTGCTTTTGTGTTGATATTTGGAAATACTGAGCCTCTGTGTAAACTTAGGGAGGAAATATCTATATAGAACAGTGTTTATGCTATGGAAATGAAAGGCTTTTTTGAGTTTGAAAGTCTTGTTTTTTGTTGAAACCCAAAACTGACCTCACCTTAGAGGAAATTCCCTGCTGTTCAGGAAGCCTTTTGTTGGCATCATTCTCTATGCAGTACTACCAGCCCAGCGAGAAGGCAGGTAAATAGAGTTCAGGCTGGTTGTTTTTTTCAGCCTCTATGACGTACAAGTTTTAATTGACTCATTGTGGCACTAGCAGCAGCCAGAAGCCGTTACTGTGAATAAGAAGGTCCTGAGACTGCAATGGAGATAACTCAACAGACCACATTCCTTTTCTTTACATCTGAGAGAGTGCTTTTAACAGGAGGTTTAAAACACCCTAATCTATGCTAATTATGTTTTTGGGGGCCAACAGCATGTCACTGTTACAAGGTTCCTGTTGAGGACTTTGAATTATCTTGCAGTTCAAGCCAGGTGAGGTGACAAGAAAAGTACTGTCTTGGGTGGCTAGTGACCCCACAAAACTGTCCAGCTGATAAATGATGTCACTGTTGTCTCCCAGCTCTTTTGAGTCAGTGCACTTTTTTTGTTGAGATTTTCGATGGTGTATCTGTGTCCTTGGGCAGAGAAAGTGCATCTATCTCTAAAGTGCTTTTGTCTCCTACCACCCAAATGGAGTCTCCTGAGCTGAGCAGGTCAAGGACTGTCACTTTTTGTTGAGCGAAGTGTCACTAGGAGCATCATATTGTAGGGCAGAAACTAACATTCTTTCAACCCCTTCTGTTGTATGTCAAGGACTGACCGCTTGCCATTACCTAACAGATAGAGGTGTTGGTGATGCTGCCACAGGGAGATGGATCTACAGACCCGGAAGAGCACAGGGTTCTTCAGTGCCCATTTTGGGGTCTGTCTACCTGCAGAAAAGATCAATGAGATTTTTCACTGGCCTTTTGTCAAAAAAAATTTATTAGATTTATTAAGGTTAGCACTTAGACCGATTGTTTCAACAGGCTTTCTGATAATGAATAAGCATCCTTTTCAGCTGCCATTCCTGTGTTTCACTGAGGCACCCTGACAGTTTCTGAATTTTCTCAAGAGATGAGAAACACAGATATAGAAGCATTCAATCCTATGTTTGGTGCGGAAAAGGTCACTTGCTGTCTGAGTAAGAGCTGGATGAATATGAATGGTTTTGGGTGGGGGTTAAGTGCAAGATTCTGTTTCCACTGAATGTTGGCCTTGTGCAGGACTCTGAAAATTTAAAACCTGTTTACCTATCCCCGTAAATAGTTCCATTTAGAATCATCGTCAGCTTCATGCAGTGCTTGAGACAAAGTTAGAAATAGGATTCCTTTTTCTGTTTCTTGGTGAAAACGTCTTGACTCACTTGCATCACACAAGCTTTTGTGATCTTCCTCACACCTTTTATTTCAAGGCCATTTTTAGTTAGCATTTGTGAAAGTAACTTTTCATGCACAAATACATGTACCATCCAATCATACCATAAATGTTTCCTCTAAATATTTCCCTTCTAGTGTTGTTTATCCATTTTGTTTTGGAACAGTCATGTATCTGTCATTTCTGCGTATGAGTCCTCCTTCATGGTCTCACTGTGGGTGCTGTGGATGCATTACTTCTTAATATTATTTTGATTGACCTCCCAACATAAGGCAACATTGTGCATCAGGCCTGTTTAAGTGCAACATAAAATGCTCTGCGATGATTTACAGGAAACCATAGGTCACCCCTATTTGCAGAGGCTTAGACAGCAAGACAGCCCTGGCTGAGAAAAGAAGCACAGTGATGATAATACAAGTTGTCTTGACAGCATGGTCATATGCTCACACCGCCTGCTCCCCCCCCCAGGCTAGAAGAGCCAGGCCACTGCAGCACTGTATTGTGGTTTTTCTGTGACACTGTGAAAGTACACCGAGCAAGAACAAAACTGAACATTCCCCCCTCTTCCACTTTTCCACTGATCACCCCTGAGCCCAATGGTGAGGAAGTGACTTGTGAGACACATGTTTTTATACTACCCTCTGCCTGTTGATCCTGCCATTCCCAGTGGCCCCTGGTGCATCATTATTAATCTCCTCTTGCTGCAGTATCGGTCCCTGAGGTGAGGGTAGAAAGGCCCCCAGGAAGCATAATAGTTAGAGCTGCCACCTACCACTTGCGTGGCCCAGCTTTAAATTCCACCTCCTGCTGTAGTACCCTTCAGCAAGGTACTTGCCCTGAGTTGCTGCATTAAAAATTGCTGCAATGTTATAACATATTAATTTAATTTAAAGAAAAGGATTGGCTAAATAAATAAATGTAAAGGACCATTTCCTGGCACCAGATTGGCCTGTGGTTGGACTGGCAGACCTTACACTTGCTAGTTGAGGATAAATGTCTTGGTTTCCAGGCCTGGGCCCTTCTCCAGTGACCACATGAGTGGCAGTCATTTGCAGGGAGCATCGGAAAACCCTGTTCTTACGCGTGTGCGGTGCACCGGCATACTGCACTGTTCCGTCTCCCTCTAAACCAAGACACTGTGATGTTTGTGCCAGGCAGCAGCTTGCATAGTAGTTAAATAATGCAACTCCAACCACAGTTTTGCAATGCCACTCACTGCCCAGCCAGATGAAAGGGGTCTTACCTGTAACCCATTTACCAATGTACACTTTCCAAGAGGTCTTTTCACCAGATGGCAGAGAAGTGAAATGAAATAACTGTGTGCATTCTAAGTGACACTTTGGTGTGATCTGTGCCACATTTGTCTTTAAATGTTTGGCGCTGCACGAATGACTAAGGCCCAATGAATGCATCTGAAGCCTCTGACCTGGCTTGGCCAGGAATCCACAGCAGTGGTTAGCAGCCCTGTGCTTGAGGCTCCGGGGCACCATTTGATATATTTGGCAAAAGCCTGGGCCTCCAGCAGCAGAATGAGTCCGTTCTCTTATGTTGAGAGAGCAAACACAGTCCTCCTTTGAAGGCGAATCGTCACAGCAGGCATCTCATTCAGCATGGCAGTGTGAACTAGTGTGTGTGAATCTTAGGAATTTTACTACGAACAGCATAGACTGCAGGGGTTGTCTCCTTGATCTGCCTTTACTTGGTAAGCGTGCTGACAGTGAACTGGTATCAGCCTGGTATCATGCAGATGGCCTGAGCAGAGCTGATAAGACCAATGTATCATATAACCATACTAACTCCTTAAACTACCTCCCCCTAGGGGAAGCAGCACACTCTTCCTGCTCTGAAACCCCACATGTATGCAAATGCCTGAGGGCGAGCAAGGTCAAGTGAGGGCAGGCCCCTCCCACTAGCTCCCAGAAACGCAGCCTCATTGACATCACAGCTGACAAAACCCAAGAGGCTGTCCTGCCTAGACAAGGGAGGGTGTGTGTGTCTTTGTGTATCAGAGTGAGTAAAGGCTGCAAACAGCAAGCAGCCAGATGCTTTTGCTGCATACTGAATGAAAGTGATACCCTGTACCCACGATGAAGGAGGTCTGCGGGGCCCTCTGCAGTGTAGCACTCAGAAGCACCATGGAGCCACGGGAGCCTGACTACATGCCCTTATGTATGTTCGCAGAGGACTCCTACCAGAAACTTGCCATGGAGACCATGGAAGAGCTGGATTGGTGCTTGGACCAGCTGGAGACCATCCAGACATATCGCTCTGTTAGTGACATGGCTTCCAACAAGGTAAGAGTCCTCATGCTGCATATTGTTGATACAAAGAGGAAAAGTTGATTTCATGCTGTAGTCACTGTGAGCACAAAGTTACATAATAAGGTGAGAAGTGTTACTGATGCTGTAAATTAATGTTTTGAACATGTCCTCTATAAGCAAGCATGAAAAAATGTCAGGAAATAGCAGGACTTCACTATAGCATACCAGATGAGTGGACACTAAGAAGAACATTCACAGGGTTGCTGGTGCTGCCATTGAGTAACCTTTGCTTTTGTAGATTTGTCTTAACATTTAGAGATGTCATGGACCCATAGATTCACTGCTTTGCATTAGAATTTTTCTGCTACTTCAGAAGTTTTCGCAGTTGTGTTCTTTATTCAGTACTGTCTCAGGAATACGTACAAAGAGCATCACAGAAATGAAGCTGTGACATGCCACTGGCCCTACATTCTGAGGTTATGGTTTTGTTTCAAATTACTGCCGCCCAAACAGACAAATCCGTACAGTAGGATTTTTCAGGGACCGCGTCACAAGACACCTGAAGTATTAGCAGCTCAATTCAGAGGAACCTGGAAAAATTGATTTGTACAGCACACATTTCCATGATGAAAAAATTAAAAGTTCAATATGCATTTAACTGCATTTACAATGACGAACTGAAACTGGTATAAAATGCAACCAACTGAGATGTGTTTAACTGAATTTAAAAGAATAAGGAAATGAAACTGCAGTGTTAATTGTAGGCAATTGATATGCATTTACAGGAATGCGACACTGAAACTTTAGTTCAGTACAACCAGTTGACATGCAATTAACTGCATAAACTTCTTTCAACACTGAGAAAAAGACAGTACAAAACTATAAAGGTGCATGCAAATAGTGATGAAATAAATGAAGATCTGCAGAGATTAGGCCTGAGGAACAATAGTGGACACAATGCTGGTTGCTGTGAGGTACTATGGTGCCTAGCACAGTGTATACAAATGCAGCTCCGGCGGGCAGAGAGCAAGAAGGACTGCACAGGCAACACGGCACCGGATCCTGACTCGAGCTGTGCCCTGCAGTTGGAGTGACGGCCAGCCACAGCTGTTTAAAGTGTGACTCAAATTTCCTGTCTCCTTCCTGGTCCCTGCTCCACCAGACTACAATGGCACAAATAAAAAAAAGGGGCACGACTCAGTGGTTGTTTTCTCTCACTCTCTAACTGCTGACGTCACAACGCCCCTCCAGTCGCCAGTGCCTGAACAATGGACAGACACGTGGCCAGTGTGGCTTGACACGGAGCATGGTTCCTGCAGGAGGATTTCCTCCACGGGCGGTTCTGGGCTCTCGACACAAAGGGGTCCTTTCTGATGCATATTAGGACATTAACCTGACGAATGTTTCTCTGGTGGTCCTGAGTGAACACAACATCCCACCAGCATCTGGTGCATCTCATTTTTACAGTATCAAAGCTGTTATTATGGCCCTGGTTTACAGTTGTATTGAAGAGGACACTCATCTAGTACCCATTTGTTTAGCATGTTTTCCCACTGACCCAGTCAGGCAGCCCTCAAAGGGCTGGTTTGACTACTGTAACTGTTTTGTATTAGGAGCCAGTATTGACTTCCATGAGGAGTGGCACACTACACACAATTGAAAACAGCATTCTTCTACTCATTGTGGTGGACAGGCTGATTGAATAAGAGTCACTGTCTCCTTCAGAAAAGCAGTGAAGGACCTGCAGAGGCCACCTAGCATAATGCTGTGCCTGTTCAGAATTAACAGCTGCTTCTTTACCTTTTCTGCTGTTCTCAGCTGCAGCTTCTGAGGTGTTTGTTCACCATGAGGTCACACCATTTGATTATTTGCGCTGTAAATACATACTTGTTCGTTCACTGATGAGTTCCTCCAAAGTAAATTATATGATTAGGTTTGTGTATATATAATTATTTACCCATTTATAGAGGTTGGTAATTTTTACACAAGTAGTGTAAGTACCTTACCCAAGGGTATTACTGTCTGAGCTGGGATTTGAATCCAGGTCTTTTAACTGCAAGGCGACTAGGAACTGCCCTGTAGTTTTTTATTGAGTCTCAAAGTTCTCTAATATTTTTGCAATGGGGTATTGTTTTGCTCATTCTTCCTTCTCATTTCTTGGCAGTTTTTTTAGCACAATATATGCGTGTGAGAAAGTGTGCATTTCTTGTTTGGACATGCAGAACGTTGCAAGCATGTGCAGACGAAGGAAATTTGGAGCCTAAGCAGGTTCTCTGCCTGGTGACAGAGGGCGTTGGTTTCCAGTGTTTCCACCCCATCTAGACTACAGGGGTCCCAAGGATGAGTGTTTGAGGTGGGAACACACAGGTGAATCCCTGCAGGGTTCAAGTTGCTTGCACTGTTTTGGCTCAACAAATCTGTGTAAATTGGTCTAGTCGTAGTACAGCTGAAGTTTTAAGTAACGTGTGATTTGTTTGGAATGAGAAGTGTGTAAGAGCTGTGAGCAGAGCATGTTCATTGGGTGGGATATTAAACTGTCAGTGTCATCCTGAGGGATGCTGATTGTCAGTGAAGTATGAGAAAAAGCTTGCAGACTTGGAGGCATGATTTCAGCTGGGGAGGGGGTGTGGCTTGTGGCTTGACAGTCAGCGCACAGTCATACAGGGTCATGTAAACCAGGCGCCACAGCGCCTTCATTTCCCATGTGGCTCAAGACAGAGCAGAGCAGTTCAGTGCAGAGCAGCACACATAGCCAGGCAGCTGCCAGCTCATAAAGACGACTCTGCTTCAGGTGGCCTAACAAACATGGGAGCCAGTGTCCTAGAAAAGAAAGACAAGGCCAAGATCGGTAATTACTGGAAACAGGTGCGCACCACTTCTATAACTTTTCTGAAATCTGTGTACTTCATGAGCAGTTCACGGAGCTTTTTTATTTCAGTGTCTGCTGTTGAGAGTTTGTGCATGCGCATGTTGTCACTAAGGTCCTGTGTATGTTTTGCCTGAGCAAAGCTTATTCTGCTGGTCCCATTACAGAGTAGTTATGGTGGTTTGGTTTTAACTTTGCTTGCAAGTCTGGGTGTGCTGCTGTTTATTTTAATTTTTTATTTAGTGAAGGATTTGGACCAGTTTGAGAAACTTGTGTACCTGCTCAGCTCTCTCACAACACATGTTCTGTCAAAGCTGGTGATCCAGTGCAAAGCATATGTCTGAACTGTTATTGGATTATTTCATATTATATTATATTTATAAATATTTTTACATATAATATTATATTTTATTATATTAGACCATTTGTCAATAATGGTGTTGCATGTGAAAATGTGGAATGACTGGATGATTCAAAAGGAATGTATTACTCGGCAATTAAGTGTAATACATTGAGCATTTGTAAGATTAAGAAAAACTGTCAGGGGTACTTTACAAATTGGTTTAGATTATATGTTTATATGTTACATTTTTACTGAATAATACATTTCTTTTTTAATCATACTTTATTTAACAAATTGACACAAAGTAAAATTCAGAATGTCTGCTTTCATGCGTGTTTTAAACCCTTTGTGGAGTAAAGATGGTAATGTAAAAGTACACCGGCGACACGTTTCAGTGAAAGAGGAAGCACTGAGCTGAGTGTTGAGAAAGCTGCCGAATGCTGGCATTCCTGCTAGGCGATTGCTCAATTTGGTGATGTCACACCTACGTACTATTTTGTTGAGAGGAAGACTGATGTAGCTCTGAATCACTTCAGAGGAAGTCAGAAGGCAAACGATGCCAATCCCCAAGAACAGCATTTTAAATTTAACTGAACATTTAATCAATGTTTGCAGGGGCTGAGTGGGATTTCATTGCGTGTGTTAACAGCTCAAGAGAAATATGCAACAATATGCGCAATAAACTCGCACTATATCCCCCCCCCCGGGGGGGGGGGCTGCCAAGCTATTGCAGAGAATTAATATTGTAACTTCAGGTCATTGAGAAACAGTTTAGTACTTTTTGCAAGACAGTTCCATGAGCAAGGAGCTGTTTCTTGTTCTGTGCTTTGAATGTATATAACACTGTGACGTGTACATTTGCACAACCAGCCTGAGGTGTAAATGTACAAGAAAAGAGGAAATCTGTGATGTCAGCGATTGTGAGACAACACAAATATTTGATCTTGTGACCTTGTAAGTAACACATCTCATGCTGGAATGTGTCTGGATGAGCCAAAGTATGTTTTTGCAATTCTAAATGTAATTAGCATCCATCGCCCAACTTTGGGGCATATTTACACTGGGCCTTTTTAAGCACGTCTTTGAACCGCCTCATTAAGACCATTACTGGTTGTTGCAGTGAAGGGTAGCTTCCTCACAAATATTGCAACTTTTCTGATGTTTCCACCTTTTTAAATTTAGAATGCTAAGTAACTTGTAACCTGGGGAAGAACTTGTAGTAAGACTGGCAAGGACCAGCATCATATTATAAGTGAAAAACTTTTGAAAAAGGATTATTTGTGCAGATACTGTATAATTTTGCAGAAATCAAACCAGTATGTTAATCATTTTTTCCTATAGGGAAATTATTTTGAGAGATATAAACAACAAGTAAATCTTATAACCATTTAAAAATAAAAAACCAAGTGTGAATTGTTAGATTGTTCAAAACTGAATGTGTCAGTTCAGACTGATCATTCAATTGCAGATCTTTGTCCTCCGTGGTCAGCCAGTGTCCACAGTGTCTTTGGGAAAGAACTAGCTCACAACACCTTGACCTAAACAGGCTATGTGTAATGTGCATTATTACCTCTGTCCCTCAGGCCCCACACCTGCACACATTTAGTCTCTCAGTGCTCTAATGTGTCTTATACTTATACTGATCATTTCCTTATGTCAGTTAAGCAATTTAAATTTGGGCTTGATTTTGAAGGCTTTTGGTGGCAAGTGAATTCCAACTCTGTCCCCAGCTTTCTTTGTCCCATCATGACACACACTGCCTCCACATGCAGCTCAGGATTTTCAGAATGAGACAGAATAGTCATTCACCTTTCCTTGAATTCTGCCCTGTTGAGATCTGTTCACTGGCACAGACTGGGCCTCATGTGGGACTTCAGCCATCATGCTCCAGTGACTTCTCTTTTTCATCGGTGTAACCTTTCTCTCCTACCACAAAGCATCCATCCTAAAGCATTTAGGTTCCGTATTCCTTCAAATATTTGAAATGACATTTAACACACAGTAAAACCAAGAAAGAAAAGCTGTTTTGTTTCAGTGACAGAGTAGATATACTCATGAAAAAATTGAGCATTCTGGTGGTAGCAGACTGCTGGGATGTCAGCAGATGGAGAGCTCTTTTGTGGTGTGGAACTGTCTGCAGTGTGCTGATGTGTATAGGGAATGAGGAGAGCTCCATCAGTGGGCACTGCTTGCTTCTCTAGGCTCCATGATGCAGGGCCATTCAGCTACTTTTTTTTTCCTTTCCCAAGGCAGTGTTATATAAAGCGGCTTTTCCGCAGTAAAGGGATCATACTCTGTTTTCTCTGGTGCTTTGATCTCCCACTCTGTGTTTCACGAGTCTTCTCGCCCCAATGGAAGGCTCTCAGGAGGCTTTGTTTACCGTTGCTCCCCTATGTCTCCTGAATGTGGGGTTTGGATTTTCAAGAAGCAACCTGTCTTTCAAAAAATATCTAGGCCATTTTAGAGTTCTTTGGTTTCAAAAAGATGACTTAAAATGTGATGAATAGCACTGAATAGTGATCCACAATTATTGTTTCTGCTGTTAGCAACATGCTACAGTGAGGGGCAGCTGAGTTTTCTGCACTGAGATTTGAAGATGTAATGATGGTGCTGTAAGGAACAGCTCAGCACAATGATGACACATGTCTGAAACATTTTTTAACCAGAGCCTCGGGGTTGCATTGGGGGTGTTCCAGTGGTTGCCGAACATCAGACATTGCTTGTGCTTGTTTCAGTGGGGAAACCTCACCGACTCAGCACCAGCAGCAGATCACATGATGCTGTTGCTATGGTATTACAGTGTTCCTGAAGAGAGCTGCATTGATGGGCAGAGATGCAATTATCCTCAGCTGTCCACCAGAGAAAATAGCAGACTCCCCCGAATTACAGGGACCCCACGCTCTATAAATAGCCCATGAAAACTCTCGGTTGGGAGTCCACATAATGAACAGACACTGATCCTAGATCTGGTAGTAGGAAGCAAGAAAGTACCCTGAAAATGAAAGGACAAACAAAAGCATTTAATAGGCATGGAATAGTATAACAAGGTGCAGATTTTTTTCAGTTCTCTGTTAATTTCTTTTTTCAGCCGTAGCAGTGACCTGGCAAGCTTCTATCTTATAAAAATAAAAATGCAGTAAAATACAAAATCATACTGAACCAATCCAAAGCTATGTAATAATTTTTTACTATTTCAAGCAGTAATCGATATACTTCGGGGAGGGGGTTGCCGCAGTGAGCCTGTGAAGGGGTAGGGGGATCCTGAGCTCGCTTTACATAAGAAAGCAGGGGGCTTCCTCCATTATCTGTCACATCATGTGCTGCGCAGCGCGCATGTTGCTGGGGCTGGCAGGCTGGCGGGGGATGGGAGAACTGCAGCGCACCACTCGTTAGAGCGAGGCTAATCCAGGCGAGGAAGTCCCCCCCTTCTACTAGCAGAGACGCACAGACTCCCTCTCTCCCTCCTTCCCTCCGTCTGTCTCCCACCATCACTCCTGCTTCAATTCTCGGTCCTTCGTCTTCATCAACCCTCTATCCGCGGACATGGAAGGTACCAGGGAGTGTTCTGCATATGGCCACTTTGTACACCACTGATTTTCCGGAGCGGAAAGGAGAGGAGGAAAAGAGGTGGCAGCATAACGAGAGGAATTCCATCTACGGCATCTTCTCCTTTGCTTTTCGTTCCCGCAAGGGCTGCAGGCTTTTGCTACAACGGGGTCCAAAATGCCTGAGGCAAACTACCTGCTGTCGGTGTCCTGGGGTTACATAAAGGTGTGTACAGCAGACAGCTTTGTGTGTCCTACAGTGGACCTGGTGTCGTTATGGGTCTGTGGTGCTGCTGAGGGGGCGTCCATACAGTAGGGGCTGCAGGATGCTGTTTACTGTACATTTGTATTGCGGAAGCTCCATCTCCATTTTGAACTCATTTGCAGTGACTGTGATTTCAGCTGTACAGATGCTCTTTAAAGACATTTAAACTGAGCTTAGACATCTCTGGTTTCTCACATGACTGCCATTCTTGCCCATATCAACAATTATCAACAATGTTCCAAGGTAGTGGGAGATATTTTTAGGGACTGTGGTACTGATAATTGTAAATAAATGTTTTGCACATTTTTAATGTGTGTATATGTGCATGTATTATGCACAGAGTTTGTTTTTCATGGGTACAGCTAAATTAAGATATCCTTACATGCATTATGTCTCCTATGCTGAATATGATTTGGACTCATATGTCACTTAAAGCCTTTCAGCTATGGCTAAAGAGTAATTACTAGTAATTGAAAGACCACAGGAATTACATCTGTTGGTGGGTCTGTGGGGGGCGCTGCAATTTCAGTTGTATGACTGCTGACAATACACTGTTTTTTGTTATGTTTTACAGTTCAAGAGAATGCTGAACCGGGAGTTGACACACCTTTCAGAGATGAGCCGCTCTGGCAACCAGGTGTCCGAGTTCATCTCCAACACCTTCCTCGGTAACTACACCTGGGGTATGCGGCTGGTGGCTGAGGGAGACCACTGTACATTACTGTTTTCACACATTCTGTGGGGTCAGGCTTGCTGCTTTGTACTTGGAACAGATGTACTTAAAAAGGAACTTCCCCTCTGTACAAGCATCCTATCCAAGTTCTCCTTTTACCCCATGGGTTCCAGTTTTGACATGCTTTCACAAAGGAGGTGAATGTCACCACTGTATAGTGTGCCCACTGGCTTCAGGGAAAATGTGGCTCACCCTTCACCGCTTCACACTTGTGTTACATGCACATTAGTCTAAAAAATGTTCTCATTAGGCTTATTGATCTAAGTGTATGGTTACCTTTGTCTGAATTGGAATTCTGTGGCAGTTATTGAGTGCTGGATTTACAGTGAGTCAGGTGAAATGCACTTTAGCTGCTGTGTTGGCACAGGACAAGTGTAGCTTTAGGGGATGGTGGAAAAAAAACTGATTCAATCTTGTGGTTGTAGCAACGGCATCTCAGCTGAGTCAAATCAATCTTTCCCCTGCATTAGTGGCTGCGCACTTAATGCATCATGTTATCCTCCTGGTGACTGACAGCTCAGTGAGATGGGTACCTCCACCCCCTGCTTTCTCTTTTATCCCCCTTCATTACTCATCTTACTGGTGAAACCTTCCTTCTATGTACTGGGACTTCCTGCACACTGTCGTGACTAGGTGTGAGAGATCCTGCAGCGCATCATCCTGTGGGGAGAACAGCAACCTGGCATGGTCTATTGGTGAGCTCCACAGAAACAGCATTTGCACCAGTGCTTCAGACCACTCCCATTTGGTTACAGAGCAGCTCTGCTCTGCAGATCTGGGGGGATAGAGGTGGAAGGATGGCAAAAGTGCACACGTGGGGAGTGGCGGTTGATTAGGATTTTATTCAGCAAACTACAGAAGTGCCGTGATTCCCCTTGTGGGAATCCAGTCGCATTCCCAGTGCAAGCCACATGTAAATCAGTGAATGCAACGCCAACACATCACCTGTTTCCACTCCTCGTTTAACAAGTCAGGGTGCACTGTGATGGGTGCCCTATTCCTCTCTCCCAAGGATGAAATGACAACTATGGTAAGGCTTAGAGCCAAAATAATATCAGGCTGGAGGGGCACCGTTTGGGGATGCTTGCTTTTGCTAACCCCAGACCCTCAACGTATACTGCATTCAATAGGATTTACTACATTTTTGACTCTCCATATTGCTTTTCTCAATTTATCCTGTGACAAGACAATGAAAAATGTGTTTGTTAAAAAACTGGGTTTGTGCAGATTGTTCCGTCCCAAAGGAGACTTGATCTTTCACCTTTGCTAAGAGACACATCCAAGTATCTCCTTGACAACATGTCTTTGTTGTTTTCTGATCCATCTTTAAAATCTGGACACATGAATGCCTTTTAAAGGAGCTCACATTGACAGTGGTGCTGTGCACCTACAGGTTATATAGGCAGAGGAAATTCTGCAGCACCCCCCCCCCATCTAGGTCATGGCAAACAGGTGAGAGAAACAGGTTTATAATTCATCAGTGAAGAGTGGTACAGGGTGGGACACATGCCAAAAGGACAGTATAATAGACCTGCATGCAGAGGTAACAGAAACAGAACACTGCCCACAGTCACACAGTGCTCACGTTTTGTACCACTGTGATCACTCAGTGCCCAATTGACATGGTACGGAGCATTTCCAGGAAATGTTCTTTGTTTGAAGTTAGAAGGCCAAGCACACATCCTTAATCCTTCACTCACCCAGGTCCACCAGGGTGGCTGTGTGACAGTAACCCCTCCCCCAGTGCCACACTCTACTATGAGCTCTGTTTTCACTCCCATGGTGCAGTTTTCTGTACCGGTGATGCTTTGTCACTAATGGAGGGGAGAAATGCCTCCATTATCCGAATTACTGCAGGGATAATGGAGTAACCCTGTGGAGGGACGTTTGCAGCAGACAGCTTAACCAGGGCTTGAGGAATGGACTTAGTGTAGGAAGGCGATGCATCTCAGCTACAGCTGTGTCATTATGGACACACATTCAGAGCATATTGTTTCCAGAGAAATATGGGTGGACTGCAGCACATATTTTCAGATGCAGCAGCTCACTGCTGAATGGGAGTTTCAATGAATGACGTCATACACGAAACCTAATGCTGCTTGAAGTCTTGCAGTCTACTGAGGACAGTATTGTTCAGACATAAGGACTTGCTATTCTTGAGAAGTGGAAGAGAGCTCCATGACTGTACTTGCTGAGTGAAGAATTATTTTCTCAATTTTGCTTGTGCAGGTGTAGGCTGTTATGGTTCTTATCCAGCGACAAACCATTGACGTCACTCAGGGAAATGGGAGACGCAAAATCTGATTTTAAAACAAAAGGCCCTTGTTTCCTGGTGTATGTAACAATAACAAGGAGGGGGCTGAACTCCCTAATGTGATATGCTTTTTCATTAATTTTTTTGCCCCTAATCCACTGAACTGCTTTAGAGAGGAAGGCAGGCTTTGTTAGGTGGAAGAAAATAAAGGTCAGCTGTCATTGTTGGTCGACTGTGAAAGGGTCACAGTGCAGTCAAAATTTGAACTTCATGCGTCATTTGGAGTAAACAAATGGCCAGACGCTGTGGCCAGTTGTTTTACAGTTGTTTACAGTTCATGGATTTTGACAAAATTTGCTTTTTTTGATTAAGTACACAACTCAATGGTCACGTCTGCTCTCTCACAGACAAGCAAAACGATGTGGAGATCCCCTCTCCCACACCCAAGGCTCGCGAGAAGAAGAAGAAGCAGCAGCTGATGACTCAGATCAGTGGGGTAAAAAAGGTGACACATGGACCAAACCTCTCCAATTGCAGTGTCTACCGCTTTGGGGTCAAGACTGACAAAGAGGACTTCCTTTCCAAGGTAGGAACTTGAGACCTTGGGCTTCTCTAACATTATGATTCAACAGTTTCAGAGTTACTGTATATTTTCCTCAGTCCCAGGCCTTAAAAGTATCTGTCCTCCTTTCCGCAGGAGCTGGAGGACCTGAACAAGTGGGGTCTTAACATTTTCACCGTGTCTGAATACTCCCAGAACAGGCCACTCACTTGCATCATGTATGCCATATTTCAGGCAAGTGGACTCCCCATTTCAGAGCCAAATATGAGTTGTATCATCAGTTCAAAATAAACGTGTTGGCACAAACACAAATTGTTTTGCCCAATTGCTGAGAACCCTGTTCACCATCTGCTCATTCCACATTATTTTCTCGTTTTGCAATTCCTCTAATTAATTCCATTTCACCTCTCAGGAAAGAGACTTGTTGAAGACGTTTAAGATACCTGCGGATACATTTGTGACCTATATGATGACATTAGAGGACCACTATCACGCAGACGTGGCCTATCATAACAGCTTGCATGCGGCCGATGTTGCTCAGTCCACTCATATCCTACTGTCCACTCCTGCTCTGGATGTAAGCATATCTCACCCTACTTAGTCTTAATCCTTAACTTTTAGTCTTATTGCTTAAAACTCAGTGTACCATATACCTTTGATTCCTAAATGATAAATCAAGTGGCAGCCCCTCAAGTTGGTGTTAAGAAAAAGTACCCTTTAGTCAGTTTTAAGTAAGACATAATAGCCTTACTCTAAGTATTAATTCTGTAAAATTTAGCATTTATTGTGCACTACGTGCCCTGATAGGGTATTTAACCAGGATTTAGCCTCATTTTGTCATTTTACCTTTTGCATTGCAGGCTGTCTTTTCTGACCTTGAGATCCTTGCTGCAATTTTTGCTGCTGCCATTCATGACGTGGACCACCCTGGAGTCTCTAACCAGTTTTTAATCAACACCAGTGAGTGCCCTCTTGGCTTCCACACCCACAAATTGTTGTCTATCGCATGCCTTCCTCAGCCCCAGTGTGTGTTCATTTGCACCTTAATAAGAGGTGTCATGTCCTCTGGGCTGGCAGTGCTGCAGGTCCTCATCAGGCTGTTCTTTGTTTTCAGACTCTGAGTTGGCCCTCATGTACAACGATGAGTCGGTACTGGAGAACCACCATCTTGCTGTGGGCTTCAAGCTGTTGCAGGAGGAGAACTGTGATATCTTCCAAAACCTGAGTAAAAAGCAGCGTCAGACACTCCGGAAGATGGTCATTGACATGGTGTGTGGCTTGTTCTCTTTGTTTATATTCCTGATAACTTTGCCACTGTTGAATATAGCCATCACTGAGCCCTTGTTGATATGTATTATTTCTGTGGATTCCCAGGTGTTGGCAACTGACATGTCCAAGCACATGAGCCTACTTGCAGATTTGAAGACCATGGTGGAGACTAAGAAGGTGACAAGTTCTGGAGTGCTGTTGCTAGACAACTATACAGATAGAATACAGGTACAACCTGATATTTCTGGCATTTGTTCAGGAACATTAAGGAAGACCAATGCAGGTACCCCTTAGCCTTTCCCATTAATCTCACTGTTCTCTGCCTGCCTTGACTGTCAGGTTCTCCGCAACATGGTACACTGTGCAGACCTCAGCAATCCCACCAAGTCTCTGGAGCTGTACAGGCAGTGGACAGACCGCATCATGGAGGAGTTCTTCCACCAGGGTGACAAGGAGCGCGAGAGGGGCATGGAGATCAGCCCCATGTGTGACAAGCACACTGCTTCTGTAGAGAAATCACAGGTGAGTATCTCTCTTATAATACAGCTATGTTTTAGGGGAGGATCAGCCATCGTGAGGTAAAAAAATTTAAAAAATCAGTCATCTGGACAAATAAGTTCCAGACTGCTCAGGAATGTACTTATGCAGTGCTAATGCCAGTTTGGCTTTACAGGTGGGGTTTATTGACTATATTGTGCACCCCCTGTGGGAGACATGGGCAGACCTGGTGCATCCAGATGCGCAGGATATCCTGGACACGCTGGAGGATAACAGGAACTGGTACCAGAGCATGATCCCACAAAGCCCATCTCCACCATACGAGCAAAGCAAGGACAGCCATGGCGGTGGGGACAAGTTCCAGTTTGAGCTCACCTTAGAGGAGGAGGATTCAGAGGGCACAGAGAAGGATGAGCACAGCCAATGCGAGGACAGCACAGGCGAGGCACGCTCCCCGCTTGACTTTTTTGACAGCCAGGAGGTCGAGGAGCCAGCAGACCCTACACACATCGAGATCATCACACAGGACGCGTCACCTGTGGACACATAGTGCTCTCTCCCTCTCACTGCACCACAGTGGGGCTTGGCGTTTGCTGATTTTTGTTTTGCCAGGAGACATCCTGTAGTCCTGCTTTGATAAGCCTCAGGGCTGACTTTTGGCCACAGATGGTCAGTCCCCTCCGCACCTGCTTTTGGAGCCAGAGGTTTAGAGGTTGGAGTTTTTTGTCCTGAGCTTCAGGTAAATGCTGGTTTGACTGGCCATGTAGAGAAATGAAGGATCCCGGTCAGCTAGGAATGCACACTGGTCAGGAGACATGGCACAGGCACTACTGAGCAATTTTTGTACCAAGTGACTGTTTTCAAACGCAGTGTCATGAGGTAGTGCATGAACTACTGAGGAAACGGTATTTGTAAAGAAAAACGATTTACTTTTTTCGGTAATGTTCATCTAAAGACTGTGTGCCTTTTTTACAACTGTCTTTAAAATTTTTGTTTTTTATTTATTGAGCTCACTTTATATGTAAATCCAACGTTTTTTCTACACAAAGAAGTCATCAATGGAATCCTTTTGTATCTCAAATGAAGAGAGAATACAGAGTCTTCCTAAGAACTGATATTGGGCAATATCAGAACACCGACTATTCACCATCACAGAAAAACATCCCCATGAGAGAGACTCCTTCCTCTATACATTAATCACTACAGTCAGATGGGAATGAAGAATTTTTTCTGAGCACAACATTTGTGTGTAATATAAAAAGTACATTATACACATGCTGCCTCAATATTAGATACTATTGCAATTGAGCAATTGGCTGATTGGATTTGTTTATCTGTACATATTTTAATGAAGAAAACAATATTCTCCTTTCATGGTCCATAATGCCTGTAATAACTCCAAATCAAATCTAGATGATGAAAGAGTTCAAGATTATAAAGGAGTGAAGACTAAAAGTGTGGCAGGGTAAATGTCATTTCAGTAAAATGGCAGTAGCAGTCAGCATTCACTCAGACTGAGAGTCTGCTGTTTATGTATAAAGCAGTGGTGCTACATATTGCTCCAATAAGTTCTAATGATCCCTTTTTAACTAGAAGTTGTACCGCAAGTCTTCCCTCATCTGGGTACCTTCCAGCTACTGTCAAAGTAAAATATCAAATTAATATTAAATAATGAAATATTTTTCAAAAGGCAAGATGACTGAAAAACACTGCCTGCTATATATCTCAAAAGATGTTATAGTGCAGCTCCAAAGTCTAGGTGATTGGTTTTTTTGAAATAGGACTTGTGAACAAATAACCACCTATCAGCTGGCGTTACCTCACTGCAGCACATCTTGGATTCATATCATCAAGATTTGTTTGTCAGACTTTAGCTACACATCCGTGAAGATATGTAAGATGTGGGAACCCTGCTAAAACACTACCAAAAAGGACCACTGAAATGGGAGAATAATGTTTTAGAAATGGGTTGGAATTTTGTGGCAGACCCCCATGCCTGCTTTTGTCATGAAGTTATTTTAATGAAAAAAAAAATCACTCCTGTTCTGAGTCTGTTGTCATGCATAGAGGTACTTAAACTACAGTGTAGAACACTGTAAGGTTTATATAAACTGCCATTAAGACATATTGCTTCACAGCTATAGTTTGTGTCTTTTTTTATGAGAATGTGTGTTTTATATGAAGATATATTTGTTCCAGTCCTGTCCTACTGTCATTGCAATAGAAACATCTTAAAAGTCCATCCTTCCACTTTGCAACTGAACTCAGCTTTGTCCTTTACTGTTTATAACAGTGTATTTATTACGTTGTAAATACAAGTGTTCACTGTAAACTGATTATTATTTATATGCACTAGCATCACCTGCAGTGGGTGGTGCTGACATGTTAGAAGGCTCTGGGGTTAAGTCTTTTTACTCAGTAAAATATTGTTTTGTTTGTTTTTATATGTATTGCACAAAGAATCAGTGTCCTGAACATTTGCTGAAAGAGACATACTCAATCCATGGGTGACAGGATAGGGTTGTAAATTTGGACTGGAGATGTGAAATCTGACCACTGGGTTAAAAATGTGCATTCTGACTTTCTGTACACCAATATGAAATGTGCTTAAATGTGGAACATTGCAACACTGCATAAATATGACTGATCACATTCCAGAACACGGAATACACAAAGCAGGAGCGCTGATAGTCACTTAATTTCCAGGTCATTTGGAAACACTAATCTGACATACTGGTGCACAGAATTGGTGACACAGAGCAATTTCTAGATACTGATGGCAGTCAACATAAAATACCTTAAAAGATTCTCACGCTGATGTTACAAAACTAGTAGTTTTCTGTCAAAGCTTTGAATCCAAACTGTCTAAACGATTAACCAGAATTAGCCCAAACTGAATGCCCAGTGGGTTTGTATGTCTGTTAATACTGCATTGTTTCAGGTGGATATTTAATGTTTCACACAATGTATGGTATAGTATTGTATATTGTGTTCAATAAAATCTTATACTTTTTCTATGAAGTGATTAAAAAGAAAGCATGAACAGTTTGTTGTTGCCTTGGAGTTTATGTCACATTAGAGGTCTGGCAGGGGAACAAGAGGAGATGTAAGGTAGACTATTCCAGAATTGACATGCTATATGTTTTTTATGTCAGTGTCAGGAGTCTGTGCCAAATACTGGAGCTACAATATGAATACAGTTTTAATTAAGCAACAAAGGAATCACGATAAGAAAGAAAGATGCATTGTCCACTATAAATTTTGTAAATAGCTAAAGCAGCAAATTAGCTGCAATTTTACTGTTTCACACATAATAAAGTTTTACAGTTGTAAGCCTATACTCTGAATGAAAGAGTTGAGAGAATGAAAACATTTCTGTTATATGGCCAGATTAATGTACATTTTGTTCTCTAGTAAAATTAACTGCATATGTTTCTGCAGTATTGGGTTAAGTAGCTTGTCCAAGCTATCTGGGACACCTCTCAGACTTGGATCCAGCTGTTTTCTGTGGGAAAAGTCAACATACAGGATTTCAGTGGCTATGACCCCATCCCAGAATTTAGTGGGTGGTCGTTCCTGCATGTGAAAGTCTGACTTACCCCAAATCCCAAAGTAAATCCTGCCTTGATTTGATATGGTTTAAATTGCACATGCTCATATAGTTGTATATGAGTGGATTTCTTGTGAAAAAGCAGCAGGCAAATTCATAATTCAAAATCCATGGGCAAACCTGGGGACCTTCTCTGGCATGCTGTGGACTCTGTCATCTACCTGCTGTTGTTTTGATCTAGATATGTGTTCTCCCATTTTTAGAGTCCATCTTGGAAGTACAGATTACAATGCCGGGTACACCCTGAATGGAATGCCAGACAGTCGCAAAGCACTGTGAGTAGACAGCAGATGGCGCCATTATGGATTTATACAGCAGCTAGGCTGAAGAAAGACAACCACGCCCCAGAATGAATATTGCCATGGCAACCTACTTGTGTTACAAGCACTGAGATCACAGCACCATAGGTTGTGTGACTTCTGGTGCTATTTTTCACTGAAGGATGTTTTTCAGTTATAATGACTCCTTCCAAAATACAGACTATCTCTGTATCCCGCTGGAGCTGTGTGTCTGTGTGTATGAGAGAGAGCAAAAGAGAGAATATGTGCATGCTAGTAAATCAGCATTCAGCAGGCATTTGTTTTAGGTCAGTGGAGCGCCCCCAGCTTGCTGATGTGATGTTATGGTGACATTAGTTGAAGTGGCATCAGGGGAAGCACACATCACTCCCCACCCTCATCAGCAGGGCCTGTGGTGCACCTCAGCACAGCAGCATCCCTTATGCACTGTGTTCAACCTGCTCCTGAAGGCAAAATGCAGACATGCTGGTTGACCTGTTAATAAGGACACCACCAGAGTGTGTTCTAACTGAATAACAGCAGATACTGAAGTGTGGGATGTGCAAATTGTTGGTCTCAGTCATCCCAGCTATGCTTTTGGAACCCAAGGCTGTATCCACAAGGCCCGTCAGACCTGCAGATCTCCAACTGTTTATGTGTGTCATGTCATTACCCCCTCAATGGTCAATGTACTTTCAAAGCCTGGATTGGGCTTGGTGGATTGGGCTTCACATCAACCATAACAGCGCCACTCAACATCATAACATCAACATCACCATTAAAACTTCATTCTTGCTGGAATAATGCTGATGAAGATGTTCCTCATCATAAATTATGCACAAACTACTATGTATGCATCTTCTACCACCATGCTAAAGAACACTATGTATTTTATTTCTTTCAGAAGAACAGCTTAGCTCTGTGCACACACCTCTTACAGTGAAATACATCAATCCATACACTTTGCTTATTCAATGATTTACAGTGATTTAACCATTTATACAGATGTGTAAATTTACAGGAACAAAATGAGATATGCACTTTGTCCAAGGGCCCTACTGCAGAGGGTGGGATTTGAACCGCTGACTTCCTAGTCCAAAGGCATTATGCTCTTTGGTTACATACATACATACATGTATACATATCTACCATATCTCAGGGTAGCAGCTGGTGTAGTGGCTGCTTCATCACCAAAGCCCCAGGTTGAAATTCCACCTCTTGCTGTAATACCCTTAATCAGGTACTTACCCTAAATTGACACAATACAAATTATTTAACTGTATAAATGGGTAAATTACTGTAAATCACTGTGGAGAAATGTATCAGCTAAATGAATAAACATAATGCATCTAAACAGGGGCAAAACTACAGAATGGGTCTCCTTGGAAAACCTAAGGTCCTCTCAGTGCAGTACAGTGTGTACAGCTCCTTTGAGTGCTGTGTCTAAACTGTACTGTACAGTACATGCTGTCAGGCCGCTGGTATCACATAGTTCTGTCTGTGCTTGGTGAAGTTCAGTCCTGTCATGTCCCACCACTAATTTACTGTGGTAACTTAACTGTGTTTACCAATCAGTGGTGGCAGAGGCCAAGATGTGGAACCAGTGAGTATCCAACATGGACAACAGCTCACGTCCCCTTCAAGAAGTGATCTCTGCGAGCCCATTTGCCCACCAGATTATTCAGTTATAGAGTATAAAAAAAGGGTTTTGGTGGGGGGGGGTCCTCCTTGTCAACAGCCATCTGCCTCCCTACTGTCACACAAGGGCCTCAACTGGGAGTAGAAGCGCTCTGTAGCTGTCACTACACCTGAATAACTCCCCAGTAGCTTTGACTTCAAACTGTCAGTTTCGCCAGGAAATGACCATGTTACCTCGTGTGTCAGCTGCTGCCCACGTAATTTTATTTCATTTCATTACTGAAGTACCCGTCCTCCCTAATGTGGAAGTCCAGAGTGAGGAGTTGTCGCACTACTGTCGCCACCTGGAGCGTTACATTGTATTTCTCTCATTTTTTTGTGCTGAGTTAATGAAAACAATGTTAACAGACGCAAACACTAACAGCAATAAAGTTTTAACGTTTTATATAAAAATAATGAAGCAAATATATTTTGGTCTTAATTTGAAATTACTTCAAACCCAAGAGGTCGCCCCCCGCACTAGCTACAAGGGGCCCACTGTGACCGTGTTTCCCTCACCATGACAACCATACGCTTGATCATTTGCACACGAGCGACGCACGTGCAGACGCGCCGCCACGCCCTCGTCTCCTCCAACGGAATGCGTCGAATACGGTCGTGCTGGGAAAGGTCCCTCGCGAGAGCCCATTTCCTGGGAACGGTGGACAGCCAGCCCTCTGTTGGCGTGTGCCGCGGTTCAGTGGAGTACAGCTGTAGAGAGGGCGAGCGGCTGGAGCTTCAGGTGAATATTGCGATTGTTGGGCTATTTTGAGCGGCGTTTTGCGCTGCATTAGAACGGGAACGTAACTGGGACTCAAAAGGCTCGTTGGAAGAGAGAAGCGGGCCGGAGGCAGCTTTTCCTGTTCTGTGAGCTTTGGGGGCAACTTTTCATTTAGTTGTGTGCACTAAAACCAAGGTTATTAAACCATATACAACCAAACGAAACACTTGTAGCGAGACAATATACAGAAAAGTATAAATGCAGCTTTCAACATCAGTCCTATTGTAATATCCGGAGAGATTTTAACTCTAATAGAGGTTAAATTTATCCGTAAAAAAACTATAAAGTACTAAGGCAGTGTTGTCACTATAGTATTAACTGCACACGTGCGAGTGCGCGCGCCTTCAAGTGTGTGAGGGAGGTGAGTGATTGTGCACCATCCTCCAGACTTAAATGAACAGGGCTGTTTCCTTTTGCAGAATTTCACTTTATAAATAGTGAAACGTGCACAGCCTTGTCGGTGTTTAACGTACATGAGTCTGAACAGGGCCACATTACTAGAAGCAGCCTTTGGCTTGCTGAACTTCATCGCAGGCAAATGGCATCTTGTGTGTACTTATACATCAGGGGATTCATGTGATGCGCCCTCCACTGCTCTCCTTCAGTTATGACTACTTTTATTAGTAGCCAATACGGTTTTAGACGGTTCTCAATTGAAGTACTGCTTTGTGATGCACACAATCCAGCCGATGCTGTCTCCTTGCTGAGGAAGAAAAAACAGGAACAAGACAGAAAAAGATTGCAGTCTGTGAAGCAGTTGTGTAAACTTTTGCCAGTGGCTACATTTATTACACACTAATAATCATCCACATTCAAACTCGCCTATGAAATCTATGAAAAATCCTAATTGAGGAATAAACCAAAGAAAACACAGCTGTTTGCATTTTAGTTTAAAAAGCACTGAGGTTTCTGATGGTTGCTGTCTTTTTATGTGTTAAGACAGTTTATAAGTTAAAATGTGTGGTCAATGTTTTTGTGCAGGCTTAAGGCACCCTTATCTTTTAAAAGGTGGAAAGTTAAACACTGTAAGCTCTTGAAATACCTAATTGTATGTATAGGTAGAATGCAATAAGTTGCCTTGGATAAGCACTCTTTTAGCAACCCGGATCAGCGTGGGAGATTACAGAATTTCTTAATGAAAAGAACACCATATCATTACATTTACATTGATAAAGTGAACTATGTGTAGCATCAGGGTTTTAAAATTTATTTTACTTGGAGAACAGCTTATTGTATCTCGTTTAAAATCTATCACTGCTGCAGCTATTGGATAAAAAAACCTTTTAAAAAAAGTAGGGGAAATTATGCTATCAAGACACTGCCTTATGCTTTGCAGTCCATGCATGTGGGAATTTTTTGGGTTTCTAAGTTTTATGACCATTGCATAAATAGTTGATTTCCATCCATTCGTTACTGCGAGCAAAGTGCAACATTGATGTCAGACTTGTGGGACTCAGATCTGCATGAATGTGGGACTGGTGTCGCAATAGTAGAGCAAACAGACGAGGGTGCCACAGACGGCGTGGGGAATGTCACTGATCCTCAGTACAGGCAGCTGGCCTTCTGCCTAGTGTTCCTACTGCTTGATCACTGCAGGCCAAGCTGCCAAATCAGTTGCTCCCTGCAAAGGTATTCAGCATATTTCACACTTCTGTGTTTTTGGATTGTGTGTTACCTTGTGTTCAGGCATGATGGGAGAGCCACTCTGTAGTACAGAATTTGGAGCAAATGACTTCATTTCCCGTAGTTCATAGGGTTTGACTATTGAGATGGAGATGTGAATACCCATGTTTTTACGCTATATGCAGTCCCAGGATCTTTCAGCATGCTTTATTTCCATTACATTCTGGATGTGTGTACTAAGAAATCAAGGTAGCAAGATGAAACAGTCTGAAGAACAAGAATACTTGGCAACTAAACAACAGTAACAGGCAGCTCATAAATAAATAACACTAATGTTAAAAACATGTAAATACAATAGAGAACTAAGTCACTTAAAATAACTCAACTGTATACTAGCTTGTGTGCATGTGTGTGTCACTGTGGTCACTGTTTATTTCATGCTAAAATACATACATCTAGCCCGAACATTACAACCTCCACCCAGAATAAGTTTTCTTGTCATCCTTTGCTGCATACTGTATGTGTTTTAAGTTGTTTAGTAAGTGCCTTACTGTATTGTGGAAAATCTCTTATGGGAACTATGGTTTAGTAACTGGGGGGTAATGTATTTGTAATTAGTTACCCACCCCAGGACAGCTTTTTGTTTTTACTCAAAACACCAAAAGCAACAAGTTTGTGCCTGCACTGTATATTGTGGTGCATGGGGGGGCACATGCAAATGCTTATGTTTTGTGCAAGTTGGTTTGTTATTGCAGGGGCATAGTACATCAAAAGTATGGAACAAAACAAGACTTGAAGTGAGTTTTCATATATCAAATTGTGTGTGAGTGAGAGAGAGAATTGGGGGGGGGGGGTATACATACACGCACACTATCCTTGGTTATCCAAATCTAGTCTGTCCCTGAAAATGTCTCTGAAGTCCCCTAAATATCACTTGAATAGATATACAACAGTCCACCAAGGATTTCTTCACAAGCTCTTCCTTAGATGACCTTTAAAATAATTTGGGGTAGGTGATTGTGCAGAACATTTTACTGTAATTTTTTTTTTTGTTTAATTTTGTTTGGGTCACAGCAGTGCAGCAGTTTCCCTGTATCTAAAGTCTCTATCTAAATTTTTGGTATAACAGCTCTTAAAATAATACCTACATATCAGTATATGAATGGAAATTTTGGCTATAACAGTTTTTATCCAAAGCATATCTATAATTGAAAAAAATACAAATCTTAATTTTAAAAATCTGAAAAAGAATACTGTACAGTGTATTGTAATAAAATAATGCTCTATGTATTCTAATAAATTCAAAACGGTACACAGTTTATCTGAAGCCAGATGTGCTTTGGAAGGTTCATTGAGTTCCTTTCAATAAAGTTCAATCTTATCACAGTCTTAGAATACATGTATCAAAGTGCCAGGTACAGCTTTGCACTTAAAACACATGCGATGTCCCTGAAAACATCCTATGAAGACACACTGGAGAAAGGTAGATTCTGCTGATGAACTTGAAGTTTTACACCTGGATGCCTAGGAAGGTGCCTGCTGAGAAAACTTTTGTATATGTAGCTGACTGTTCATCACTGAAAGACGCATTGGGGTCATATTCATGTGTTCCTCAAAGCATCATAGAAGTTATTGCCAGCCCTTGTTAAAATTGTATAAAATGCAGAAATCAAACCTCTGGAGTTGTTTTCTAATTCATCTATTTTTGAGCAAAGTCTGTTTGAGTTTGTAAAAATGAAGTTGTAGATATTTGAAGAAGTTGGTGCTGGATAGTCTAATTCCTAGATATTCAAAGCGACCCATTGTTTGGTCTGAAATTAAATGTGACATGTCCAGCAAACGTTTAGACAAATTCGCAGAGACTAACTTGACTAATACTTGTGGAAAAGTCTGGTTGAGAGCAACAGGAAACCAGAGAGAAAGACCACTTGGATTTCCCAGGTACTTTTTTAAAATGTTTTTACAGGCCAGGATAGCGTTGATGACAAAGTTCTGAAATAAGCTCGTAATCTTGTGAAATTTGAATGAAAGGCATGGTCCTTCGCAGTCTTGGGTAGCATAATGCTGACTTCGTACTAATGCGGAACATGACTAAAATCAACAAAATAGTCGGACATATTCTTTGCTTATAGCAAAAGCTTTTTTTAATTGGACCTTTTACTTTTGATACCAGGTGATAAGCGTATTACACATTTATAAAATATCAGTTTTTCTTAGCACACAACATTTTCTATCAGTCGAAGTTCACGGCAGTTGAGCAAAGCACTGTAAAACCATTTGTGTTTTGTTTGTGTCTCTTACACTCTCAAAATGGAGGGTTGATGCACACAACTTTCATGTGCTTTGCATAATATCTCTGTCCCTTCCTGTAGTTGGGTTGTGCTGCAATTAACAATTTTAAGTTTTGATACAGCAAACTCTTCCCATAGGGACCAGCTGTTCTTACATTGTGGTTGGTATTCATGCATAGCAAAAATATGTAAATGTATATGTATTGTTAAGCTTGATATTATAGGGTATTGGTTTTTGAAGTTGGAGCTGCTGTAGCTTATCATATTATGGCCAAGGTAGGGACCCAGTAATGACTCAAGCACAGGGCCCCAACCCCTCTAAGTCTGGCCCTGCAGATGTATTTTGTCACTCAAAACACACACAGACTAGCAGCACCACACATACTGAAATATGACATGCAAGTACATCAGTTTTCTCACTTCACACAATCTCTCTCTCTCTCGTACCCCACACACTCATGTTCTACACAGACTGACATTAATTTTCCTGCGCCTTGCACATGCTGATGCACTTCTCTTGCTCTTTCAATGCATACTCTGCACATATGCTAACATAAGACACTGACCAATTTTCTCCTGCCCTACACGCACGCATACAAGATGTGGATGGATTTTTTAAAATTTATTGATCTATCTATCAAATGTACTGTGTGCACTGCACTATGGCCAACACTTGTTGCTGTCTCTGCCATCTGTATGTTCAGCCTCAGGAGCCAATACCTGTTATATGTGCCCAAATGAAAATGTGAAAATAAATAAGAAATTATACATGACACATACATGGTGCTACACACATCAGTGTTTGGTGATAAATAGTCTTTTTTCCTTTCCGCTTGACTACAACTGGTGCATACATAACTGTCTGTGGCCTTCCCTTGTCTGACAGCACTAACAGTACTGGTGCCAGGAAACGTGCGTAGTACATGCAAAAAAAATAATAAATATATATAAAAAACACACACACACATACTGTTAAGCTTGTTATTTCTTGGCATTGGTTTTTCACACTGGAGCAGCTGTAGCTTATTACATGGTAAGTAGGGCCCCAAAAACTACTTGGCCCAGGGCCCTACTTAGTCTGCCCCTGTCCCTGGCTTGGACTGGATGTAATAGATTTGATGAAATGAAAGTCTGAACCAATTATTAAGTGTTAATAAATGTATCGTTAAAACTAGATATTGAGAAATCTGCTGGTTCTCTTAGACTTTATAAATGATTCACCTATGCCATCTGCTGCAATATTTATTAGAGGAGCCATGTAAGCAAGCTTGGCCCACTTCCTTTATTATTTTCTGCCTCAGTTGCAAGTTACTGGAGATGAGAAGTAGACGAAAAATACACAGTGGATCCCCAGTTGAAGTTGCTTTGTTACGTTTGCTAATGTTTCATTAGCAAACTTTGAGTGACACGGATTGGGTCAGGGGCTCTTCATAAATTCAACACTGAGCTGCTTCTGTGTTTTTGTGTATTGGAGTTAGTGTCTGAACTTTAGAAATTTTGTGTCATCTGTATGTTTGTCTGCACTGTTGTTTACACTGAGTTGTACCTCTTAAAAACAATTCAATGTAAAAGTCAACAATTTGGGGGGGGGGGTAGGAGACAGCAGTGGGGCTTTGCAGAGGGGAGCACAGTGGAACAGTGCACTCTCTTCATTCCCCCGAACAACTCATGGAGTGCCACCCTCTTGTGAGCCTTGTGCACTTTGTCTCCTTATAGTATTATTTCTTTATAAATAAGAAAAGCTCAAAGTACTACACCAGACTGGGCTCACCTGCAGTATATCTTGTATCTTGTATATCACATGAAAATGAAATCCACCGGTGCCCAATATAGCACATAGGGTAACGCTTTGGTGTGCAATTTGGCATGGTATACCAATCACCCCCCCCCCTTTTTTTTTTTTTTTTTTTGAAAAGATAAATATTTCATACTTCTCAAAGCTCTCAGAGAAGTTTCAAAGAAAAATCTGCTGTTTGAAAGGTCATAAGTCTGGGACCTACAACATTGTTAGTTTTAAACCTGTCTGCAGCTGCAGATTTTGTCAGATAATGTAGATGGTTTCAGTGTTTTTGGTTTAATTCTAAATGGGATTAAAAAGAAAACTAGGCTGAAAATGACTTGTAGTAGTCATCTTGTTTCTGATGTGGAAAGTCTTGCCTTGATATAACATTAAACTTGACACTTATTTGGTTTTACCTCCACTTTAGTTTCTCCAGAGAGACCCTGAAGCCTTCCAGGATATATTAAATGCATGAACTAAACCCCTAAGCTGTGCTCCCACTGTAACGATCTACTTGACACGCTGCAGGACACATGGGGAACTAGTGTCTGACATGACTGACTCTTTGGACCGCTGGCAAAGGGGAACCTGCTGGCACCTAGTGGCTCCCAGGTGGTTCCTTCTCTAGTGGCCAGCCAAGAAACTGTGGTCAGCTTGAGTGTGGGAAATAGTGCTAGTTATGTATTTAACCCTCATTACCTAACCATGGTCTGTGGTGAACTGTCCAGCCAGCAGATAGATTGAGCTCCTTTTACTGGTAGAATTATGCAGTAATGCATCACTGTTCACATAACTACATAATACTACCTTTTTTAAAATTTCAAATGCATTCTCTTCCCATTCTGATGTGAAGAGTGCCTTTGGGTTGTGAGATTATTTAGATGACTCTGTCCAAGACTTACAATGTTTCATGAGATGTGCTAATATAATTTTACATCTGCTGTGACTTAATTATCAGAGCCAGGTGTAAGGTTTACAGGGACACACACGCTGCATATAGGTACATTCCATGCATGTACAGAACAGCTATACTGCATATTTGGTTTTTCTCCACTGTTCCTTGCACAATTGGACATATATGGTGCCTTGCAAAAGTATTGAGACCTTTGACAAAAATCACATCTTTTACTGGGTAACAAAATTATGCTTTATTTTTTCCATGCAATATTTTAATTCAAAATAACAAAAATTTTTGAATATTAACATGAGTTTTCTATCAATATTTTTTAAAGAAGCTGTTTTGCTAAATTCTGTCAAGTTGTGATTTGTTCATGTAGGCAAGGAGGTAAACTTACCAATTTAGCCTCAACATACATAGACTAGTTTGTGTGACTTTGCTGTAGTTCTCAACAATTTTCACTCCCAACAGTAATAGCTGTGCCATAACAGTGCAGTTGTGCACCAGACGGACCGATCCTGTATTCAGCTGAAATGTGGTCCTGTATTCTCCTCAACAACTCTGACCTGCAGAAAAGCAGGAAGAAGCATAGTTGTTTTCTTCACAGACAGCAATTACTTCAGATCACAATGAATAATGCATTAACTGGGATAATGAGAGAAATGTGAATATCATACCTGTAACCACTGATGCAGCATCCATCCCTTCCTCCCACTGGGGGAAATGCTTAGGTGATGCTTTAGAGGGGAAGGTATCCAGGCATTTGTTTGTGTTGCTCTTAACGTCCTTTTTTAGCAAGCTGCTATTTTCACAGTAGTTGGAGCTGCTACCTCACATTCGGAGGACCCTGGTTCAAATTCCTGCTCCTGCGGTAGTACAGTTGAGCAAGGCACTTGCCTTGAATTGCTTCAATTACTTTACTTATCTGAATAAATTGGTAAATAAGTAGCTTAGTACACCACCTTAATATTATAATTTTCCTTGCCCAAATAATGAATTTAAAATTTTCAATGAACCTTAATTTTCATTGGCTGGGAGTTTGAAAAGTCCACACTCACTGTTACTTAGAGTAGCACAGTTTTACTGCACTTTGTGGTCTTGGTGTCTGATGACTGCTTTTTAGTCAATTCTTGTTCTTTCTGCAAGTGCCAGGTGCTGAGCTGTAGTCCCTGCACCTCATGTCTCTCTGCTGCTATGGGTGCCTTCTGTTCCTACACTGCTTCCTACCCCCTTCCTCATTTCTCTGCTCTGTGTACAATAATGTTTCTTGATCTGTATGCAGTTGCTTTCCTTGCTGCTTTTTTGGCTCCCTGTTTGGTCCTCACTCAGACCCTGATGCTGTTGTCTCCTCCACGTGTTCTATTATACCCCTTTGCTTTTTTTCCTCTGAAGCACAAAGTGAGGAGCCCCACACACACAGATACCAGACTACTCCATCAGGGAGCAGCAGAGTCACCTTCAGATGCAGTTCTGGGCATAAATTCTCCCACATTGATATTCTCTGTGGATCCTGTGTGTATGTGCGTGTGTGAGGAGAGAGAGAGAGAGAGTCAGCACTCCTTTTCCCCTTCCTCTCTCTACCTGCAGGCTCCCTGTCAGCAGTGGTGCCCCGCTTCTCTGCTCTGCTCTGTGTCTCCTGCTGCTGTTCTGGATTGCCTGAGATGAGCCCCACTCTGTGGATTTGGCTGTAAATGGCGGAGGAGCTGTGTACTGGCTGGTTTCGCATTGTTGCAGGTACAAGGGTAGTTTTGCACCGTTTGTTTAAATTTTCCATGCTTGTGCTATCTATAGGCCTGCATTTGCTATTTCAGTGTTAAAGCATCACCTCCTATTCTCAGAATCCAGGGTAACTGAGTAAGGTACTGCAGTGCCTGATCATTTTTCCCTTAAAAGGAAGGTAAAACAATATTAAGAGATGAGCCAATCCTGTCTTTTTAACAAGTGTATGCAGTACTTTACAGATTAAGCTGGTAATGATGCTGGTATTGCTCTGTGCATATGTGTGCTTTGTACTTTATCTGCAGCTCAATGCAGCGCTTTAAGAATGCTGCACTGAAGATGGAGATATTTGAGCCCACAGAGGGCCCATTTCCGTACAACCTGCTTTTCCTTTCTCTGATATGAGCTGCAAGCATTGCTATGTGAACAGAGCTCCACCTGCTGGCTGCTTCATTGAATTGCCAGGTTTCTGCACTGCTGTAGAATTTCATGTTAAGCAGTGATGGTGAACCTTTCGGATTTACAGACTATATTGAGTTTTTGAACATGTGACTTAATTATAAACTATTAAAATTCAGAGCCCAATATGAGTGTGTGTATTAGTGATTAATTCATGAATTCCACACTGCTATGCTGAATTTTTTTATTTTATTTTTTTAAGTTTGGTTGATGTTATGCTGTGTTGGTCTTATTAAATGCTAAACCATTAGTAAAACCTGAAAATCAACTGAGCATATTATGTGATGAGAATTTTAGGCTTTGTGAACCTGATTAATTGTTTTACAAAAGCATGTATAATACTGATATTCTGACATGAGGGTGAGATATGTTTGCAAAAAAGAAGAAAGTGGCTTAGGTTTTCGTATGTCAGAGGTTGGGCACTCTAGGCTTGACAATCTTACAGGTGTTAGAATGCATTTTAAGTTATAAAAATAGTGAAACACAGTAAGGTGATCTGTCTGAGTACTTGCTTCAACTAAGCAATTAAGAGGTGCAACAGAATGAAAACCAGTTTGCCCTGCAGCTCTTGAGCTGGAGCCCATGTTATACAGTGTGCATCACGTAGTACTTGTAATTAACATTATGTATTCAGTATCAAGCAATATAGCTCTTTAAGCAGCTTAGCTAAGTGATAAAATATGTATTTTTTTTTTTTTAAATGCTGTTCAAGTGCTAACTTTTAAGAGTGAAGATGGTAATCGTGTGTTTCCAACTTTGTTAAATGTACTCCCTGCTTGTGTTCACTTACTTACTGTTTGTACAGCTAAGCACCAGTGAGTTGTTATGACAAAAGTCCATTCATTGTCAATAACTGCTTGTCCAGTGCAGCGTCACGGTGGTCTGTCCCCTATCTTGGAGGCACAAGGTGTGAGTCAGGGTGCACCCTTGATTTGATCCCAGTCTACTGTATGGCAGATTCATAGATGCATTAAATATAGTTACCATTTCACCTGAAGCACACATTTTTTGTCTGAGGGAAGAAGTTGAGCAGCCAGACACACAGCCTAGAGCCTGTGAGAGACACTACTAGCTGCGATGTCACTATGCTGACAGTTACATTTAAACAAAATATTGTTTGGGCTCGAATACTGTATGGGATTGCTGTGGTGTGTATCTCATATAATGAGTTAGCCTCGATACTGGTATTTTTCTGGTGAACAGGAATCAATTCATTTGTAACTAATGCCCTTGATCTCCCTGCTACAAGCAACCATGCTAATGACTGTGGTGTAAGCCGAGTGTGTTTAATCTGATGAGCTGACAGTTTATGAGCTGAGTACAGTATGTCATACCGGAAGGCTCTGTCTGCCTCTCAGGGCTCTTTTAGTTGTTTTGCTTTTGTGAGACCACTGAGAAATGTCTTAATGAAGTGTTGTGCTCTGTCATTACACATACTGTACTGTACATCTACAGTATATAACTGAGTCAATTTCATCAGAAGCACCTACATTTACTGTAACTTAGCACAACAGTCCTGTAACATGCACCATTATGGTTAATTCTGCACTGTAAGTGCATGTTGTGACTGCACTGCACCCAGTGTATCAGCTGGTATAAATGCATGTGGTAATTTCAAAATTTATTAAGAACATGCACTGTTCATATTTCTTTCCTGAACTGTGTGATTAATTATTTCAAACAAGAAGATGTAGCATGACTGGTTCTGCATGGTTAAATTAAACTGATGTCTTTATGCCAGGCAGCTTGTCTATGCCTGGGTCACAGAGTATAGGAATACTAGAGCTTTTTATACTCCGTGTACTGCAGTACTGAACATGTTTTCCTCTGCCATGTAGATTTGTCCTTGTGAATTGTCCTTAAGAGATTTTTTCTACTTTTTTTTTTTTTTTTTTTTCCCCCCCTCTTTCTCTCTATATATTTAGCCTTTTGTAGTGTAACCCTGCAGATGCTTCCATGTGCCATGGTAAGCCTGCTTGATACCTGTTGCTTTCATATAGAGTTTCCAAAGATATTAAAACTGACTCCAAGAAAAATACTTTTTTTTTCTGTCATACAAATTACTGTCTACTGAAACTTGTCTTTGATTCTTATATCAATCAGTTATCAGATCCTGTGTGACCACTGTAATTTCTAAATTGACATCTGTCTTAATACAGGCTTGCCTAAATTATGCATGCAGTTATGAATTTGTCAGTTATGAAATAAGATAACAAAAGATATCATTTGATAGACATTTTCAATGTCTGTGATATTCAACCTGCCTTATCTGGCAAACTTAAGAAGGTGGATTTCCACCTGCATGGGCAGCTTCAGTCACAGCTGGACCACCAGCCAGGGTGGGGTAGGTGTGTATATATACTGACTGACTCTTTGGGAAGCCAGCTATGATCACCTAATGCTGGTGTTAATAGTCAGATAATATTAATTTCAAAAGTTGTTTTAAATACATTGCACTGTACTCAGTTTAATAACAATAAAGCAAATCTAATACATATTACATAGTCCATTTAGCCAGTTGTTTCATTACAGGAATGAAAAGTGTTGGCATAAAAATTACAGGTTCTATTTTTAATGGATTAACTAAATGAGTGAACCACATTATTGTTTTTTTGAATTCATAATAAATGAGCATGTTAAGTGAATTTTTGTAAATATGGGGTTCCTTGATATAACATTTTCTTTAAGAATTTTTAAGAATTGTATTAATTTGTCTTTAACTGAAATGATCTCTTGCAGCAATTTCAAATTTTAAAATGTTAAAATGTTTCAGATGTTTTACCATTTTTTTGTTAATTTTTTTTTTTTTTTTTTTTTTTTTTTTTTTTTTTTTGTCGTCTCCTGAAGTGCCACTGTGTAATCCAGCAATATGTTATTGGCCTGGTGGGTGTCTGATGTGAGTGTCGTCACTTGTGTGTATTTCTGTNTATGAGGCTAAAACATTTGGTTTATGTACAGTATTGTCATGCTTAGTCAGCACTTTGGAGTAACAGTTCATACTGTTACTAGGGTTGAAACTCCATGCTTTTAACAGTTTAAAAAAAAAAAAAAAAGACATGCATAGTCAAGTATAGGATAGTTTTGCTGTGACCAGTCAATCAGTAATTTTCCATTTGGGTCCCTCTGGACTGTAGGAGGGCTGTCCCTATCCAGCCCCTAGTTGTTTCCTGATCCCATCCCACGCCATCCAGGAAATATGTACCACACGGTCCACATGCATAAATATGAAACATGGAGCCTCAGCTCACACTGCTCATATCTCCAGTTGATCATACTTCCACTTGAGAACTGCTGACTTTCCCCTACTGCACCTCTGCCAGAATGCAGCTTGCAGAATTAGGCTTTATTTAGCAAATCCCCTCCTCTCTCTTCTAAATCGGCCTCCTGCTACTCAGCAGCACACCAGAAGGCACCTTATGTGATGGACCTGCTGGAGGGTGGGGCTTGTTTTGCAGGGTGGAGATTTTGGCCTCATTTGCTCGAGGACGGGGGCTCTCACGTGGACACAGTGCATGACTGTAGACGATGACTACTATACATAGTGGAGCAGTGAGACTACATGGGCTTTGTGTTAAGACCATCAATGAGGTTTAACCTGTGGTGCAAGGGAATGAGTAAAATGAGTGCTTATCTAGAAATAAAGGAATCTCTCAAAGGTTATATGTTTTAACCAAAGAATTTGAATTATATTTGTGACTAGACTACATACATTACTTGTGGGTTTATTAATCCATGATGCAGTTTAAAGACCAATACAGTCTATTATTGTAAATGACAATTTTTTTGTTATTCAAAATGTTTGTCAGTGCAGTTTGCAGTGAAATTGGTTCTGAAATACAAGCAGACCTTCCTGTGTTGTGTGGGTGGAACTGCTGTGCATGTGGTGTAGGTTTACGTGTATGAACCCTGGCTGAAATGTCCCACCCCACAATACAATCATCTCTCTTTGTCTGAGCCGCACTAATGGAGGTCCCTGGCCCCAGTCCACCTGCTCATGCACAATTAATTGCACTCCTCTTGCTTTCTGTTAGTTCCTTACTCTTGCTTATGCTTAATGAAAACATTTGAGGAGTGACAAAAATGATAATCTGCTCTGCTTAAGCATTTTGGAGATGAGATCAATGGATAAAAGTCTCATTATATTAGAAGGGAAGAAATAATACAGTAAAATAATCCATTCACTAGTCTATTCATCTATTTGTTATAGTGTAAGGAAACTGTGTAAATGTACATACATTTTTTTAAAGTTACTAAATTAGGATTGATATTGTTCAAGTGCAAGCATCAGAGTTTCTTCTCTAAGATTTTTAAAATGGTGACATTAAAGTGTATAGTCTAGCATCCCTTGCTTCCGGGATAGACTCTGGACTGTTGCAACCTTCCTCAAGATAAGCAGTTAATGGATGGTGGGTTAAAGTGTGTGGAATTGTGGGGAACTGTATATATTTAATATCACACTTCATTATTTAAGGCTGCTGTTTTCACACCAAATGGAACATATGCTCTCTCTCTTTTCAGTTCAGTGTGCTTTGTTGGCATGACAAATCTGCACACCTGTACTGTCAAAGCAAGGCAGAAAAATCCTGCAGTTTTTAGTGCAATTTTCCATATTACAAAAAAGCAGATGGCTCATAACTCAAATAAATACTTGGATAAAATGAACTTTATAAACGACATATAAGTACAACAGAGAATAAACTAGAACATAAGGAGTCTAATTTACAGGTAGAATTGTGTGTGTGTGTGTGTGTGTGTGTGTGAGAGAGAGAGAAAATAGTCATGCTTCTTCCCTCTCCTGGCAAGAGTGTATGTATTCCTCTGCCAGTTTCACACGGTTACTTCTTTTCATCAGTAAGTGAGGTAGCAGGTTATTGTTTTAGAGGCTATGAAAACTAGGTCCAGTATTTACAAATGCAGAGAAGTAATTCTCTCTAAATTCTGCACATTTTTTACATCTGGCCAGGAAGTGTAGCTCTGTCTTCTCTTGTCTCTGGTCACAGTGAGAACGCAGCTTGTCCTCCCTGGATAACTAGGTCGATCGGTTGGTCAGTCCATCTGTTTCTATGGTCAGACTCTGCTCACTGAATCTGTACCTTGTCAGAGTTCTTTTCAGTTTGTCTTTAATGACAATAGTCAGGTACTCCACTGTTCTGTCTGTTTTGAGCCAAATGGAACCAGTCTTTTACTTCTTACAGGGTTTTGCTTATCTCAGTCCAATGTAGGAAAAATATTTCTCATTTTATTTATTAATAATTTGGTGCGGTTGAATTGTTTGAGGGGGGGTTTTACTGTGCTGAGGCAAACCACTTTTTTTTTTTTTTTTTTTGTTTTTAAACCGGATCGGAATGGACACGCATTGACAATGTCAAGCACCACCAAACTTTCCAACATGAGTTATAATCTCTCCATTCATCATCTCCAACTTTATTAAAACTTCTAAAACTACTACAATAATTAAAACCGTCANCACCATCCCCCTGCTCTGCCACTCCCTCCTCCCACTTTCCCTGAGGACATCACCGGTAGCTCTGCCCACCTGCATGCTGGTTGGCTGACGGCAGCTACAGCCGTAATGTAGGCATGACTGATGTTTATCCCAAGTGACAGGGGAGGGGAGAGGAGCAGGCGCACTGGTGGAACAGCAAAAACACACACGCATTACAAAAAATGGAGTGGAGTCTCTGTGTCAGACATCCACTGTAGCATTCCTGGCACATTCTCAACATTTCCCAGCATGCAGAGGGAGATTTCTGTTTAGCGCTTTGAGGCTGGAGCAGCATGACTGCGGCAGCAAAGAAAGCTATTTTTTTTTTCCCCCCTACTTGAAGATCTTGTATACATTTAAATGCCAGAAGGTTTTCACCAACACCCAGTAATTAGGGTGGCAACAGGGAAAAAATTAACCTTATTTACCTGTCCTCCAGTAAAGTCTGCATGGTGAGGCTACACAAGGTATACAGGGGTGTGTACTACAGTGCATGTGTGCTGGTTTGTGTCTGTGAATCTGGTTTGGTATTCTCGGGGGAATGGTGTCAGGAGATGAAGCCTCGTGGCCATGTGACACAGCACAGTACTCTGGGGATTGGCTCAGGAAGGATATGACGTCAGCAGTCCTCCCTCCCCCTTGCTCTCTCTCTTTCATTCCCTCTACCCCTCTCTGTCTTCTTATCTGAGCTCTTGTTTTTTTTTTTTTGTGCTTCCACGAGCATCCTCTTATGATTGTGTAGTTTAGAGCTGTAGCAGCATCCATGGCCTAAACCACAGCCCAGTTGGACTTGGGCAGTGGAACAATAACAGAGCCTCCCAGTGCCGGTATCAGGGGGAACGTTTTGGGAAGGGTGGTGATGAAGGTCCTGCTTTAAGCGACGTCTTTCTGCTCTGTCTCAGCATCTGGTTACCAGGGTTTCACTTCTCCTGCTGTCATTTCAGGCTCCTTGGAGATTGAGGAATGCAAATCTGCAATCATGATGGAAGGTAAGCTGTTTCAGTTCACATTCTCCTTCACTGATTTGTACAGCTGCTGTGCTGTCTGGCTGTTTGGTGTACATGCATTTTTAAGACTAATGTTATTCATTGATAAGGCTAGAACTGTTTGAGCATCTTCTCTTTTTAATGCAAAATTATATGTCCTAACATTGTTCAGGTTTATTTTGTTATAATGTGCTTTAAGGCTCACATCTCACTTCACTGTAGGAATTCATTGTTTTAGGTGTGTACAGTATGTTAACAGTTGTGTCATGGTTGCTTTTTGAAACCATTTTCTTAGGTGTGTTCATATTTACATTTTAAACTGTATCTGAAAAAACGTATGTAAAGCAGGTGAACAGTGGTTTGTTTATTTATTTTTTGGGTCCTGTGACTGCTCAGGAGAGATTGAAGTGAAATAACGCCTATGTGTATGCCTATTATGTAACTTAGTCATGTATATCATGTGCAGAGTAGCATATCTAGTGCTTTTGGCAGTGTGTGAATTCTTGATCCTTGCATAAGTAATCTAACCTGAATGATACACTTATTGAGTTCTAGTTAATTTAGTATTACAGTATTCAAGGTTTTTGCTTTTAAAGATATGCATACAATTTGTAAAACCAGAAAAACTGTTTTAATTGAAGAAATATTAGCAGTTTTATAGATTAACTACTGCTGCTTGTGGTGTTGCACTTCAGTTCTGAATCCAAAATATTGCTGATGGTAATAAAACGGCCTTGTTACTATGCACATTGTCTATAATACATAGCTATAATACATATTATATCCCCTAAGGAGGTGAGCCATTTTTTTTTTTTTTTAAATGATGCCTTTGCATGAATCTGTTAGAACTAGCAAAAAAGAGATTTTGAATACAGTTTATTTGGTCTGTTCATGTTGCTTAAAGGGTTTGACATGTATTGTTAATTTCCAGTGTGGTCGGTTCATCAGATTTACATTATCAGTCTTGGATTTTGATCCATACATGAGTACTGTGGGAAGGGAACAGATCACACTGAAGTGAAAGTCATGGTGTGTCACAGGTGAGGCCCTATTATCCTCACTGGAGGAGCCTGGCATGTTTCTCTGTCTGGATTACTGTCAAGTGTAAAATAGGAAAGTTAATCTCTTTCCTGATGCTTTTTAAAGTCTAATACAGGAAGAAAAAATAAAGAACATGGCAGAAAGGTCTGTTCTTAAACACTTTTTATACAAGAATCCTAAGAATGTGTAGAGAACACAAATTGAGTTGCGGATTTGGAGGTTTAATTGAAGTGGTTGAGAAGAGCCATTTTGGTTTTCATTGTGTAGTTGAACTTAAAGCTAAAGATCACTCCTTGATAACGCTGGTATTTCAAGTCACTTTAGTTTAATTTTTCTTTTTGCTCTGTTGCAGTCAATGGTTTCTGTTCTGTGTTTCCGCAAACAACTGGTTGTATTGCAGCCCCCCCATGTTGACAGAGTGTTTGGTCCTTGAGCAGGAGAAGGTAGCCTCAGTATGTGAGAACCGCACCCATCTACGTTAGTAGCATAGTGGATACAGTTGTCAAAGTCCATTTGAAATTGTAGTAATGCAAACACAGTTAATGAAAGTCTTCCTACAAGCAACCTTTTTATTTATCTGAGTGGTTCATTACAAGTCATCCTCAAATTAATTTGTATGGTGGGTGTTCTGTAAAATGTCTGTTTTATTGGATTTTGTGAATAACACGGCACACTCATTTGGATTACGTTTCCTCACTTAGAGTGAACACTCTAGAGCAAACATGCATTGTTGTGAGAAATGAGGTCTTTTGTCATGAAATGACAGTGATTTGACAGAAGACTAAGATGAACTTTTCCAAAACAAAAAAGACCCAGGCCGTCATACTTCGCTTGAAATTGGTTGTGATGTGAATGAATTGATCTATTTTTCACAAGGCTGGCCCTGTTTTACCTTGCTGTGTTTGGACAGTACAGAGGAGAAACCCCAACATAACTGCTACATCTGTGTATAGTCACTTTCTTTTGGAAATTGCTTTAGCTAATACAAAATATACACACCTAACCATCTGAAAAGAGGGTCTTGCGTAATGGCCTGTTGTAGAAATGATAAATGATATTTAATGAGCACATTGTATAAGCCTAGCAACAAAACACAAATGCTCCTTTGACAAGCTTTGGCAGTGTGCCTTCTGTTATGGTTTTGTCTGTGAGGACTTTGAACAGTTATTTGTAATCTTTTTCTGATTAACTTTTTTTTTGTTGTTTCCGCATGCTGTTGGAAAAGCCAGGAGTTTAGATATTTCCATCTGTGTACTCTCTGGGAGACATGTAGACCTAACAGATAAATTATAACTGCATCCATAGACTACAGTGCTGCCTTGTATCTAGAACAAAGATGGCATCTTTTTCACGTGTTGCTGTAAAATTCTGTTGTATGTTTTCAAAAATTTTCAAAGATTATAATAAAAATCTCCTTTTTCTCATTCAGCTGTAATAACTGATTTCTGCGTTGAATGCAGTTGCTCAACAGCCATGTTCAGTTTGTATTAGATTGTATAAGTTTCATTGACATGACTTGATTTAAAAAAAAAAAAAAAAAAAAAAGGATTATTATGGTAGATAAATGACATACTAACTGGGTATGCTGAGTGTTTGCACTAAAGACATCACATTGTATCTTCTGCATTTTCACTGTGTCAGGATAGCAGAATTTAGAGAGCTAGTTAGTACTCATTGACAAGGAACAAATCACTACCTTCCATTACAGTTAGCGTTACTAAATGTAAGATACAAATGTACAATACTGTGAAAATGCTATTAAAGTTCAGTGTTTGTGTAGTTGCATTTCTCTGGTTGTGCTTGAGGACACTTGTGGTGGTCTGTCAAGATGGCATTATGCAGGATATAGGTTTAGGCTCATTCCAAGCACATGATCTGGATTAAGAAGTCCTTGTCTCTTCAGGGATGTGGTTTTCACATGTGCTGTGGCCTGTTTGTCCAAGTAGTATTAGGAAAAGCAGTGCTGGTTAAGCAGGAACTAAGACTCTAGAAGGATGTCTGGTGTTTGAGACTGGGCATTTAGAATTGTTGAAACAGTAATGGTGGAAGTCCAGGCCATGCCTCAGGGTGCTGAGTCCCAAGACCCAGTCCAAAAAATGTGGCTCAGGACTCATGAAATAAAAAATATTTAATCTGACAGAGGGCTACAAGGGCTTCTGGAACATGGAGTCGTGGGACATATTAAACTGCTTTCCAGGATGTTGATTTTTTTTTTTTCCATCTTCATTCCATAATTATTGCCATACTAGTGCCAAACATACAGTTTGCCCCCAGCCATCCTCTCATGCCAGTTTTGTGGTTTTAGTCATGTAACACCTTCACTGATGCTGTATGCCCAAAGATGCCTTGATGCACCCTTGTGTTTATGTTCAGCTGCCTATTTGCTTTGCCTGTGCGTAGTTCATGTCCTACAGCTGGTAATTTGATTTAAAATTTTTCACATTGATTCTTATTTGTTTTCTATACAATTTATGGTGCATACTGTTCATTTCTAGTCATTACAACCATGGACAGTAATGTGGTAGGTGCTCTTAGACCTGTATTTTGAAATTCAGTCTGTCCCTGTGTGTCATGACTCAATATTGGTATAGATTTACACTGTTCATTGATGCCTGCTTAGCCTTTTGTAGCACTTCCCTGTACATACTGGGAAACATCAAGGCACTTATCCAGTACCCAAGCAGCATACTGTTTTGGAACAAGTCAAGGGCAGCTGGCAGGCATCCAACATGTTCCTGTAGGGCTCTTAAAGGCATATGTTTCAGGTGAGCTAAAGATTCAGTTAAGCTATTCACAAGCACCTATGTTTTAGCTTTTTTATCTGTTTGTGCAGTAGGATAATATGGGCCAATATGCAATTTGGAAGTTAAAGAAACGGTAAGGAACCAGCAACTGTTAAATGGGTGCAAATTAAAATGTAAAATTTAGTCAATTATACATCATGTGTACATGTGCACAGTGCTGGGCAAACTAATGACGTAAGAGTAATAAAATTTAGTGATAAATATTTTTTTTTCCTTTGCACTTGAATACAACTAGTATGCGTGCCAGACTCTGTTGCATTTGCCTGTCTAGCAGCACAATACTAAATGCAACCACTTTAATGGTAAAACAGTTTGGCAGTTACATGTGTTGTTACTTTTTATTTTTCTGCCACTGCACCTTTTTCACCTGGATAGGTCTGGCTAACTTGGCTAGCATTAGAATAAAGCCCACAGAATCTGTCTCCGTTTCTGTGAAACAATGCACCCAGTTCCAAATAAATGTCCTAGTTATTTATTTGTTGATAGCACTTTGTATCAGATACTGTTTTAGACTACTGCAATGTTGTTTTCTGGACTTAAAAATTGAAAAAACATTTTAGCATGTATGTTTTGTGTTAAATGATTGCAACACTTGTTTCAGCCATGGAAAATACTGTGTTCTCTGAGATGCATCCAGTGAGTTCTGAAATTGAATAGTGCATATACAGGAAATGATGGGTAGAATAAAGTTGTTTAAATTTTTATGCAATGTTATGAAAATGGTGTGAGGGATTGACACACTTCTCTTTAAGATGGTGTACTTCCTCTTTGGCTGGCAGGCCAAACTATTAGCATAAATGTTTTTCAAAACTAGGCATAAAAGAGACTGCTGACCAATCCTTCAGTCGACACATGCACTCCTTCACTGTAATGTGTCACCTGTAGTATGTAAAGACAAGTGGTTTGACAAATTTCTGTGTTCACAACCTTTAAAGTGCCAGGGGAGCAACCAGTGTTTAAATGCCAGGTCCATTGAGTTGGGTCTGGATAAAAGTGTAAAATAATGTACCAGATTAAGAATGGATAATTTGCTGTAAATGCAAACAATTCAGTATTAACATACAAGGTTGGCTTTAGCCTTGGAATAGATGAATACTCATTGAATACAATTGAATAAAATTTAGACTTCCGCAAGCTTACTGTGCACTTTTCAGCAATCTGCACCCAAGTGTATTATTGTAACTTTCTCTTCAGCTTAGCATAAACAGTTTTGACTTGGTGAACTAGAAAGACTTAATTCCATTTCTGTAGATAATTAGGCTGTGATAAAATACTGTTCATCCCTGTTCCCACTTAGAGTAATTTGACATCTGAATGTTTCTAAAACATGGTATTTTCTATTAAAATTTAAAACTAGCACCTTTAGTTGAAAACTGGCATTTTGCTTGGCAGGTGCTCCCTCTCTTTGGTGTGCAGCAAGTCTGAAACAGGGTAACCAGCAAAGTAATGTTATAAAACTTAATTTTTTAAAACTCCAGTGGTGATTAACTTAGTCTCCCAGAGGTATCGACAGGACCAGTCCACTTGTTTGGCTGTGAATTTGTATCATTCATGCATATTGTTCACTGGTCATGCAGAATGTCTGTGGATCACTGTGGGTTGCGTTGTCTCAAGCCTGGAAGATGCCACGTCAGTAAAGACTGAGGCTCTGTAACATAGGGACTTGGAGAAGAGCTGCATGATTTGAGTAGTTCAACTTTTCATCTTAGTACAGGACACACTAGTATAGTGCTGTACCTCTTGCTTCAGCTTTTATGTTTGTGGTAAAATGGAAATGGGTATATACTTGATGTAGCACCTGAAGCAAGAGTTTCCATTAAATATGAATACAGTCGACTCCACTTAAGTGGATAAATTGCTTATGTGTGTACTGTCTTCACGGTCCAGTTTTGGTCCTGTTGACATCAAACGGGGACACAGGTTCACATAAGTGGATAATTCAATTTAATAGATACAAATTTTCAGTCCCTTAGCCCAAATTCTTATGTTCATGACATTGGTAAGTGTATATACACTATTCAGCCTTTTGCTGATCGTATGTCAGATAAACAGGCCTTCCACCACCAGTGTGACTTGTTGCTTTTCATTTGGCAGGCAGCGCTTATCTGTTGTTGCATTATCGACAGATAGTGCTGCATTTCATTCACTGCCCATGTCATTAGCTGCTACCAGTCTTGCTCCAGCTTACTGGTTTATGGCTTCTTCGTCAGCTGATATCTGTAGACCAGTGTCCACATTCAGTTTTTTAGCATTGCAGTGGTTCACACTGCATAAGATCTTGTTTGTTCTATCTAGTCTTTAAGATGTTGCAGAGAAACCCGATTGCCTTCAGTTGCTCACTGTTATGTTAAAATTGTTAGGCCAGAATGAAATGCAAATGTCTAACTAAAAAGTTCATAAAGGTTATACTGCAGATCTGCAAATTTTTTTTAAAAAAAAATAAATAAAAGAAGCAATTTTCAAAAACTGTCAGAAAAACACGTTTTGATAGTAATAGAAAGTGAACGAGTTTCCCACCAGGGTGGCAGCAGTGGAGTCTGGTTGACCATCAAGGCCAGACAGCAACTGACAGGGTGCAGACAATGGTGATCCCACCACAGACACTAACCCTTCCCCTTCACTGGCAACTGTGTTACCATTGTTTAATGCAATCCAATGGCTACACCTCCTAATGAACATTGATGCAAACTTCAGAACAAGATCATTAAACTTGGACATACACAGTGCTACATAGCATTTTTATGTTTAAAAAAAAAACCTATTTTGCAAAGAAATATTGTAGTCTAAATACTTTGGAGAACTATTACATATACTTGAATATAGTACTGTACTTAAATATTACTTTACATCTTCATGTGATATGCATATGGGTGTTTGTTTTAGCTGGAGATTTCTAGCGTGTAAATCACAAGTACAGGTAAGTGAATACTCTGCACAGCTGGATACTGCAGGTCTGTTCCCAAGTCTATCCTCTAAAGCAGAATTGAGTGGAGTACAATGCGCCATCTAATAAAGTAACCCCTCAGCTGTCAGCTCTGCTCTTATATAAATCCCGTTTTAAATACCAGTCGTGCTGTTGACAACATTTTATGTTAGCTGCAACACTTCTCTTAAGAGAGAAGAAATACTGAATCATGCTCAGGATAGAACCCTATCAGATCGTACCACACCCGCCGTCTAATTCCAAAGACTTTGCCGTTCTGCTGCTAGTCGGCATTATAGTTCTCTTGTGAAAGTTAGAGCATATTAAGCAGATGCGTCCATTTTGTAAAGTGTGACGCAAAAATTTCAGTTTTTGAAGTATGCAGCTCATTCAGCCCTTTTCCCCTATTTTCTACGACCGTGCTGTTTGTATGATTGGAGCTACAAGCAGATGCTGACCAGCATTTTGAGAAGTTTTAGCTAGGCAGCATGGATAGAGTACTTAGTTGGAAATTTTTCCATTTATTGACTGAGCATCTATACACCCCATATTGTGTTCCCTTTTCAGGTCAAAACTACCGACCATTTTTATTTGGATACCATTTCCTTTTGATATTTTAGACATTTCTGCAGTAATTCTAGTACCTGAAAAATACGCACCAGCCGTTGCATTCTGTGCAAAGGCATCGGGGTCATTCGTTGTATCCAGGAGAGCATTTAATACCAGGAACAAGGCAGTTTTAGGTATATATGACAGCGGTTGGAAAGGGGTCCACAGATAAGCTGCATGCTTTGCATACCAAAATCTTTCGGCCTTCCACCAAGTACTTGCTGGAGCAAGTACAAATTCTTCTGCAGTTTTATTCCTTGAACATTTGACTTGGGTTCAGTTCGTTCATTGGTGTCCATTATTTGTGTTACCAAGTCTTAGACTGGGATGCTTTACAATGAAGATTACAGCCTAAGGTTTGGGAGGTGATTGTTTCCTTGTTTACCATTTGTCTGATAATTAGAAAAAAAACTCTGAAATCAAATCTCTATAAATTGATCTAAATTTATCATTAAGCAAAGAATAATTGATTGGCTATGTATTCACTGCTTTCAAGTCAGTATTTAGTAGAGGCACCTTTGGCATCAGTTATAGCCTTGAGTTTGTGTGGATAGGTCTCCATCAGCTTTGCTCATCTGGACACTAGAATTTTTTTCCCCCATTCATCTTTGTAAAGTGCTCAAGCTCTGTCAAATTGCATGGGAACTGAGTGAACAGCTTTTTTCAAGTCCAGTCACAATTTCTCGTTTGGATTGAGGTCTGGACTCTGATTTGGCACCCTAGGACGTTAACAGTGTTGATTTTAAGCCATTTCTGTTTAGGTTTTGCTTTATGTTTAGGGTCATTGTCTTGATAGAAAATAAATCTTCATCTCTCTTCTGGACTGCAGTAGGTTTTCCTCCAGGATTTATTTATTTAGCTGTATTCATTTTACCTGCTACATTCATAATTTTTTCAGGACCTGCTGCAGAGAAGCATCGCCGTAGCATGATGCTGCTACCACTATGCTTGGCAGTGGGAATGGTGCGTTTCTAATGTGCAATGCATGGCTTATGCAAAACATAGCATCTACCCTGACCTAGCATCTACTATGACCCAAAACTCAATTTTGAGACCATAGGACCTGCTTCCACTTGGTTTCAGTGTCTCCCAAATGGCTTGTAGTAAACTCTAGCCAAGATATCATCTGAGATTCCCCCCCAGCACTCTCCCGTAAAGTTGTGACTGGTAAAGCACCTGCGTAACAGTTGTACACGCTCTTTCCTTTCTGTCACAAAAAAAACTTGTAATTCCTACTGAGCCGTTCTCTTTTGGGTCTTTTGGTGGCCTCCCTCATCAGTGCCCTCCATGCATGGTCACTCAGTTTCTGAGGACAGCCTGCTTTAGGCAGATTTAGAACTGTGCCATATTTTACCTTTTTTTTTTTTTTTTAAACAATTGACAGCTGTGCTCTGAGGCTTATTCAGTGACTTGGAGATTTTCTTGTATCTGTCCCCTGACTGATAGTTTCAGTAACCTTATCATGAAGGTGTTTGGCATGTTTCTTTGTCTTCATGCTCTAGTTTTTGCAACCAGTTGGGCTTTCCAAATACAGGTGTATTTATATTTATACTACAATCAATTGAAACACCTTGACTGCACACAGGTGATTTCCATTTAACTGATTATTTGACTTCTAAAACCAGTTGGCTGCATCAGACACAATTTGGATGTGTTACAGTAAAGGAGTACTTAGGTAATCATTTACTGTTTAATAAATGTAATAAATTTAAATCACATTGAAAAGACTTTTTTCTGAGTATCAATGCCAAAAAGTGGTGAATACTAATGTCATGCTGATTTGCAATTGACAATAAGTATTAATTAAAAACTATTTCCAGTCTTGCAGGGAAGGGTTTTTTTTTTTGAGAAATCTCATCACATGAAAGCAGATTATCTGGTTGTATGCACTGTCAAACATAGAATTTACTGATTAATCGCTATTCATAAGGCAGAAAGTGTGCTCTCATTAGCAAACAAGTCAAAGTTGTGACTACGAAAAGCAGTTTGTCAGTAAATTTTGCTGACGACACCACAGTTGTAGTCCTCATCAGCAATGATAAGAAGTCAGTCTGTAAAAGGGGAAGTGGAGCTGCTTGTAGCGTGGTGCAAAGACAAGTGTGTCTCCCGATAGCAACAAGACCAAGGAGATTATTGCTGGTTTTAGATTTATTTTGGCTTTAGAAGAATTCAAGCTATTCCTGCAGCTCTGTGCTTCAATGGAACTAGTGCTCAGTTTCAAGTTCCTTGAGTGTACATCGGAGTACCGCTCATGGAACCATAGTACAACCCACCTGGTGAACAAGCTGGTGAATATCTTCATTTCCTGGGCCTGAAAGACTGGACTTCCATCCCTCATCCTCACCAGCTTCTACAGTTGTGGCATAGGAAGCATCCTGACCTCTTGCTTTACAATTTGGTATAGGAACTACATACCAGCTCTGATGAGGGAGCTCTGCAGATGGTAGTGAAAACTTGTGCAATTTATTTTTTTCTTTTTCTATCAAGTATGTGCATTTTTATGGTATGCAACTTATGCTCAGGTGCAACTGAAAATACAGTACACTTTCTACTGTACATCTGTAAAAGGTGGAATGACAGTAAATTTGCCCTGGAACCTTGAAAGGTGAATTAAGGGGGAAACAAAAGCCTTTTTGGACATTAGTCTGCCTTTAAGAATTGTTTTTTTTTTGTTTTTTTTGGAGAACATGATATACCATTTAAATTCTTAGCCAAAGCATCATCCAGTGCCATAACCACAAACGGAAAGCCTTAGCATTGACTTTTCAAAAGTATCTCTAAGAAGCAAACAAAATGAGATAGCTGTAGATGACCCTATGCCTTTTATATGTACCAGTTCTGAGCTGTGAGTAAAGTGCTGCTGCTGCTCTGTCACCCTGCACCTCCATGTAGAACATCTGACTCTTACACTTATTTCACTATTGAATTTCATGTAATGTATGGGATAAAAGATGCAGGTGAGCACAAACCTTGGTGTGCATACATGCACAAGATAAAAATTTAAATTATTTAGCAGACACTTTCTCCAAAGCAATACACAACACAGCAAAAAAAGTGCAGTGTCAAAATAGCTGCTTAGTCCAGTACCACTGTTTTTGCTGTACCTGCCCTTCCCTGTATCATGTTTGCCTAGCAGACTTTTTAGTCCCAGTTAAGTTCCCAAGTAGGGGACCCACTGTGTGACTACATTTAATGTGAATTTTCTTCTCTACTGTAACATTTCAAAGTGCTCTCTAGTGGAACAGACATATTTGTATATGTAGCCATTGTTTATTTCATATTGAATTCTGTTGCTCATTTAGTTCTTTGTGTGGCATGCATTATGATACAGAAGTCCTAATAGGTGTAACAATGTGGACTTTATCAATTCTCAGTGATAGGTTAATCTCTTATTATGTTATTATACTTCTTGTCAGCCAGATGGATGCTGCCAGGGTCATGATGGTGGTTTTTTTTTTTTTTTTTTTTTTTTTTTTTTTTTTTTTTTAAAATTTTTTTTTTTTTTNTTTTTTTTTTTTTTTTTTTTTTTTTTTTTTTTTTTTTTTTTTTTTTGGAAAATGTATCTTTTATATGTTCGTACTCCGTTAACCACTTGTATCTGATTTTTGTACTTGCACTAGGCTGCAGCCTGCTCCACTTCCTCATTGTAGGCCAACTCATCGCTGTTTGCGATTAGGCCTATAATTGTGCTGCTGTCAGCCTACTTGATGATCTGGCTGCTACTGTACTTGGCGGTAGTAGTGTGTTAGGAAGGTATACAGCCATGGGCTGAGCATACATTTCATGAATAAGGCCCATTTGCAGGACCACGTGGACCCTATGGTACACACTTTTTTTCCTTAGGATGTTCCCAAATTAGAGGATGATAATGCCCCATATATACGGCTAAACAAACCAGGGTGAAGTCGAATGACTTCCACGTCCTCCCCACTCACCACATGTATACATCATTGAAACGTATGGAATGTTTTGGGGCACAGAGTGGGAAGTAATTTTCACCTCTTTCATCCCTAAGAGCGCTGAAGGCTATTTTCTTGAACGGTTCAGTATCAAACTGCACACAGTATGACAACATTCTAAAAAAAGGCCTTAAGCTATAGAGCTTAGGTCTTACATTAATAAGGACCTAATAAAAAGTATTAAGTTTTTTTCTTAATTTAACCAGTCCCTGAATAAAGTATATTGCAACTCTGAACTTTGCACATATTTTAATGTTTTTTGAACATTTGCAGCATTGACGAATCTTTAGGAAAGTGTTACACCCTGGCAAATGGCTTTGTGCAGACCAAGCAAAAAATTGTACATTGACTGTTTAAATAGTTATGTCACATGCTATGAGTGTGGGTTTTTGGGAAGAACAAACATTTTAATATAGTAGTATTCCAAAGATTTCAAGTCTCAGGATGGCCACTTCCATAGCAGGGCACGAGACCTTGTCACATACAGTATATTCATGTCCTGAATGCAGCAATCCATGAGTTCATCAATTCTTGTTTTGCCAGAATTCACATTTGAACAAAAGATCAATCAAAACACGTAAATTATTCTCTGTAGATATTGGTTGATTTAAATATGCCAGACTATAATGTGAATTGCTGCGTTTGTGTAGATTGGTTTGGTCATTTTCTCATTTTCTTACACATTTTAATAAGTCGTGTAAATTGTCAAGTAATTTCTGGTATAGTATGAGGGAAGGCCATCAAATCAGAACATCAAATCAAAGGACTGTACAACAGTGCTAAAATTCTAAAAAGATCCTATAGTTTATATAGAAGCTATAATATATGTGAAACGAAGTGCGATTCAAGATGAGTTTCATCTGTAGATCTTCAAACCAGTGTAATTTCTATTTGAATGTTGCAATTCTTGATCTTGTAGATTAGAGACAATTGAAGGAAACAGAAGCCCCACATGAATGCTTAGTTACACACAACACAATTAAACCCAGTGAGAAGCTAAAATGGCCACTCAGAAACATGTCTACAAATGACAAATGTCTACATACAGTGCCTTGCAAAAGTATTAAAACCCATTGAAAGTTATCCATATTGCCTAGAATGAAAATTCTGTGTTTTTCCAGTTAGTATTTTTTTTGTGAACTTGTGTGCGCTAACACTAAATTGTCAGAGCCAAAATAACATTTGATTCCAGATATTTTAAAGAAAATAAACTCAAATGTGCTGCTTGCACAAGTATTCAAACCCCTGAGCTCTGGGAACTGCTCTGTGTTGCAGGTTTTTTTTTTTTTTTTTTTTTTTTTTTTTTTTAAATCGCAAGTCTTTTCCACACAGCTCAAATGGTGTTACTGATTTACTGAACAGCTGCCATTGTTTCAAGCATTTGTTTATTTCTTAACCCCTGCAATGCATAAATGTTTAGTCTAATGAGTAGTGGCGGGTAAAATTATAACAGAACAATATGCCTCAGTTCTGCCTTGTTAAGCTTAAATGTTCCTAATTTTATTCAGATTATTTTAAAAAGGTAAAGGGTTGCATCGAATTTTGAAATGTAGTTCTCATTTGAGTTTGCTCTCCTGTTTTGGCAGTCGAGTATATGTCTATTTCTAAATTAAAGGAACAGACATGCTGTTAAAACTAGTGTTTGTGTCAGTGGTGTGCTTTCTGCTATTAGTGTTTGAACATAAAAATCACAGGACTCTAAAATGGTGCTAATGTCCTGTATTTTATATATAAGCTATATTATATGTGAAATTTGGAAGTATGAATCGATTGAAGCTGTGCGAGAATGTTTCAACTTGCAGTGTTCCCACACAACATGTTTTTCCAACTGAGCTCCAATTGAGTGTAGAGAGGTTGCTGCTCGGTGATGCACAGCTTGACCCACACATTGAGGAAATTCTGTTCAAAAATGCAAATATTTTTGAGAACTTTTAAGTTAATAGCTAAGATGCAGTTGTATTTTCTGTCATGCAATGTGTTTCCAAAAAAAAAAAAAACATTTTAGCATATCTTTGCAGGAATATGCAACAGTAAAGGAAACATGACATGCTTGAAATAGTGTTTTAAAGGTTTATTGTAACTTGTGTCCAGGAAATGTATAACTTGAAAGTTGATTTGCTTTTCAGATAGCGTGGTTAATGTTCACAGGAAAAAAAACCCTGTATATCACAGATGCCTACTATATGGGCAGGGAAGAGTACCTTGTAGATGATATCACCATTATATTTTTAACAAGCCAAAGTTTGTACAGCTTCCTTTAATAATCTCTGATCACCTAAGATTGCTTAAGATTTTTAATGCCCTTTTAGTTACTGTATTTAAGTTTGATTTTGTCTTGTTGTGAGATGAATTACTTCAAGCATGAACTTGTTTGAGAGTTGCTTAGTTCATTACCATGAATTACTATTTATTGTACACTGAACCTCGTGTTTTTTTTGAATCAGTAATTTTTTTTCACTGTTTTGAAACCAAAGGTTTGTTTTAGTAATGACATTCTAGCATTTCAGTGCTAAAAGCCAACAGCCCTATCCCTAGTGCCCCCCCCTCCCCAGAGAGGGATTACTTTCCCACTTAATTAAAAAAAAAAATTAAAAAAAAATTAAATGCATACACTCTAATTTTTCTCATACAAGTTGTGTAGTTGTCCATAAAGTGCCTGGTGAATAGGATGGTATAAGTATTGGTCTTTGTCAGGTTTACAGAATCAGTTGCTTTGCAGTCTGTTTAACTCGTTCAAAAATTGTACTTTCTAAATAATGTTTTGGTAACTGGAGCTGTACTCTTGTCTGTGAAAACATGCAAATACCATAACATCAACATGCCAAGTAACACCACCTCCACCAGCACCACAAGGCTTCAGCCTTGCCAGAATGAAGCCATTGAAGATGGTTCTCATCAAAAACAAGTCATTATTGTGTGTGTGCGTGTGTGTGTGTGTCTGAGAGAGGGAGAATTTGCACCTATCTTTGAAGCAGCAGCAGAATTGATAGCCAATTCTAAGCAATCCAAAGATAAAGGTAGGAAGCAGGTTTGGTACTCTGGGAGATATTTACTCCATGCCCACAAGGAACTTTAAAAAAAAAAAAAAAAAATGTCGACCGATAGAACTAAGTTCTTTGCCTTCGGTTCCACAGCTGTTTTTGAAAACAGTTTACAGCTGTGTCATATCCATCATTGCTTTTGCTGTTGAATGTAAGGTACTGAAAATTCTTATTTTTCTGCAGAGGAGAGGTTCACAGCCCTTTGTCAACCCAGATCACATTCCCACACAATTGTGTATATTTTCTTTGCTAAAGTATGACTTGAGCATATTTCTGTTCTAGTTTTTGTTTATGTTGTGAATTTTTGTTTGTGTTGTGAATCATCTCAAGAATGATGAGGTGGTTGAAATAAGCTCATGGGATGTTTCCCTGGTGGGACATTGTTCCACTTTTAAACCTAATCTACTTTCCACCTCCAACCCCAAATGCTGTATGGCTGTCTTGCACTGACTTTGATTTCAGTCATACAGTAAACATGGGTACACAGCAAGTAAAGCGAATAATTAAATTCTGATAACTTCATTACCGTACGCTCCCTATAAGATTAGTGTGTTTATTAGGTTTGCTAACGCAGTTATATTGTGGGATGATACATGTATATTCATGTCTGCTGGCCAGCTCAGTGCCTGGAGTTGTTCGCTGTGAGCAGATACTGACTAAATGCCCTGAGTTCCTGTGCTATTTATTTATTTTAGTTAGTTTTGTTTGTTTGTTTGTTTGTTTGAATAATGGTTGCCGTTTTCTGACTAAGGCTTAGCTAGCTGTTAATGTTTCAGGTTTTTATGTGTTTTTGTTCTTCTGGAAGAATACTTTAAACTTAATACTGTCTTATACTGTCTTAATGCTTATATGAATGTATGTGTCTACCTTTGTATTTGAGAAACTGCATTCATCCATGAGTACGAAGTAATATCCTTACCCCAACCACCCCAAGTGTCAAATTTAACAAATAAACATCAGCTGGAACGGAGAAGGTTTTGACACGGGTCAAATCCCTCATGCTCAGAGGCCTCGTACTAGAAATGCCCCCACATCTTCCAAACGGATACAGAGAGCTGTAGCATCACTGACCCTCCTCCACATCCCACAACTTTTATATGCAAGTCTGCTCATTCCTTTCTGAGACTAGAGTGCCAGCTGACCTAGTTCTGTTGCATTGTACATCGCTAACTGAAAGCTCCAAGCTGTATGAATTCATTTTTCAGATTGTGCATTCATTTAACAAGCAAAACTAGTGTTGTAGGCTTGCTGCTGTCCAGTCCTGCACTTGGAATCAAATCACAGGAGTGAGGTGTTGAGATCCAGAACTAGTGTGTGGAACTAACTAAAACCTGGCTGCTTGAAATAATCATTTTCTGATCCTTGTTAGTTTACACTGTAACTTAGTTTTCATGAATCAGATGACTTTAATCACTTATTAGCATTGGCTGTTGCTCTCATCGTTTTGCAGTATGGTAATGTTTGTAAAAAGATTTATTTAGTTGATGCTTTTCTTCAAAGTGATGTTGAACTATTTAGATTTATTTAACCATTTATAGAGATGGGATTTTTTTTTCCTGGGACAAGGTCAATGTTACAACAGGGCATTAGATTTGAATCTGGGTGTTTTTTAGTAGAAGGTAACAGCTCTGATCAGTATGCTACCTGCTGCCCTGCTATTACAGATTATTTTTGGGGGCTTCTCTTTACTGTAAACTCAGTTACAGTATTGATTGCATTCTAATACAGTGGGCTACTGAACCTACATAAGTCTGTAGTTTAGTTTTATAGATGATGAAGGTCACCATGGAATTGGGCAAACCACTGTCTGTCTGGTCTCAGACCACAGAAATGTCTGTCCCACCTCAATGAGTCATTCCAGTACCAGAGCCATCTTAATCCTTTTAAGCTACAGCAATGGTTAAAGGCCAGCTTTACAACTCTGCATGCACAATGGTGCCTGCCTCCTGCTTTCTGGATTACCTGCAGTTCATTTGAAGCAGCTGCTTTCTCTTGTGTCCATCTTTCTTCTACAATACTTCAGCAAACAAGTACGTTATCCTGCCTCTGGTTGTTGACAGGAATTAAGTTTTTGGGATTAACTTGGTTGATTAATTAAATTAATTTGCATTTTACATTTAGATTAGTTAAGATGGTTTGAAAGCATTGATTATTTTCTGATCCAGTGACCACTGAAATATTTAGCAGATGGCAACATCCACTGAAATACTGACCTGCAAACCAGGTGTACTGAAATTGTACTTGCTCTACGCCTTTGATCCGGTCAACTTGTGTTTGTGTTTATTGATATCTGTAGGGCCTTTCCTAAGATTTTGATTTAAGAGAACCTAGTAATTCTTTTACCATTTCCATTACCCTTCATATGGAAGCTATTAAAGAACTAGCGCACTTTGGAGGAACAGTCATTTTGACTAACTAGTTCTGCAGAGTAGGGCTTTGAATTTGTTCTGTTCCACATGAGGAAATGGAACAGATTCTCCTGGGTATGGCACTGCGCAACACTATTGTTAATGGGATATCTATAGATTTGCTTTGTTTACAAAAAATGATGGTAAGCACTAGCTTGGTCCATTCTGTCTAGGTTTTATCTTCAGTAGCCGGTTTATGGAATATAACTACTGTACACGCAGCCGGGAGAACAGACAATACTGCACTAGATAGTTTAGGTAAATGTAACAGTCTAGTGTCACAGTGACTAAAATTTTACTGAAAAAGAATGCTCACATCTTAATTTTTGAACTTAGCGTGATGACAGATGAAATTCAATGATTAGTGACAGTTCGTTCATTTCCCAGTGTACAGTGCTGCAGCCGTTTTCCTCCGTAAGGCCTGCATTACAGTACCTCTTTGCCTAAACTCCCCACAGTATGTCCTGCTTACAGCTGGACCTTTGTGGTAACAGTAGGTGGTTCCATTGGAGCTGTGCATTTCAGTAACATTTTCAAAAGAACTAGAATGCAAAATAAAGTACCAGTCAAAAGCGTGAGTACATCTGAGCAATACTTATTTGTATTGGGCAAACTAAACAGGAGAGTCATAGTAAAGCTACCCACACATTCTATCTCTGGGAACTGCTGCAGAAGAACTGGGAAGACATGATTTCTTAGACTTGTTAACCAAAACTTGAGGGGGGATTCCAGCAAGTGCACTGTAAATTACTGGCAGGAAAGCCAGAATAAAAATGGACCTCTTGGCCTGAGCAAAAAAACAGACAAGTGCCACCAAAAACACAGCCTGCTATTGCAAGAGGCATGTTAGTGTGGCCTCTTAGAGTGTGTAGAAGTTTCTTCAGAAGCTTCAGGCTCTTGTTACAGAACTACTACAAGCACTTAATACAAACAAGCATCTCTTTCTTCTGCAGGCCACTGCTTTGTTTCATAGTTTTAATTTGAGGTATACTTTGGGATGCTGACATAAAGGAATATTTTGGACATATCTCTGGTTGCAGCTGAAGCCTTACTTCAGATTTAGTTCACATGTAGTTTTTATACATCGCACTGTGCCATAGGTTTCAGATTGTTAGTTTCAGTAAGAAAAACTGGTGGAAATACTTCATTAGTCCTGAAAAATAAAAGAAGTTTCCATCACCAAGCTTGTGGTCCTTGCACCAAGATTATTTTTTTTCTGTGTAAGAAAAACATCCCCCACATGCTAAAAAAGATGCACTTCCATAAAAACATTACTGTTAAGTGGTGTTTCTTTATCATTGTATTGTTTCACAGGTTTTTTTTTTTTTTTTTTTTTTTTTAAATAACTGAAAAATGTTGTGTAACATTTACGGCTACAACTTGCAAAGGCCTTCCCTGTTTTAAGGATCAGTTGGCTACCTCAACATTTATTTTATTGTATATGGTATGCAAAACCAGAATGGTTACACAAATAAATGTTCCATTTGTTTGTAATTCTCATCCCAGATCAAGTCCCATTTTTCTCTGTATTTTGTAAGTGTGTGTATTGGTATCAGCATTGGCATCAACTAATAGGTACATAGACATTATTGGATATTGGTATTAGTACCTAATTCTCATATTGTGCATCTTTATTTTTTCTGTTCATCTGGTTAGTGCCAGGTATAATAATGATGGTGTCTTAATCATGAGATTTGGGGGAAATAAAGTGCCTACATTTTCATGTTTTATTTAATGAAGTATTTACCCCCTCTTCTGCCACAGGTGCCTCTGTTAAATACCTACTTAAAGGAGTGAATACTTGCACTGAATTATGTATTTACACTTGTAATTAATTTAAAATGGTTTCATTGAAATGTTTTCACTTTTTTTTTTTAAAACTGTGTCAATGCCTAATTAAATCCAATTGTGTTACATTACTGTAAAACAAAACATGACAATGCAAGCAGGTCAATACTTGTAGGTACAATCAAGTCCACTTTAGTAGATAACCTTGGGACCAGACCTATGGTATATAGTATGCAGAGCGTTCACTTATCTGTAGTTGTTTTAAATCCTACGAATGACCAGCTAAAAAAAATGAACAATACGTATAAATATAGTTATGTGAAGGTGTGAAGTATTTATCTATTGTACCATATTATTTATGTACACGTAACTAGTCTTTATGTACAAATTCAATCACCTCTTTTTGAATTTCATACAGACTTTCAAATGCAGTCGTCATTGGCCTCCATTAAAAAAATAAATAAATAAAAAATTATTTAAATTAAAAAATTTAAATCAGCAACTTACGTTTTTGAATTCAGTGTTTGTATAACACTTTAGTATAATAAATGTTGTTACTAAATCCCTGAAAGAGGTTAAACGTGCCTTAATGTAAAAACAACATGCAACAAGTTTTTTCATCACCCAACAGTTCATAGCCAGTTTGCAGTTAGTGGTTTATGTGGTGTAGGTTGTGTTCATTGTTCTCAGCACTCAGGGATGCCGTTTGTGCAGCAACTGAAATGACCAACATAACCCTGTACCTGCTAACTCCAAATTGACAAGTCACGCTGGTGGTGTTGATCTAGTTTAATTGATTTATGTTTGAGAAATGGACAAATGTTGTGTATCAACTTGATCACTGTTATTGACATGGGAATATGGGATACAGGACTTAGAAAATTCATACTCCAAAGCTAGTTATCCTGTTTCTTAGGTATGCTCTTAAGCGGACTCAAATGTATAGTAAAGGACTTGTCTGGACAGAACTGTAATGCTTCTTGCCAGTGAAATACATGTGCAATGTTTGCATCCAAATTGTAGACATAGATTTGGATTTAACTACTTTTTTACACTGACCACTGATTCACATTGTTAATTTATAAAATGAGGAAATGCTAATTATATGAAAATAGCTATTGGCTCATTTTTTTTCTTTTTTTGTAGGACTGAAAAAACGTACCAGAAAGGCCTTCGGGATGCGGAAGAAAGAAAAAGATGCAGATTCCGCGTAAGTACATGATGCGTTTGTATGTTTTCTAGCTTCATGCTGGAGAAGTAACAAAACCGCCTACAGCTGTTTTCAGAACAATCCATAATTATTAGCACCATGTGTCCTAGTGTGTGAATAGATGATTTACAAGATACTTGAATTGTAGTTTCCACAGCAGTTAAAAACACAATAGGTGCGTTTCCCTTATCTTTAGATCCAATACACTAGAAAACAACTCGCTACTGTATGGTCCCTAAACATTTTATTTATTTGAAAAAATACACGTCGAAAACTGCTGCTATGCCAAGGTAAATGCACTCATTATCAGCATAATATATATTCCTTTGTTCTACGTGTTGCAACATGAAGTGAACTGGTGAAAACACAAGTTATTTTGCAGTACTTGTGTATAGATGTTTACAATATACGATGATTCAATTGAGTTTGAGTATGTTATCCATGTGTTATATCCACTCAGCTGGGTAGATATGGGATGATGTGTAATGACCAGGTGTTGTGAAAAAGTTTGCATCAGTATTCATCAGGGCCAACACACACAGAAATTGGCAGAGAGAAATGCAGCAAAATCATCATGCCTCTTTTTCTACCTCTTTTTCAGAGGATCGCCAGACAGAGATGGAAGTGTAAGTGTGGTATCTGCAAGTAAAGTACTGTGCAGTAGGTGGTGGCCTTGTATTCTCCGAGATGGCCTCTTATCTGCATATAGTTATTGCACATATTTTCCTTCACACCATACTGACATACCCTTTGGACTGAAGTTTTTGTGCACAGTAATTAGGTGATCTTAGGAGAAATTGAAGTACAGCAGTTGTGGAAAAATAAAATAATATTAATTATATTTATTTAATCACTTTGCAATTTTTATTGCAATCAAATATTACAGACTGATTGCAGACCCACTCTATTTCTATGTATACTATGTAATATGCATTGTGTAACCCTATTCTCAAGTAGTAATGCAAGTAATAAAGTGGATAACCACAGTGTATTTTCATCTTCTGTGCTGTGGACCTACACCGTCCAGGAACCTCAAGAAACTGAATCGGTACTAAAATTGAGTTACACCTGCAATATGGTAGCTATACCACAGCCTGCAAGGCCAGTAGTGTTTCTGTAGGTACTCCTTCCTAGTTAGTGACTAACTATATCAAAGTAGTTTCTCCTTTGTTTATTTCAAAGTAGACTTGCATTGTTTTCAGTGTTGTTAACAGTGCTTATTTTCTGTTCAGTTGCAGAAAAAGAGTAATGGGGCTCCAAATGGGTTTTATGGAGAAATTGATTGGGAGCGATATGTAAGTTGCTTGTTCTCCTTGTAGTCTGATTTTGTACTGCAAAATGTCCTGTACAACTATTCACTCACCTACTTAGCTTTAGAGTCAAGGTTGTGGTGGTCTGGAGCTTATCTCAGAAGCACAGGGTGCTAGACTAGTCAGGGTTTTCCTAGACTGTACACCAGCAAATGGCAGCCTTAAACAGACAGTACTTTGTGAATATACATAGTCTGTTTGTCATGCATATTTGTCATATGTATTCAGTAGTTCTTTATGTAATTCAACATTATTGAGTTTATATAGCTGAATATCATAAACTTAGTTTATGATTATGGTCATAATTACTATGGGCTCATTTGTGCTGCTGAACTGTAGGAGAGATGTTGTTCTGCCCATCAGTAATTTGTGGTATGTATTTACTAATATTTATATTTACAGTTAAGTGTATTAATTTACCAGATTTCTCCAAAGCAACATACAACTCAGAGTAATCAAAGCAGCAGCCAAAGAGCATTTTATGCATTGTGGAAGCAGAGTTTTCTCATCTGATGCAGCACCCATTGCATGAGTAGCTTTCTATAGAGTTTGTATGAAATACAAACATTATTGCAACAGATTGTTTAATGCAAATTTATGCAGCTGCTAGGAAATTCAGCATTAACTGGGTCTGAAAGACATGCAGTTTGACACCTTCTATGTTTCTTCATATTGCATAACATTTGCTTTTTTCTTCTCCTGTAGAACTCCCCTGAGGTGGATGAAGAAGGATACAGCATTAGACCTGAAGATGATGGTGATATCCTTTGTTATAAGTGTGCAGTGGGTGCAAAAATATGCAACCTCTAATAATTGCTTTGTTCAACTTCTTTTTTTAAATACGTCGCCAGGTTAAGTCACTGTCAATGTTTGGTAGAATTTTTTGTTCCTTGGACACATATATATTGTATTTTTGGTACCAAAACAGCAAGAAATGATTCAGCTGTTGCAGGAATCTTGAGACCACAAAATCTTAGGAGCTTTAGGAGTCTTTAAAGTGAGTAAATTAGCATCATACAAGTGTTTGTTGAAGAAAACAAGACTTTAGGGATTCAAGAATGCTTCCCATAGAACAGTCATCTTTGAATAGGAAAAACATTTACCCCGTGTAGGTCATAGGGCTACAAGGTATAAATAAAAAGTTTCAAGGTGCCAAGTGTATTGACTGAGGAACTACATGTGCAACCAAATATTAATCAAAGTTTTATCATTGGTCATCTTGTTGCACAGTTTTGGTTTTTAAGTGAAAATCCAGTTGTGTAAGTGACTGAAATGCAAAATTTAAACTTATTAACATGAACCTCCCAAGCTACAAAACTTTAATGTAAAGCCATTTCTTTAACTAAGACTCACCCTCCCCCAAAGCCAAAAGCCACTTTTTCTCATCAAGCGAGTCAGAAGAAGAAGAAGAACATCGGAAAAAGTTCAGAATAAAGATCAAACCTTTACCTAAAAACAACGCAAACTTTGCAAAACCTTCAGTAGATGAGCTTAAAGCCTCCATAGGCAACATAGCACTTTCTCCTTCCCCACTGGTGAGTTCAAGTCATTTCCCCTGCTTTTTATCCTACATTTAAACTTTTTAATAGGTAGGAGCCATTCACACAATCCAATCTTATTCTAGTTAGCTTTCGTAACGTTGGCTATATACAAATTGCAGGTGGAGTATAGGATGTTCTGATATTGTTTTTGTATGATGTACATAGCCAGGTCGTTTTGTGGTCAGTTCAAATTTTTGCTTAAAGTAATCTGAGGACCAGCTCTTCCTTTTGTAAAAACATAGTTTAACATAAACCAGATTTCCAGTTGGCCTTCATATCAATCATTTAGCTGTGGTTTTTATGTATCTGTGAGTCATGGAACTTCTCTCTCTCTCTCTCTCTCTCTCTCTCTCTCTCTCTCTCTCTCTCTCTCTCTCTCTCTCTCTCTCTCTCTATCTATCTATCTATATATATATATGAGAGAGAGAGAGAGAGAGGTGCTGCTCTGTCTTGGAATTAGAGAACATGGGAGAGTGAGGCTGTGATGTGAAAGGGAATCAGGTAAAGTGGGTGTTAATGATGGACCTCAAGCAAGATGAGTTTGAAGTGGTGTGGATGAAGATGAGACTTCAGGACTGGGTTGTGAACCTGTATAGACATATTAATGGCAGAGATCAGGTTTACACAGGTTTTGCACCACACGTATTGTTTGTTTTGTCACACTATGCTGCTTTCTCTATCTGTGCATCTGTTCTCCATTTTCACCCTTCACGCCAAACATTGCCCACATTTATATACCTGGTGTTCTCCAAGTCACCCTGCTCACTCAGCTGAAATGCCTGCAATTACATCTCACAAGCCCTGTCATTTTGTTTAAAGCTGCCTTACACCATTCCTGCTAGGTTCTTTTTGCCAACTGTTCAACAGTGAGATGCTTTTCATGTCATACTGCTGGAAATTGTACACAATTACGATTTCTCGAGAAGAACATCTTTAGGAGACACATTTTTTTCCTCAAATTACTACTTTTCATTAGTTGTTAGGAAGGAATCTCTTTACCTAGTATTGCATCAGGTTCTCTAAAATACCTTATTTTAATGATATGTGGCATCTTGTAAGGATCATATATATTAATTTGCCCTACTGGAACTAAGCTTCTCTTTCTGGCCTGACTCTGTTTTAGTGCTGATGGGCTGGAAATGAAAAGGGTAATTAAAACTTTTGGTCAAAATATTACGCATGTGGCACCTTTATGATCGTGGTAGCACATAGTGTCATGACATTGCTCCAGTAAAAACACCCAGCTGTATAAATGGGTCAGATACTGTCACTGTGGATATAGCTAAGAGTTGGGGGGGGGGATCCCCTTTGCTATTTTGCAGTTTAACAGGACACCTTATGTTAGTGACCTTTTAATAAAATGAGCTGGTTTTTTTGTATTTTTGTTTTATGTGGAAGTAGGGGAAGTGAGGGCAAAGGTTAAGAAGTTACTGAAATGACCAACATTGGGCAGTCACTGTATGTAACTGAATTGGTTGTTGGATTGTTGTAGAGGATACACAACAAAAAACAGGTAAAACCTAATGTTTTGCGTAATAGGATCAACATTACTTATACCCACTTATTTTGTATCTGTATATTTGTATGTTTTTGGACGTATATGTAATCATGAAACCAAACTAGCAATAAAATAGTTTACTGTTAACATAATGATTGCATCAATTTTCACTTTGAGACTAGCAATTTCTAAAATCTTGTGCAGTTATAATGAATTCTTTGTCATCCGGGAGTGTTTGGTCATAAGCAGCTTTAAAGCAGTCAGTGTCATTTTTCCATGTTACATTAAATGTTTATTTTCACTGGTAGGACAAACACATTTTGCGTGTTTTTTCAAGGCTCCAGCCAGTGAATTTGACAATACAACATATCTATTTATCATAAGTAGCATTATTAAAATTTGGTGTTTCTACAGCTTTTACAGCTCCACCATGTAATGGGGGTTCTCATAAGTTAACGGATTATGCATTCTCTCTCCTTTTACCTCTCTAATTCTGGCCTTTTAGAGAAGTAGTCCGGTAAGCCTCTACTTTCTTCACTTCTATAGCATGAATGATTTCTGCATGGAATTTTTTTGTCTTACTTGCTGGCAGACCTGTTACTGTTAAGACAATCACTTACTTAACACTTTGGTTCTATTCTTAAATTTATTTTCAGGGAAGAATATAAACAAGGAACATTTGCCGGAAATACAATTAAATAAATCGCTGATAAAATAGTGATTGGATATAGTTACGCAATCTGAAAACACTATAGTCCCTGAAAGAACAGATAGATAGGTGGTTTCTACAACAATAAGTCATTGTTTTGTGTGCAGGCAAAAGAAGCATATTTTGTGAACCTTCACTTATTTCGTTAAGTGAATGTTAACATTCAGAGAACATTGAATGCACTGAGGAGTTATTCTGAGGTACAACATTTGTTCTTTGGCAGTTTTGTATTTTTTCTGGTTCCTTTGATTTGTGCACCTTCATCTGGTATTTCTACAGCAGCCAAACAGATTCGGACTTAATCACATTTTATGCATATGTACTGATATTAATTTAATTTCAGCTGAATAAGGCTGCCTTTAGTTTTAAATTTCAGCTGTTAATCTTATTTTGATTGAGGTGGGATCAGCAGGGTTCGATTAATGTGGCCCTGTGTCTTTGTGAATGAAGCAGTGACTAGAACAATGTTGCCATGGCACCCAGTGCCCACACGCCTGCTGCAGCAAGGACTGCGTAACTGTCGGCTGCGGCGCTTTCATTTTACTCCTTGGGTTTTGCTGAGACCCAGATTGCGCACCTTTGAAAATTTGATTATGAAATTTTCTTAAACCAATGGTCTTTTTTTTTTTTTCCCTCTTTTATAATATTGCTGACTGCATCATGCCCTGAGATATATGACTGCAGTTAGAACTCAAAAGACATTATGTGCATTTAGCTGCCAGGTGTAACTGGCAATAATGTGCGGAAACACAAGGCAAACCGCCCTGGAGGAATTGCGGTACTCACTAGTAGCAAACCCAGTTACATCACTCTAATCATCTGCAATTCATTTCTTGGGAAATGAGCTTGAAAAGATACTTGTGAAGGATTCTCTGATCCTGTCTTGAAGCAGAACCAGGAACAGCCAGAGGGTAGAGTATAGCATGACAGTCCTGAGAGGTCAGGGCTGTCTGAATGATGCCTAGATCAAATCAGTTTTATGGTCCCAAAATGCAAGAATGTTTTTAAAATAAGAGCTATCTAATAAGGAAGTTTTATACATTGCTGGAAGCCTAGAAAGTGTTGTTAAATGTGGAATTTGTGTTTGTGTCCATCGTCTCCCATGTCAGTGGCCAAAGTTGCTGTTCTATATATAGGGACAGTTTTGTGACGTGGAGTGATTCGTTATGCTGCTGGAATGATGCCTGTTCCAGTGTGTAGCCTCTTCACTGATTTATCACTCTCTGACCAGGTATCTCTTCTCTCTTCCTTTTTGCTGGTCACAGAGACGTAGCCCGGTAAGTTGATTTAGCCGGTGTTCCCTTTGTTGTCAGTGACTGAATAAACTGGTGTTCCACTGTTACTCATCTTGTTATGAGTATAGTGATAAGGGTTTAAAAGGAGAGCGGAAGGTGGGAGGAAGGGTGGGCCTTTCCTTCAGTTACTAGCTGCTCTGCATTGTCTCAAGCAGTGCTGTTAGTGTCGACTCCTAGATCCCGTTGCTCATTGATGTGTCACTTAAGCCTCATTCAGAAAAGTCGAATGCAATGCGCTTTGTCACACACAAAGAAACTGGACACAAACAGCACTATACCATTTATAAGTGTTCTGTTCAGTAGCAAAAGTTACACTCAACTTTGTAATGATGAGTTAATGCCAAGTGACAGGCTTTAAAGGTGTTAAATGCTGCTAAAAATATATGGAATGAATTATCTTCTTCCATGTGAACTTCAGTGACGGTGGCATAGATAAATAAATGTCTAGCAGAATATTTATTTATTTATAAGGGCTGGATATATTTTTCAGTTTTTTTTTTTTTCTCTGAGTGAATTTCATACTATTCATGTAAACTGTAAGGTCCTGTAAATGGACACCATTCTTTAACATGTTTAAAAAGGTTTGTGTGCATAGTATCTGCTTTTGTATATGCTTATCAGCTGAAAAGTGATTCTTTGTACTGTACTCATATATAGGTTTGACAGCCAACATATTTACATAACATGCCTTTATAGTGTTAATTCTCTACCAAATTATACTTGCTCTTTGTGCACTAAATCACTTGATTTGGTTTCCTTTTAATTACAGGGCCTTATGAAAAGAAATGTATCTAGTAAGTACCTTATTACTGTGAGTGCAAATGATGGTAATTTTCCTCTGCCTTTGTTTTATTCAAGAAGCAAAATATTTACCAGTTAATAACACTTTCCTCAACAGTAGAATTAATACTGCGGTTAATGTTCTAACAGGTGAAGACATTGCAAGGCCACGACGCGCCGTATCTACAGTAAATGCCACACCAGCTTCTCCCCCTGAGGGACCAGGGTTAGCAACAATCCCATTCTCACTCCTGTGCTTGCTCAAATAGTACTACATTGATGTTGTTCTGCTCTGCTTGGTATGAACTGTAATGATTCACTTTGCATTGCCATAGCAAAAGTGTTCCAGTACCAGAGGATGCAACCACTTTATTTGGACCTCCTCTGGAGACAGCCTTTGAAGAACAAAAAACAGAAGGTATGACTCCCCAGGCTGCTTGATGCCCTATTCTTCTGTAGTAACCTGTTTTATTTTTCACTTACATCTCTTTGTTTTATTAGTTTTTTGATACATACCTGTCTATGAAAATTGTTTGAGGCAAAGATACAATGTCTTCAGCCAAAGCCTGCTGTACATAGCTTTGCCTCATGTTACATAAATGTGAACATTAAATAAAACATTAAATAACTATTGCTTACAAGGAGGTGATCTCTAAACAGACCATATATGTTTTATGACTTGGATAGAGTCTACCAGGCCCTTTTCAGTTTTTGCATCTTTTTTTTTTTTTTCGTTTGTAAGTACGTCTGTACACTGGGGTATAAGTGTATTAGGGACATCAGCGGTTATATAGTCTGGAATCCTGAGGAGCTGAAACTACTTCAGTACTCTTTATTTCTTTCCGATATAGTGGTTATAGATGAGCCTGAAGTGTGGGGGGTACCTTATTCTGAGTCACATCCTGACTCATCTATCACGCGACCCCTTTCTTCTGGACGTAAGTCTACATTTGGGTGGGATTTCATTAACCTGCACGCAGCCTTCATGACATCAGTTCATGAATTCTCAAACTGAACATGCTACAGATGTTTGTCATTAAGCATTTCTCCAAAAATAACCCTGCCATTTTGCAAGCTGCTAGATTACAAAATAGTCTTCATGGTTGAAGTTCAGTTTTCCCTAGTGTGCGTCTGTCTGCTAACCCAATTTGCTGCCTGTGCTTTCAGCCTCCCTTTTTCATATATGCTCCATTGAGCAATAACTTTGCTTGGCAATAAGTCGTATGAGCAAGCTGGTCTGCTGCAGACTCTTGGCCACAGAATGAGAGAGCTTTCATACCCGCGGTAATGTCATTGCAGCTCCACCTCTGCTTCCACCCAAGAATGTCCCAGTCTCGCCCCCTGTTTGTGGTTCCCTGTCCACAGACTCCTCTGGTAAGGAGCCTCCCCCTTTCCCCATCCCATCAGCCCCGCTTTGTCAGGCTGTCACTCAGCAGCTTATTCATTCCAACACTGAACACTGTCGTGCCCCTCTTCCCCCCGGATGCAGAAATTTTGAAGGATGGGATCGATAAACTGCCAGCCTCCAGTTTCCAAGAGGTTCCACTGGATGCTGCTGACTACAAGGTCTCAATTGCTGATCTGGACAACATCTTTGGTCCCATTGAGGCACCTGGGACCAAAGGGGTGACAACGGAAAAGAAGTGGGTCAGCTTCACAGATGAATCACCTGAAAGACCCCCCCTCCCAGAGGAACCAGTCCCTCCTCTTCCTATTGTTCCACCCCCAGAATCACCCCCATGCATTCCTCACGGGCCACCTCCAGATGAGGTCTTGTTGCTGTCTCCCGACATGGATCTGCCAGCAGAAGCATCCACATGCAACATCCCTCCACCTCTTGTTCTCAGTGAGAACAATCAGAAAAGTCCTGAAGCCTTGACAGCTAAGGAGGGCCTAGCAGAGTCCATGGCTTTACCGAAAGAGCTATCCCAGGGCCCAAGGGCCACACCTCCCCCTCTTCCTCCACCTACCTACAGGGCAGTAGTGTCCTCACCTGGACCTTGTTCTGGAACAGGCAGTGGTGAGTCTTCCCAGCTGTGGCATGTTTTCTAATATTAATCTACTGATGTGCCAGAAGTATTGGTACCCTTGCATTTTATTCAAATAATACACCATTCTTCCTGTAAAGTGTTGGAATTAAAAGATCTTTTGTAGATTTTAGATCTGTACATGAATTTCTTTGGTATGCAGTGGGGGAAAAAAAAAACATCTGTGAAAAGAACTGAGTTTATGCTTATACCACAGACATTCTAAAATGGCCTGGACAATATTATTTATACTATTTAGAAGAAATAATTTTATTGTAGTGATACTGATTATTCGCCTTTAATTTGGTATCACTGTTGTCTTAAATCTAATAATCACTCACTTAACCAGTTTAAATGGAGAAAAGTGCTTACAGTGCTGTTTTGTGTCACCCTGTGTATCACACTAAATATGGAAAAGAGAAGGAAAAGCAGAATGTTGTCTGAGGAGGTTAGAAAGATGATAGCCAAGCATGGTCAATTTAAAGGCTCTGATGACCATCTCTGTTGATATTATCATGGGGCTGTAGAAAATATTCCTGGACATGACTACAAGAGGAAAAATGACTCAAGATTGAAGAGAAAGATTGTTCAAATGGTGTAGAAAGAATTAATTAAGGACAACATTTAAATGGATCCAAGCTGACCTTCAAGTTCAAAGTGCAACAGTTTCAAGTTGCACCATCTGTCAGTGTCAATTAAAATGGGATCAATGGCAAGAGATCAAAGAAGATTAAAACCTGACTGGAGTTTCCCAAAAATGCATGTTGAAAAACTACAGTCCTACTGGGAGAATGTCCAAAATTAGCAGTTTTTGGTAAATCACTCCATCTCTGTTCACAGAAAACAAAATGAAACTTTCAAAGAAAAGAACACCATCCCTACCATGAAGCATGGAGGAAACTTTTTTTGGGGGGGGGGGGGGGTTGAGACGTGATTGGCTCCCATCCTCCTGGGGGGGTTAGGATGTGACTCGTGATGCATCATTTTCAGGCGTCCTCGGTCAGTTGTGTACAGTGTAAATTTCANCCTCTGCCACTGGGTGCCTTGAGTCTGTGCAGGGTATGATGGAATCAGAAGACTATCAAGGCAGCTGTGTCTCAGTTGCAGATCATGGGTCCTCCAGCAAGATAACTACAAACAAACCTCAAAAAAATTACCCAGAAAAATATTGGAATGTTCTTAAGTGGCCTGCTATGAGTTCTGATTTGAATCCCATTGAACATATGGAAAGAGCTGAAACTCACAGCTGGAGGAAGGCACCCATCAAACATTTAGTTTGCTCAAGAAAAGTGGGCCAGTCGAGAATCATGGGTCTTGGGTCCCAGTATTTTTTTCCTTATCATTTTAATTTGTTTTTATTATAAGTAATGTTTTGTAAAATTTTGGTTCTATTAAATGTTGAATAAAGAAATGTATATACCAATTATGTTTATCAGGTTCATCTTATTTCAGAGAAAATTGTTTTTTTGTTTTCTTTTTTTTTAGTTTTTTGTTTTTTGGGGAAAAAGAAGGGTACCAATACTTTCAATCACATCTTTAGATATGTAACTCAAATTGCTTCTTATTTTCTGTAAACTTAAACATGAAATGTATATAAAAGCCTTTCTTGTTCTTGATTTATTGTGTAATTTATTTTGCACAGCTCTCAACTTTAACTTTGTTCATGTTCTCTTAAACATATATACTGCATGTGGCACCTCAGGCAGCATCATAGCCCATTGCTCTTTCAGATGATGTGGCCTGTTGAGGGACTGAGGCCAGAAATCCATAGAGCTGCCCTCATTGTGTCTATTTGTCTTAATGTATCATCGCAGTAATGATTTCCGTGAAATTTAATGATTTTTTTTTTTAATGATTGCTGTTGAGGAATAGTGACTAGTGTATATTTGGATTAACATAAGACCTATGTAATTTCAAATTTAACAAGTCTTTTAAAAGATATTGTGTATTACAAATGGAAATTATCCTCAGACACTGGCCATGATCCATTATCATTGGAACAAGCCTCTGTGAAATTCTTACCAACAAGATGGCTGTCTGCTGTGAGGTTTATCCACCCTGACGACACATCTGACAATCTCACTGATGCAAGACACACAATAATCATATGGGTGGGGCAGGCAAGGAGTTTGCATGTGTGCAAGGGTGGGAATACACCTCTTCCATAGTGGGATGGCCTGAAGACAGATCAGGGTACTCCCAGAAAACTGATCCTGTTGATTCTGATGTCATGGTGTGGGTGTGTACTGGCACCCCATCACTATCACTCTTTTTGTATCCATTAGCAGTTAGTCAGAATAGAACAATACTTACATTTTGATTGTGCAGATTTTCACCGAATGTTTTTCGTAAGTAGATAACAAAGATGGAAGCTTAAATTAGTTTTGCCTGACAAAATCGCCATATGTTTTGCCTTAAAATGCAATAATGGTCTTTCAATTTCCTACAAACACAAATACCTACACTTTAATGGAGGCATGTTTGGGGGTGGAAGGGGGGGAAAAAAACAGGGAAAAAGTTTGCACTTTGCCCTTTGAAAATTTTTAAAGTTTTTGAAGTACTTTTACTAAGGACAGCCATATTAGTTTGACATATTTTTGAGTATCATGAACATATTAAAATCTAAGATTTGCAGGGAGCTTTTCCTTTTCTCACAGGTTCCTCCTCTCCAGTTCGGCCCTCTACACCACTGGCTGGAAGTGGCTCAACGCCCCCACCACCTCCCCCCCGGCCCCCCTCGAGACCCAAACTGCCTCCTGGGAAAACTGGTGTTGGAGATGGGGTAAGGGTTTCTTGACTCATCCACAGTAATTTCTCTGTTATATTATTCCAGAGTTGTTTGTGCTTTGTCCTGGTGACCCCCTATGTACACTTGTTTTTGTTTCAGCTAAGCTTGTAAGTAACCTACTGTGATTAAGCATCCAATGAGCAAACAGCATTGTTCAAACCAATTATGATGTTAAGAATTTAATGCTTTTTTCAGTTCTGTGAAAATGGTAAGTAAACTTTCTGCGACATGTTCAATTTTATCATTTATAAACTTTAAATAATGCTATAGACTGCAAATGTAAACCTTTTTTCTCTCTGTAATGCATACTGCACAGCTGGTGGAAATATAACTGAGCCCACTGCTTTCATTCAGTTAAACATTATACTGTGATTTATATAGTCAAATAATCAAGTGTGACTAAATCATAGCTCATCTGAAGAAAAGACCAGTAAGAGAATAGACTAAAAATCTCTACACTGTATGCTAGCATAGGTCTTAAAAATTCATTGCCTCAAGAGTCTCATGCTGACTGCATATTTCATCTGTTTCTCTGATCTTTTGGCCACCAGACTCGCCCGTTCAGCCCTCCAGTTCACTCCTCGAGCCCCCCACCCATTGCCCCCCTGGCTCGGGCTGAGAGCACCTCGTCCATTTCGTCCACCAACTCACTGAGTGCTGCCACCACGCCTATTGTTGGTAAAGAGCTCGCCATTTCTGTGTCAGGTTTGCACCCCTTCCCATCATTTTAGTATAGCTGTTCCTGCTGTCAAATGTTTTTGGACAACCTACAAAGAATTTTTCCAAAGTTTTCCAAAATATACAGGACTGAAATTATTTTATGTTTCAAAATAGTTTGATTCAAAATTTGAGGTTTTTTTTTTTTTGTTTGTTTCATTGAGTGTTTACCCAGGCATGCCAGAAGCTCAGGGTACATGAGTTTCATTCTATTATAAGGCCATGATATTCCCTATTTCCTTCTAAGCAGTAAGTGAAGTGTGTCATTAGACATCAAATCATTCTATACGGTTGTTAATATAATGCTAAAATAATAATTAGTATGTATAATTTTGAAAATTGCCATCACAAGCCTCTAAAGCAAGAACAGAAGCTTACAGGTCTTTTTTTTAATCAGGCTTAGCAAATGGAGGAAATACTGTAAATGATCTACTGTAAAATCCCAGCAGGCTTTATTATTGAACTTGATTTTCTGTCAGCACATCTGTCAGTGTAGCTATACTTGAATTTTACCATAAAACTCTATCCTGGGGTTTCAATACATGTTGCACCCAAAATTGTGTTAATTCATACTTTAGTTCAGTTACATGGATTTAATGTGTACCATGAATTTATTCTAAAAACAAAATATGGTTATTTTATGTGAAGATCAATAGAAAAAAATAAGGATTTTTTTTTTTAGATTACTAATACACCTACCTTTTTTGCAGAGGACCCCACTTTCAAATGCCTTCAGTTTTCTTTGTATTTCATGAATCAGCTTTGCACATTTCCAGCATGTTTTCCTTCCATATTCCAGTTTCTCTTACATTACTGGGATGGTCAGGACCTTCACCATAGTCATTTGCTCATTCTTAGCTCACTTTTTGTGTTTTATAAGGGTTTTTTTGTCAGTTTCTTTTTATTGGGTTGCTTTATTTGTCAATGGTGTCAGATGAAGTTAGTTCCTTATAGGTACAGTATGGCCACTTCAAGAATGGCAAGAGATACAGAAATTCACACAAGCCATTGTACCTGCAAAATCACCCAGTTTTCTGCTTGCATTACCTGAAGCCATTCATGAGGCATTTTTGCCCTGCCCTACTTAACATCTCACAGTAAGTATACAGGAAAGCAGTGGTCAAAAGCTCTTTGGATTTCTTCTTCAGAGGTTGTGGCAACACATCTGCATCTCCTGTAAGTCATGAAGACCAGAGAAATCTGAGCCAAAATGGAAGATTTCCTTTTACCTCTCCATTTTCCATTTTTTCATGTGAGCAAATTATGCTGACAGTAACAAGATTAACATCTTGTGTCTCAAACACAGTTAACTCTAGTAAATTCTTTTTTTCTTTGTTTTCTTCCCCCTTCTCAGTTCTTATGGGAGAAATCAACTCCTGTATCCCACAGGCCCTGGACTTTTTTGCGTTAAATTCATGAAAAATCTACAATGGCTGTTCAGTCCACAGTTAAACTGCAGTGTTCGTGTTTACAATTCTTTAAATATGGTTTTAAATATTTAATAAAATAAAAATATTTAAGGGAAGACATGTAAGCTTTCATTATGGTGGATTTGATACAGTTGAATTTAAACTTCTATGAATAGTTTCCAGGAGTGAAAGACAGCAGATGAAGGGGACAGAACCCATGAAGACTATTACCTAAATAGTGCTAATAATAATGCTTCTCTTTGTTCTGTGGTGAAGAAATTTGCAGAAGCAGTTTGCCAAAAACTTAACGTCTACATACCTTTGACACAACAGCCAGACGTTCTTCTTTAACATCCATTGGACACATTAGGCGTAGCAAGGTTTTCTCAGGCTGTCACCTGTCCCAGCTCTCCATACCTGACACCCCTACCTCTCTGGCCTCAGGCCCCATAAATTTGTCATCCATTGGTTCATTTACAACAGTGACACCTACCTCAACATCCCTCCTCTCCACAGTCTTCCCTCTTCAGCCATTCCCTCTCTCACTGCTCTCACCTTTTTGTACAAAAGAATGAGTGGCTCTGTATTCTCTCTATAGCCCCGTCTATTCTCTGGGCTCTTTGTAGCTGCAAGACTTGGGCACATGTACTTGTTCAGTCACTTAGGTAGACATGCAGCCCCATTACTAATAAATGCATAAACACAAGCTCGTGTTTGTGGATTCCAAGCTTTGTCGGTAAACTTTCAAATTCTACCCCTGCCCATCACTCCTCTTTGTTCCATTCCAGACTCAAGATTTCTGCCCTTGCAGGGCTGTGGGTCGTGAGTTCTGTTAGCTTTGCCGTAGATCCCCTCCCAGGACCCCAGGCTCCACTTGGCAGGGAGGAACAACCACAATACTTGATTACAGCCCCCCTACTGCCAGCATATTCTCCCTGCTAACTGATTGCTTGTGTGCTCCTACCCTGTGTGACATGTTAGACCTGCCAAGTGATTCACACTGTTGTCCTTCTCTTCCCTGACCCCATCCATCACCCCTTTACCCACTTCAACTCCACCTCCACACAGAGAATGACCAGCCTTCCCTGGTATGGTTTGACAGAGGAAAATTTTATTTAACCTTTGAAGGTAAGTCAAGTTCAAAGGTGCACGGTGTACATTTAAGCTTCATTACCTTAAGCCTCCCTTCCTATCCTCTTCTTCCTCCCTGACCTTGTCGTAATGCCCTGCTTCATCCTATCATCTGTCCATTGCACACACAGGTCACTAGTGTTTGGTTTCCCAGTTATTCAGTTTCATTTCTGATACGGTGGAGGACTTCCTTTTATTTAAATCATCTCATATATATCATCATATATCTTAAATATCTTTTGTCTTTGTGGCTTTCTTTCTAGCTTTTCCGTTTCAATGTTCTATTTTTTGTTTTCAGATGTTTTCTGAATTACTTGCCATTAATTGCACAGTCCAGTTCTGCATGACTTTGTAAATCGTTCTTTCAGTCTTTCTTTCTATTGCTTGTTTTGAATGCTCTTCAGTTTACAAGCTACCTAACAACACAATCAACAGACTAACTATAACTAGAGAAACTATAGAAATACCAGATGGAGATCAGGATTCATGTTAAAACTTAAGCGCTGAAGCTTTCAGTGTTTCAGATATTAGGATTTGGAATATGTTTAAACCATTAAAATAGGTAAATGAACTTTTTCGTGCTTATATTTCTGCTTTTAATGGGGATAGGAGTGTGGCTTTCCCAACAGATGGCATTTTTTTGTATCTTGTGACTTGCAAGGGTATCAAAGTAGTATGATATTTTTAACTATCAGCACAAAACTAACTCATTAGTCATGCCTAAAACATTTGATCTGCAATCAGTTTCTGTCATTTATCTATGTCTAACTTATGGAAAAGGGTTAAACACACTGATTTGTGATACGACGTTTTTAATCTTTGTACTAAGAAAGAGCTTGTTATGCAGCGGGCATGGGTAAACTGCTCATCTGTCTTAAAATAACCTGATTATGGCATATGCCCTGTGAGTATTTTGCATGCTAAGGTGTTCTGCATACTATACAAATTTCTTCATGTGCCATTGGGATTAAGGGTGCTACTCATTATGAATGCTGCTGTGTTTCAGGCTGCTCCCGAGGACCCAGCCCACTTACTATGGGTGCCCAAGATACCCTCCCAGTGGCAGCAGCCTTTACAGAGACTGTAAACGCCTACTTCAAGGGGGCGGACCCGTGCAAGTATGTCCACAGCTACCCTTGCTTACACTTCAGGCAACATTGTGAAAGCAAGCCATAGCATTTATTCCCTATGGTTCCATTTTCATTAGTGCCAGCAAGTGTGTCCATTGTACATATCATCAGGAGATGAGAACCCTTTACCTTCAGACAAACTAGGAGACACAAAAGTTTACTTGTTGTTATTCTGCACTTACACAAGTGTGCAAGAGACTATAAGATGTAGTTTATTCTGAACCATAGTGCACAGGGCAATAAACAAACAGCATGGCAATATAGGACAATACAGATGAACATGCATGGTGTCATTTTTTTGTATTTAGACCCCAGTTTAATTTTTGCATAAATACTGGGACCAATAAATTTAAAGCAAATTAAATCCATCTGACGTTAGTATTTAGTCACATACCCCTTAGACGCAACTGCCTCAAATCTCTCACCCAGCAACATCACCAGACTCTTTGCAACTTTCTTTGTGATGTTCTGCCAGACCTTAACAGCCTTTCAGATGTTGAATACTGTAGGGGTTAGCTTTTTCTTTGTGATGAACTCCTCGGTTAAGTTTGAGGTATATCTCATATCTTTGATTTGCTGCATTATGAACTTCTGCCCAACCAGTTTGGAGAAATGTTTTGTATGTGGGAAGACGAGCCTTTCTTGTACACTTCAAAATTCATTTTGCTATTACCATCATTACTAACCATTCATAATAAAGACTCACGAGCTTGTTCCAGAGACAGTCCTGCACACCAAAGGCATGACATATGCTTAAGGTCATTTTTAGTTAATCTTTCCTAATGCTTTTCCCTTTCTGTGACATATGTTTCTGTGTATTGAACTCATTTGTCCATTAAACATTTCTTCTTGTGTTCTTGGTACTGATTTAAAGATTTGCCTTGTGCAATGTAGCTTCTGCATTTTCTCCTCTCAAAGACTTCTGTGAACTGAATGTTTAATTGTGATACCGTCACCCCTACAGTCAGCAGAGTGTCTGCAGTTTGTTTGGTTGTTGATCTGGAATTTTCCTTTAAATCTCTAATTTTTCTGTCGTAGTTGCTGGACTTTTCCTATGGACAAACCTGGTCATTACAAATTGCTTATCAGCCAGCACTTTCCTTTAGTTTCAAGATTAGTCTATTGAGTATGCAATGCCCTTTCCCTCTGCACTGGTTCTAATTGGCATTTGTCTAGTTCTCGTCTTCAAAATTGCTTGCTTTCTGTTATAGTTCATTCTTTAGGTTTTATTTTGGTTGATAACTTTTACTTCAAAACCAGACACAGAAGGTAAAGTCCAGTGGCTACATCCAGTCTTACATATACACAGCTCTTATGTACAATGAAAGCATGAAACTCATAAGTAACTAGAAACACCTCAACCAATTGTCTCAGTGCTTGCACTCAACTAAAAATGGGGGGCCACACACGTTTTTTGGATGTATGAACAATATTACTCAGAAAGGCTGAAATCTTTTTTCAGATCCATATTCATCTTTTGACTCAAAATACAAATTTCATGTTTATGTAATGAAAATAATACAGCACAGTTTTATCGTCTCAATACAACAATCCCTCTCTCTCTCTATCTATCCAAATTTTAGGTATGACAGCTCTTGAAAATTAATACCTAAATATCAGTATACAGACTAAAACTTTTGCTGCAACAAATTTTTATCCATAACAAAGAATTGAGACACTAATAACAATCAAAATAAATTAAATCAACAAATACCATACAGTACCATAGTGTACTGTAATAAAAGAAGCTGAATGTAATAATCTGTATTGTACATGAATTTATCCAAAACACATGTACCTACATTGTTTCTGCTCATTTCCTCATAGGTCTTGTGCTCACTTTGTCTGACTGCATTTGCGCAGCATCACCATATTTACTGTGATTTAACATGGACAATGTATCCTGATACCCTTTTGTCCTCGGAGGAAGACGGGGAGGAAGAATTTTCACGGAATCACGGGTTTTCATTTTAAAAGATGTTTTTAATCATGCAAATGCAATGATCTTTCTAACTGTGGAATTTAAATGCATGTTTTTGTGTCAAAGATGTGGACTTGACAGATTACTTTGAAACAAAGATTCAACATTTATAAGACTGAACTCCCACTCCAACTCCTACGAATGCACAGTCTCATCTCTCTTGCATAATGCAGCGTGACTGGTGGCAGCACTAAGACGTGAAAAGTCCTGTAATGTACATACTGTACCAAACATTATAAACATGCAAGTTAATGGCAACATAAAGCGTTTTCTAATTCGGTTACTGTTTACAGTGTGTCTGAGTTATACAGGTGTTTTCGGATGGGCTGGGAGTGCATTTATTTTTCCCCACTTTAAAATGAGTACTTGGTGTCTGAAATTTTGGTACATCAGTGACCAACTCTATTCAGATACCAAGGGATTACTGTACTTGTGCTTCTCATTGTATGTGAACCATCTTTAACTTTTCTGACTGCCCTGTAAAATTGTAGCAGTGCAGTTTTAACAGTTTTTTTTTTAATTGTTTTATATTTATAGTCAGGCAAAACCATGCTGAAATATGAGCAACATTATCTGTTTTCAGAAACATAACTATTTTCATTCTCATTTTGTTGTAATAAAGAATTATTTTGTAAAACTGTTGAGAAATCAGAATCTCATGGGGTTATTCTAGTTATGGAGTAGCTAAACCTACAGCACCATTGGAAACACCTGAGGTAACCTGATAGGAGGGGCCTGTCATGTGAGCCACTACCTCTCTTCCAGCTCATTGTCTCTAACCCTTTCTTTTGGCTCTCCCCCTTTAAGGTGTGTGGTGAAGATCACTGGGGAGATGGTGCTGTCCTTCCCAGCAGGGATCACCAGGCACTTTGCCAATAACCCCTCCCCAGCCGTCCTAACATTCAGCATAACAAACTACAGCCGGCTGGAACACGTGCTCCCTAACCCCCAGCTGCTGTGCTGGTAAAAGCATACATTCAAACTCACCCCATGGTCCCCTTCCCAAACACCTTATCACTACAGTCCCCCATAACGTAATTCCCACTGCATTCACACTCACCGCACAGTCCCCTTTCACTCACACGTTAGCATCAGTACAGTTCATCCCAACTCCCACCACATTCATATTTATTGCATTGTTCCATTACATTCACACCAACTCATCAGCCTGGCCCACTAGTTGCTGTGTTTCTGACTGTAAAACCTCAAGGGTGACACTTACTGTACAAAGTAGTTCTATATAAATGTACTGATTATAAGCATAATTTTTTTTGGTCACTTTAATTGTGTAACAGTTGAAAATTTGTGTAAAGATGTGCCATGCAAAGTGCATGTAGTGAGAAAGCAGTTTGTCAAACTAAGTGGCATGCATACATTATTTGTTACTGAACATTTTCAAATTTCAACAAATATTTAGAACTTGATGACCTTTCAGAGCACTGTGTATTTAGTTAAAGAATTTCTTATTCTTTCCTAGTGAAACCTCACAGTCCAGTGCAAACTCCAAGGAATTTTGGGTGAATATGCCCAACCTAATGATACACTTGAAGAAAGTGGCAGAGCAGAAACCCCAGGCCACATACTACAATGTGGAAATGTTAAAATATCAGGTGAGTTAAAGAACCAGCATTTTCGTACCCCGGATGAAGTTTGCGGTAATTCCACAGAACTTACTTAATGGTTGCTGCCAAATTCTCTACAGCAGTGCAGTGAGTTGCAGTGCAGCTGTGTGTGCAGTGATGGGTATCAAAACTGTTGGTGCAGCTGGTAGTGTAGTTAGAATTTCTGCCTTCTACTTGTCGAATGCCGATTTGAGTCCCACTTCCTGTAATGCTTCTGAGCCGGAGAATTTCCTTGAATTGTGCTTGTAAGAATTACCTAAGTGTATAAATAATTGTATGTTAATAATGTGAGTCATGTTGTATGGTACATTTTTGCACATTTATAAAATAAATGGAAATGTTTGCGTTGATGCGAAGTGAACATTGATGGGGTTTTTTGCAGGTATGCACACAGGACATTCAGGCCACCCCTTTGAACCTGGCAGTCAGCTGGCGGTGTGAACCAACCTCGACAGACCTCAGGATAGACTACAAATACAATGGGGAGGCCATGACCACACCCGTTGCACTCAACAATGTCCAGTTTCTGGTACCTGTGAATGGAGGAGTGACTAAACTCCAGGCGGTGCTTCCCCCAGCTGCTTGGTGAGTAGTCATCTTTCAGTATAACATAGAACCAGCAGCAAGATTTATTTTACCTTTTCTCTTGTTTCCATCCCACTGGAAAAATCGTTGAATATTTTTTAAAATGTTCTTTCCGACAGTTGGATTAATTATGTTTAACTTGATATCCTAAAGGAATGCAGAACAACAAAGAATCCTTTGGAAGATCCCAGATATTTCACAAAAGTCTGAAAATGGAGGTGAGGTTTAGTCTGCATTTAAACACAATTAATGTTCTCACCCACTGTCATTGTTTTTTTTTCTAAAGCAGAAGTTATTTTAGAATTCTTAATGTTATCATTGTGTGAGTTTTATTAAATTTTTTTTTTATTACCGGTGAATAATAAAAAGGAAAAAGTGTTTTATGAATGTGTGTGGGTTTGCCGATGAATTATTAATTTGCCTTCATAGACCCAATGTGGGCAATCTTTCATATCTTGGCAGACCCTCTTTGCACGAGTGCACCACCTTCTGCCTGTAGAGTTCATTGTTTCCAATAAAGAAATGGATGCTTATGAAGTGAACTGTACATGTTCCCCAGGGGTGGGATCTCTGCTCGCCAGGTTCCAGCTGTCAGAGGGGCCAAGCAAACCCTGTCCCCTGGCTGTGCAGTTTACCAGTGAGGGCAGCACTCTCTCTGGCTGTGACATTGAGCTGGTCGGCCCTGGCTACAGGTTTTCCCTCATTAAGAAGAGATTTGCTGCTGGTAAGTGAGATGAAGAGCGTGTAGTACAAGTCTGCTTGTGTCAGTGTCTTTTTGAGATGAATATCTGTTTCTTTAAATTAGCCTTTATTTATACTGAAAATGTTTTTATTCAGTAAACCTCTGAGAAGTAATTTGACACAATCATGTACAGAATACAGCTTGATAAAATACAGTATGTTAAGTACAGTACATTACCACACAATTCACACTTGAATGTGGGTATGCCATTACTGTTTTCAGGAAAATATCTGGCCGACAGTTAACCTTCTGCGATGGTGAATACAAGGAAGACTGGATCTGAAGTGACAGAGGACACTTGTTTCAAATAAACAAAGAAATCAACAAAAACACTTTTAACCCTTTTTAATTAAATACAGAAAGCAAGGTGGCCAAGTCATCAGTGTTACAGTGCATAACTTGCATATAGAGTTGTTGAAAGTTCAAGGGTGTAATAACTTTGTAATGTGTATTCAGTCCAGAACATCTGTATTGCTGCATTTATACATCTGGTTTCTTTAAGGTTATCAACTTCTGTTTTCTCCTAGTGTGTTGTGAAGTTAAAATCTTGTACCTGCAGCTGCCTCACTACTCAGAACTTGTATCACTGGTTTTTTTTTAACACTGGAATTCAGCACAGAATAGATAAGTCTGACTGAGAACCCCTAGTACAGCCAGTGGCATCTGCTGACTGACCGTGAGTAAGAAAAAAATGGTCAAAAAGGAAAGGAAAAACAAACCGTACTACATTTTGTTTCAGAACAAAATTAACCATTTTAACAATAATTAGGAAAGGAAGCAGGAGTTAAAGTTACAGTAGAAACCAGTGCTAGTGATTTGAAGTTTAGCTGCCAGGATCCTCTTCTTGGATTCTTTCAAACACTGCCCCCAACTCCATGCTGGGCACAGCTGGTAGAGATGGGTTTAATTCTCCCAGCTGAAAAATGAATATAAAGACATGATGTAATGACACTTTGGGAACAGGTAAAATCTATTAAAAGACAGCTAATCAAATAAGTGTATTAACTGCACATATAGGAGAGCATTGCACAATCATACAGGGAATCAAGCAAAGAATGGTTGAAAGAAACTTTGTTTTTTATTAATTTCCTTTTTGTCATTAAGTGCTACCATTTTTTCCTTTTCAGACAAGGAATGACTTTTTGACTGTGGTCAGCCAGTTTTGCCTGTGTTGGTCCTTTTGGACAGTTTGACCTCACTGAGTCTGACAATCAGGTAGTCTGTTTCACTGGTAACTCTCAGGTTTTTTTTTTTTTGTTTCTGTCTGTTCTTGTTATTATGCTGAAGTCATAGCAGAGTGAATAAGCACTGTGGTTTCCCAAGTGTTACTGGGATGTTGGCAGCTTAGTGCCAGATCGGGAGTAGGCCATTAAACCTTCAGCTGAAACTGGCCAAGGGAAATTAATTTCTCTACTCGCTGATGTCTTAACACCTTACAGTGATATTACTGCCGCAGCAGAATTGTCTTTTAATGACTGATGAACTACTGGCATATTTTAGTTCTGCATGCATTTTTTTTCCTGGGTTTCATATAACTCGGTATTATTTATAAAATTTTACAATTTGGGGATTCTCTGGGGTTTTTCCTCTTTCTGTCTTGTGTTATATATTTTGTAAAACTTAATTTCCACAAAACAGAAAAACACATTGGAAAATCTTAACCCAGAATTTTGATATTTATTTTCCCATGAGAGCATAAATGCCCTTATTGTTCTCCCATGTATAATATTAGTATTTTATTATTTATTCTAAACATTTGCTAAGACCTCGCAAGCAATTTTCTCCACACGGAAAGAATAGTAGATAGTCCATACACCCTGTGTATGTGTTTTGTACTGAAATGATGTTTTTCTAGTTTAAAATGTTGCCTTAGATGCCTTGCATACAAATCCCATATAATTTCTTGCCCTATTATATTTATTACAGAATAAAATAATGTACAGTGACATTTGCTCTGTTTCCTGATTTAGAGTGTTATGCAGAAGAAATCAAAGGACAGATAAATTTGTACCAGAATGTATCAAGTGTTTTGTTTTCATGAAGACGGCCTAACTTAAATAATGTATTGCTGAATCCTTTGTAGGTGTCATTTAACCACAGTTGAAAACCTTATATTTAAGTTGAAGCAACAAGAGGTCCAGTATCTGAAACTCCAGTGTTTTGTCTAGTAAACAGAGGGTTAAACTTGTTTTGAAGTGGACAGCTGAGTAGATGGGCATTTTCTAGTTGCCATATTTAAATATGGTTGCCCTTTAAATGTATAAATTGTAATTTCAAACAGATATTATATAGCAGAGGATGTGTTTTCATTGTCATATAGCCTCTTGTTTTCCAGAGAGCAGTGTTAGACTTCAAGTATAGTATGGCATTATATTTTTATTTATTAATGAGACTGGTTTGTTGTAAAAAATGATTCCTGTATATGAATGGTATCAAAAATTTAGAGTACTTAAAGTTATAAATAGTATTTCAGTTCATTTTGTTATATGTGTAGAATGGTAACTTGTGTACAGTATAAGGCTGATGTATAATTTTTAAATTTATTTCAGATATAATTTTTTTAATTCAAGTGCAACTCAATCTTTGTTGTATATGGTGGGGGTAAAATAAAATAAGAGATCTACTTAAATGCACCAGGTTTGATAAAAGCACTGCTATTCATAGAACTGGTAACATGACAGATCTTTATGACAATTTCTGAGGCTGTAAACATTGTAGACCATTCCCTTAAATGTGATTAACCCACATTCCTTGAATGCATATTCAACACTTAACACATGAACCCAGATTCTTAAACCCATAGCTTTATTTTCCATATATTAATGGTCTCTGTGAGATGGGAAAGGAAATAATTGTGACAAGAGACTAGATGACCAAAATTTGTGTGTGCATTTCAGAATGTTCTGAGTGAGTTAAGTATTTTCAAAGTAAAATAAAGAAATTTCAGTTTTAAGAAAAATCACTGTACTGTCTTCAAATTTGCCCACATTTTATATGCTTAAGGATGTATATTCAGTCAGGCAGAAGTAACACAGTATATACATCTGTGGTCTGCTTTAAATTCCTAAACATTCACCCCAGCAATGTCTGTATGTACATAAATTACAACTTTGCCATTTATACTGACAGCAGGAAATTTACATCCTTTGTTCATAACCAGTAAAACTAACATTGTGTGTATGCATCAAAATGTCTTAATAAAAGCTACCAGTTTATTAAATTTTAATTCTAGCTTAAAACAAATTTACATTTTTCTACTAGAAATATAATTTTCCAGAATTTATCAAGCAGACAAGTTTTGTTATATAGAACATGTTTTTTTGCAGTTGAGTAACTATTTGCATTCACATTATCAAATGATGAATAAATATATCTGTTTAAAAGCTGTTTTGGTTCTCAAATATTTTCAGTGTAAGTAATGCACCAGGTTAACAAAATCTTATACGTACACTTTTACCAACAATTAGACTTTTGTATGTTTTTCAGTCAAGATGATGACTAATATACAGGGAATGTTTGCCCAATCTGAAAAACAATTTTGTTATTCTTTAGTAAATCCCTTGAGCTCAAAAAGATGTGGATGCATTTAAATATAATTCTTTGTTTAAAAAAATAAAAATTAAATTTACAATTATAGTCATTTCTGAAATTCTGAAACTTCTGTTTTATTTTAATGCTTGAATAATACAATTATGTACTGAGTTTTTATAAAATGTAATATATAGAATTTATTTCAACTTTCATCCTAATATTTGATTTTTTTTTTTAAAATCTAAATACATATAAATTTACTCCTCTTCTTGACGTGACTACATTTTTCTTTTTCCACGTGGAAAAAACAGGATATCCAGCACTCAGCTGAAAAGCAAATTTTAACCAGTTAATTTCCTTTTAATACTTTAGTTTGATTCTGTTTCTACAAGGAAGGAACTACAGTCAGTTGACACTGCCTACTTGTAAAACATGTTTTTATTTGCAGTATCTCATGATATTGTTTTCTGAGTTTTGAAAGCCTTGCACATTAATTGGTTCACACAAACTTTGAATTAGCTTCTGTGCATAAATGCCCAGTCTGAAAAAAATCCAAAATGTTGTCTATAAATATTGTTTTCAATTATAGATTAAGTATATGCCATACCTTCTGTAAATATATAGCTTTCTTTTTATATGTATACTACTTGTGCATTAAAAGGTATATTAGTACAGTATTCACTTTTACCCATCAAATAATGAATATGCAATTGTTGCAGCTGCTTATTGTATATTTAAAGAATACAATCTAAAGTTTTAAAAGCTTATGAAACTGTAATTATGTAACAGCTGTTAAGATGTTATCAGTTGTCTTTGAAATAAAGTGGGAACATTTACAAAGTCTCTTAACTTTGTCTTCCACAGATTATGCAGGTATAGAATGACACTAATTGTGTAAGTGTCTTTTCGCATGTTTAGTTTCACAGCTGAGAGTGTTTGCAGTATTCTTCTTCTGCTTCTTTTTTTGTTGGTTTGTTTGTTGACATTTATTTTTGTCCTAGGTAATTCCCAGTGCTGAATTATCAATTGTAAGATGATTTAGCTTTTTACACTGCAAGGTACTTTTATTGTGGGTACAGTGTAGGACAAGTTCAGCCCAGTAGACTGTGTACACATTTCAATCTTTACCTTGTTTGATTTTGATGACATGCATATCTGATTCATCCCTGAATTGCTTTTTAAATTGGATACCTATAAATTTGTGACAAGTCAGCAGTTTGAATTTCACATTAAAGGATTTTATTTTAAATAGTGATTCATCAAATGTGAAATGAAAATGACACACTGACATTTTGCATAACACATTTAACCACAGTTACATTTATTATACAGCATCGGTAATGAAGATTGCATATCATAAACATGTCTGTTATGAGTTTTCAAAATAAGAAGGAAATTTCTTGAATGCACACTCTCTCCTAGTAAATGTCTGTATCTTGAACACTGAACACACCTATTTTAAAATATAGAAGCATTGATATATATATATATATATTCAAAAGTAAGATTGCTTTCCGACTGCTGACATGGGTCCACGGTGGGAGGGGAGACTTTGGGCAGGTGTGTAGCATTCTGTTCCCTCAGCAGAGGAAAGTCAGGTCACTCTTGTGACATCCCACCTGGCAGCACATGTTGGTGAGCACTTGGTTCAAGTCCTTCCCGCTTGGACCTGTCCTGGTACTGTTACTGTGGGTGTCGTAGTGAACCTTGTCCTGGCCGACCAGACCTGGACAGTAGTGGGAGAAATATACAGCAGTCATGAGGCACAAACATTCTGCACAGCTCATCCTGACTGAGTGTGATTATGAAACAGTGGATGTTCATTATTTACTGCTGTTCTAAGGAATTGTTGAAGTTTTATGTCATGTTTGCTTGTTTCTTTACAGATTTGTTGTTATACTGTGTTGTTCCTTTGAATCAATTTAAGAATTCATTAAAATGAGATCATGTTTGTTCAGAAGTGTAAGAGCTTGTGGAAAATCAACATATTAACGTAAATGGGTGTTTTACAGTCGGCACAGTTGGCTTAGCGAGTACTGCTGCCTTCTCGCAGTGCCTGGGGTGTGGGTTCGAATCCAGTTCGGTCTGTGGGGTTTACGTGTTCCACCTAAAGACGAAATGCAGGCTAAGTGGTCATCTTAAATTGTCAGGTCGGTGGGGGGCATCCCATCCAGGGTGTAGTTCCATAGGCTGATGCCCAAAGGTTCTGAGATGGGTTCCAGGCTGCCACAACCCCAACCATGATTAAGCAGTTAAGATAGTGGCTCTTACTTTACAGCTGACACCATGTTGGCACACTACAGCATGTTTGTGCATAATTGTGCACAGGTTTAACAAAGACTTTCATTTACAAAAGAAGAATGAAGCTTGAAAAAAATGCTGCTTAAACCTGATTAGTTTGTTAGTATTTCTTCAGTACATTACACTCACTGTGTCTCCTAATGGTTTTTTTGAAAGGCCAAATATATTTTAATGTTGTAACTATTTAAATGTATAACATTCCTGCATCCTTACATGGTAGGATGTTCACATTTTTATTCTTGACCCTTTCTTTTCAACTTAAAGTTTTCTTTCAACATGGTTTTGAGTTTACACTGTTTACAGAGCTAGCCTCTAGGGAGCTAGACCACCCACTATGTTGTAATATGGTACATTTGCTAACATTATTTCTGAATTATGCTAACTTGAATTAAGAAAGCTTGGGAGTTCTTACAGAATGAATGTGTGTACATTCATAGTTTTGTATCTGCTGTGTCTGGGCATTGACACTGCAATGGTTTTAAATGGGCCTCTGGAACAAGCATGTGACTTGATTTATTTCTCTGTTTTCATAGTTAATTCTTATGACTGTAACAAATAAGGTAATTGTCTTTTGGTTTCTCAGTTAAGCATGTCTGGCACCAGCACTACATCAAGTAATCTAATGATACAGACATTCTACTTCCACTTATCTTCCATCTTGAGATAATTGAAACATATGGATCTATAAAAATGAACCACAATAATGGCTATAATGGAACAGAGAAACTAAAATTTTGTAATGTTTAGAGCTTAAAAATTGTTTATCCTAAGTAAGTTTTAAGTCAAAACTGATTTTGGATTAGCCTATGCATATTTGTGTTGAATTAAGATTTAAAATCTAAAAATGGTGAAATTGAAAGTAAAATTTCAGTAAACTTTAGCTCCTCACTGGTTGAACAGAATGTAGAAAGGCTCACAGAAAACCTAGAGGTTGTTATTTTGATAGTTGAAATGGAAGGAAATTAATACCCTAGAACTCATCTTGAGGATACTGTTTTCTTTGAAACAGATGGTAGAATGAGCAGTAGCCCTAATAGTGAACAGTCATTATATTACCCTGGATAAAACCTAAACTTTCATTAGAACCATTGTACTTTTTGTAGTTGTCACCCCTGGGGTCCATCAATGTATAATCCATGGAGTTTTATTGTTGTGCTTTGCTTATTAAACTGGATACATATAAGTATACAAGGGGAGTTTTGAGTAAATCAGTATTTAGTCTTGCTCCATATGGAGGCATTTCAGTAATGATGCACACATAATATCTACATTTTGCGTGGTACTTTTTTCCATTTATTGTTAAATGATTTTGTTCATGTTAACAAGTATTAGTTATTGGTAATCGTGTAATCATAATATGTTCTTAGTACCAAGTAGAAACTGGATCTTGTTTTCTTATAGTGTTCAATAGATTTTCATAATGCGACATTCTGCACTTCAGAAACGTTTGAACTCGACTTCATTGTATCTCTCGGTTCCTGGGAGCACACTGAAACGCGGGAGTTTTGTAAGCGGAGTCAATTCACCAGACATGTTTTGATCCAATTAATCAGATAGTTTATACTTTATACCTGTATATAGCCTGTTGGAGCCATTTTGTTAAAACTGTATTATCCCATCTTGACATAATAACATGAAAACCATTCCATCATTTTCATCATTGGTTGAGATGTAGTTGATCCCTTAAAATTAGTTAGAAAAAGAATCTAAATTTGATCGCCTTGCCTGAAATTCAGCTGCATACCGAAGGGTGAATTTGTAAAGAGCTTTGAATAAAAGTCATGCCAAGCAGTGCAACAACTTGAGTGAACTGCACTAACCGTTGACCTCTTGTTCCTGGAGACGCCTCTTCCACCTGGATGCCCCACAGGTGTAGATGACAGCACGGATGAACTCGCGCCCGCATAGCCTCACGGCCGTCCCTTCGCTCTGCACCCAGGTGACTGTACTCTGTGCACACAGCAGCAACAGCATGGACAACACTGGCACTCTCATGATGACCTGAGAATGGCTGATCTGCTCCGGGCCTCTTCCTGAGCGTGGCAGGTTTGCATCCTGCTTTGTGCGCCCTCATATCTCCCTCATATATATGTGTACATGGCTGACTCACTCTCTTCCCGTTGCCCATTGGCTACAGCACCCCAGCCCTCTTTGCGTGCCCTGCCTACGCAGTCCAAATTCTCGTGTCTGATTATCTTAAATAGTGCAATACAAAGATCCCAAAAGTAGCTTCCATTGAGTAATGAATGTTTTACAGCTTTAAAATGCAATTCAATTAAAAGACACAATATAGCCATTGAAACGCTTGTGAGCAAAATTAATACCTTTGTTTTTGGAGATGTTAGTTTCACAAAAATCCTTGAATACTTTTTTTTTTAAATAGGGGGAATATTATCCAGAAAGCACTAAAATACATGGAGCACCCCAATGTTTATACATGTTGAAGTACAGACTGAATACACTTTGGGGGAAAAATGCATACTGCATACATTTTCATGTTTGTGTTTGTCTTGTTGTCTATATGAAATACTGGACAGTGAGGTTAATTAAATGGACAATATCTGTTGATTTAGGGTCCTTAAGTTTTTTTTGTTGTTGTTTATTAACATTAAGTAATAGTACCTATGATGTAATAATGCTTCTCCCCAAGCTTAAACCAGCTTTTCACTCATCATACATCAGAGTGAAGAACTAAAATAAATGATAAACAGAGGTCATCTCTCATACCTCCTTTGTTGACCTTACTGCCACATTAACCGATCTTGTTTTCTGGCCACCACTTTTTGGAATTCACTGATACACATACTTTTGGATCTAGGACATGAAAGTGATGCACTGAAAAGTAAAAGTAGTACTCTCCTTTTAAAAAATGGTGGTTATCTGAGGTTTCCTGACACGTGGAGGTTGAGTGTATTATGCAGTTTTATGGATTGCAATCAAAAGGCATATTACTATAATATAATAGACAACTTTGTTTTTTGTTTTCTATCTGTGAAAGTTCCAGACAGGTTACATTTTAATTTTATTCTCATTCTTGAAAGGAGACTCTCAGCCTGGCTTTACAAACAAACAGACGGCTATTACATTTTTATCCTAGATCCATGATATAGGCACAGCTAGTACATATGATCTGGATTTTATTTTGGCTACAGCTGGCTTGCAAGGGTTGATTTGATGATGTCTTCTAATGCATCCACCTGCAAAATGAAATGTGAAGTGAATTCAGTTTTTCATGCATATTTACACAAAATACCTATTATATTCTGTTTATTTACAATAAAGTAAATAAATGTTTAGAAATAAACATACTGTTAGATTTGCTGTGAGGGTGTTAAGTACCAGAATAAGTTCAGTCAGTATAGAAAATACTCCCCACTTGTCAATATATCTATTCCCTTTTTTCAATATGGAATCTCATATTAAAGCTACATATACCATTGCTAGTATTTTAAAAGCTCCCATTAATGAACTGTAACATTTCATTTGTGTTTTTAGTCTTGTTTACCTGTGTCCCTTCTCCAAGATTCATATTCAGCTGATAGACCCCAACCTGTCCATCAGTGTCCCCCAACAGAATACAGTCTGATTCAGGGGCAAACAGGAGTGAGGTAAATTTTACCCCAGGCCTGGCAGGCTGCACAATTCTCGGGTCCAAACTGAAAGACAATGCTAAGAAATTTAGTTAGTGTCCTGAACAGTCCTGTAATGCACAACTGTGTAACTGATGTTCATATTTTCAGCATAAGTAAACTTGTCAGCAGGAGATGTAAATACAGCTGTTATTTTTTAGAAGCTGTAGTAAGGTTAAATATGGAAGAGTTATTGCATGTGAGAATACTCACATGCATCTACCAAGGTCCCATATCTCCAACCTGTTCTCATTTACTACCCCAAAGACAGTTGCCCACTTGGGTGACCAGGCAATATCAAAAACTGCCATACAGGGGGAAGTAAAGACCAGCACTGGCTCAAGGAGGTCCTGTTTCCACAGCTGGACAGTCCAGTCATATGAGCAGCTTAGGAAAACGTCAGGGCAGAAAGGGGACCACATGACTCTGTTGACTGGCCCCTAAAAATGGAATAGTTACAAGTAGTTACGATGAAAACTTTCCATTGTCCTGCCCAGTAATGTAACAAGCTGTTGACAATCAACAGTACACTACATAGGTCGAGTAACTGAATCACACCTACTTTATGTTCCTTATAGGTTTCCACATACTGTTCATTGTAGGAGCATGAGCACTTGTGTATAAAGCCCTCTTCAGTGCCTGTTAGGTACATGTTTGAGTCCTATAAGACAGAACAAGTGTCAGATCTGACAGCATTAGACAAAATGACCCAGCCTCAGGGGTCTGTAGTGAGTCAGGTACACCTTGTCAGGAGAAATTTCCACAGAAGATGTCCATCAGCCAAACCCTTCCAGATTCTACCAATAGACACTTTACCACTGTAGGGTGTGAAGGGGAGAGAAGGGACTGATATGCAGTCACTGAGTTCAGTCAAAGCTATGCAACCCAAAGCAAATAAACAATGAGTTTCAGTTTCCCTTGTTTGGTGTGATAAGAATTAGTTAAAACACTATCTGTGTGTCTGGGAGTGACAGCCTAGGTTTCCCTAAGATTTCCTTTACTATCCCTGTGCCACTTAAATGTTCAACAAAATGTTCTTTACCAATCAAAAAAGCATTCGTTGTTATACAGCATATTAAGAACATTGAATATGTATTTTAAAATTTTTTAATAGTTCGCCATCTCTAATCATAGGTTGCTTGGCCTAACTGCTTTTTGACGTACAGTGTTCATGCTTCCACAGTATAACATAGGCAGCACTATTTTCTTTCTTAGTGCATGCTTCCCATCATGACTCCCCATGCAGAGACCAAGAGCAGGTCTCTAATCGCTCACCTCAGGGTGGAAGTCAAAGCACAGCCCAGGTACCTCCCTCCAGATCAGTGGCTCGCTCCTCCGCTCCTTCTCCCCCAGCTGCCTTCTGGTTCTCTCATTCTTGGTTCTCTTCAGCTTCATCAGGTCTGGAAAATCAATAACACTGTGTGAAAGAGCAGGAACCATTATCATGGAATCTTGTCATTATTAAAAAAAAAAAAAAAAAAACTCTGTGGCCAGCAACATTTCAAAAGTACTTAACCATCAGCACCCCCTATAATATTTCTGCAATGATTAAACCTGGTCATTTTTGCATAGGTTGAAGGATAATGTGTAAAAAGTAAATACAGTCTCAGTTATAGAACCCATACTTGCAGTGAGAATTTTCTGTTGTGATTTAATTTTGTAAAAACGACTGAAGGTTTACCAACACAATCCAGGTCTTTCTTAAGGACCCATCTGCAGATGCGTCCGTCTGCTGACACAGACACCAGGGCCTCGCCTTTCTCTTCTTCAGAATGACCCCTTTCTTGAGTAACCCATTTCACCTGCCACACTGGACCAGTGTGTTTATATTGGTATTCACTTCAGAGAAGAAATATAGAAATTGCCGCTGGTCAGTTAAAATTGAGGAAAATAGATGTGAGCACCCTGCATGGTATTATTTTCAACTTTCTACTGTATTTTCTCTTAGCTGGCTACATAAAGAATACGTGATGTTTGACTGGTTGGCCTCTGCAATAGCAACTCAATTTTCTTCTGTTACTTTATTTCTTATGTCAGCAAAAGTCTTCCAGTAATTCTGCAATAAGTAGACAATATAATGAAAAAGCTGATGTATCGGCTATAAGAAGGAAAGACACTGTGTATGTTACTGCCTTAAATGTATTATTCTAACAATATATACACCTTTTATAATTAAATATATATCAGCGTAGGGTCCCATATGCGTCAACATTTATTTTCAAACAGAACATTTAAATTTTTTTAAATTGATTTTTATGCATTAGCATTTCTTACAAAACACATGCTGTAAAACATTAACTTTTACAAACATTTAGAATAATTATTTTGGTCAGAAAATGTTTGCAGTTTTAGAGCTGTCAGAAGCTATTATATTAAGTTATAAATAGTTGTCATAACATAAGACTAGGAAAGTGTTTCCTCCCACCTGCTGTCAATGATGGGCATCTTGTTTCTACTGTGTACATTGTATGTGACAATGCTGCCACTGTGCATACCAACTGCCAGCAGGCAGCCATTGTGTGCAGAGAAGTCCAGTGCAGTCACGGCACTTTCGCACTGGAATATCCGGTCGGGCCACTACAACCAGAAAGCCAACGCACAAGCTGTCTTGATCCTCGGGCTCTATTTATATTGGTATAACTCATTACTTTAGGATTTCAAAAAGACAACCCTTATTCAAAGATTTTATATTACATACCATGAGATTCTTCAGAGACCAGCAGCAAACAAGCCCTGCTTTCTGATCTTCAAAATCAAGATGTCCGTAACCCACAGCCAAAAGGTCCTTGAGAAGAAGTTAAATATATGGGAAATTGGGCATCAGGCTAGTTTGCATACAACCTAGATAGGACACCACTCCACTGGAGGGTAGCCACACACATATACACAAAGTTACCCATACAGTCACACACTGCAGGCAATTTAGACACCAATTAACCAGAAATAGATCTTTGGACTATGGAAAGAAACCAGAGCACCCAGAGAAATCCCATACAGACACAAGGAGAACATGCAGACTCCTCACGGACTGAATTAGGACCACTGCCATGTTGAGTTTCATGGTCCAGGCTCTATATGACGCAGTTTTGCCATACAGAGCATCACCATACCTTCCTGACAGCTCTGTTTGATAGCAAAGAGTATTGTTTTCTTTCAGCAGTCAAACTACTAGACTTCAGGGAAGGCTGAAATAAAAAGAAAAATGAAAGGACACAGGACAAGATATGCAAGGTGATCACCGGGTTCATTTTGTTCCAGGCCATGCTGTTGACATTTCGTCCCACAGTCAGCTGACAAGTGAAGGACCAGAGCAATTCCAGACCTGGAGAACAAGAGTTGTCCTCCTTTTTCTCTGCTTTTCCTGTGTCCTTGAGTTTCTGCACATTGTCAGGATCTAAAGAATATGATTACGCAGAAAACATGACAAAATTAAGCTCATGCCCTAATGGATGCAAAACTAAATTTCATGGGTAAGTCATGTCTTGAAATGAAATGGTAGCAAACTTAACCGACTAACTGCAGTCAATGCACATGATTAATTTACTAAAAACAGCATAAAAATATGAAAGTAATGCAGAATTGTTTTATCTTACACGTCATATCCAATGACCCCTTTGATCAAAAGACATCATTACCTCATAAAGTGAATTATGAAGGCAGAAGTTACCTATTAGGATAGGAAGTTGTCTGTAGGCAGCAAGCTTTGGCTGAAAGATATTTTCTAGAACAACCTTTTCCATCACAAGCAAATCTTGTTGAAATTTTTCTGACTGAAGAATGACCTCGGGGTTGGTTTCATCCTCAACTGGTACAACAAAGACCTCCACGTCGGTACAAGAACTTGCTGGAGTAAAAACATTGTTTTTGTTGGCAAGGGGACCAAACAGTTTGTCCTTTTGCACTTTATCTTTTACAGTGCAGAATGTTATGAAATAGTGTACAGATTTTTACCTATACTTGTATGGCTTAGAACAGACACGGTTCTCTCTAAATGTCTAGATGACTCAAGACTGTGGCTTGACATAATATCAGGTAGATGTGACTCTGCTATCCTTGGTGATTTTGAAGTGGTCTCTTCTTCTCCACTGTTCCCAGAAAATGTGTCATGTATGTCCCAGGTGGTAGCCATTAATGCTGCACAAACATATAAGCAAAATAAATCAGATATATACCATAAAAAAGCTGCAGTTGTAATAAATAAATAAATGGCGTGACCCTGCTCAGGGTAAGCAGTTGTCAAACATTTTTGAATGGATGGATGAATGTAACAAATAAATGCAATAAATGTATTTACCTGCATCAGCCTTGGTAATGCTCTTTGTTTGGACCTCCTTTGTTTTGGGTGCACCATTGAATGTCTGCATGGCCCTTTCCACGTATTTATCGTTTCCCATTCTGTTCTTACACAGCTCTATGTACGCAGCATTCTTCTGTCTTCAGATAATGGCCCAATTGGTACAGAAGGAAGTGTGATCATTCAAATTGGCATTTAAAATATATTATAGTAACACTGCTGACAAAACTGTGAGCTGGTACTATTAATGCAAAAGTTATGTAAAGTTCAGGGTGGTTTACAATATACAGAAAAAACTATTCAAAGGGAATTCACCTTATTTTTGTGGAATTTCAAGGTACACTGGCTGCTCACTTTACAAACATTTCAGTTAAAAAAGTTCAAATATATAAATATCTTTCAGTTTGTTTATTTTTATCTGCAATTTTGTCACCTGTTTTCTAAAATTCCTATCAGTTGCAGAGTGAAAATCACCTGAATTTCCACGTCCAGCCATTAAATGGCAGACAGAATAGAAAAAGAATAGGAGGCACCACCTTTTTTCAATTCACCTCAGAGGTATTTACATCTCATATCTGACATTCATCACCTAACCATGTACAGTGAATCAGGCAGTAGGCACTGAACAGGCATCTGTGTGGAGAATGCATTTCAAGTGATTTAAAATGCATTTTTTCTCATTTTTATGAGTTTTAATTTGTTGATTAAAAAGTGAATGAATGTTACACTGTGATGGATTGTTTCCATCCAGGATGTACCCTGCCTCATGCCATATGTTTCTAGAATAGGCCTCAGTCCTCCACTGTTTTTCTAAGATTTTTACAGAACCAAATGTATATTATTTAGCGTTCATAGACTGAGGGCTAGACTTATAAAAAAAGTCAGATTAGTCCTAATTGTGTTTGTAAATCGAGAAGCCCGCGTATTACTTAATTCTCCAATTTGGTAGTAGTAGTTACAGAGGTGCTTGAAAGTTTGTGAACCTTTCAGAACATTCTATATTTCTGCATAAATTTGACCTAAAACTACGTCAGATTTTCACACAAGTTCTAAAAGTAGATAAAGAGAACCAAATCAGACAAATGAGTAAAAAAAAAAAAAAAAAATAGACATGGACATTTATTTGTTGAGGAAAATGATCCAATAACACATATCCGTGTGGCAAAAGTATGTGAACCTTTGCTTTCAGTAGCTTGTATGACCCCCTTGTGCAGCAATAACTGCAACTAAATGTTTCCGGTAATTGTTGATTAGTCCTGCACATCACCTTGGAGGAATTGTAGACCATTCCTCCTTACAAAACAGCTTCATCTCCTATGTTGGTGGGTTTCCTCCCATGAACTGCTTGCTTCAGGTCCTTCCACAACATTTCTATTGGATTAAGGTCAGAACTTTTACTTGGCCATTCCAAAACCTTAACTTTGCTCTTCTTTAACCATTCTTTGGTAGAATGACTTGTGTGCTTAGGGTCATTGTCTTGCTGCATGACCCACGTTCTCTTGAGATTCAGCTCACGGACAGATGTGCTGACATTTTCCTTTAGAATTTGCTGGTATAATTCAGAATTCATTGTTCCATCAATGATGGCAAGCCGTCCTGGTCCAGATGCAGCAAAACAGGCCCAAACCACGATACTACGTGATCTTTAGCAAACTGCAGATGGGCAGCAATATTCTTTTTGGAGAGCAGCGGCTTTCTTCTTCCAATCCTGCCATGCACACAATTGTTTTTCTGTGTCCTCCTGATGGTGGACTCATGAACATTAACATTAGCTAATATGAGAAAGACCTTTAGTTGCTTAGAGGTTACCTTGGCTTCCTTTGTGACCTCGCGGACTACTATACGCCTTGCTCTTGGCATGATCTTTGTTGGTCAATCACTCCTGGGGAGGGTAATAATGGTCTTGAATTTCCTCCATTTGTACACAATCTGTCTGACTGTGGATTGGTGGAGTCCAAACTCTTTAGAGATGGATTTGTAACCTTTTCCAGCCTGATGTGCATTGACAACTCTTCTTCTGAGGTCCTCAGAAATCTTCTTTATCCATGCCATAATACACTCCCACAAACATGTGTTGTGAAGTTCTTTGATAGATCCCTGTTCTTTAAATAAAACAGGTCAACCACTCACACCTGATTGTCATCCCATTGATTTAAAACACTTGACCCTAATTTCACCTTCAAATTATCTGCTAATCCTGCTAATGCCACTCACAGATACGTGTTACTGGATCATCTTCCTCAATATATAAATGTCCATGTCTAATTTTTTTGACTCATTTGTTTTATTTGGTTCTCTTTATCTACTTTTAGGAGTTGTGTGAAAATCTGATATAGTTTTAGGTCAAATTTATACAGAAATATAGAAAGTTCTGAAGGGTTCACAAACTTTCAAGCACCACTGTATTAAATGTGTAGACAATAAGCTATAGTTCATTAGACAGCTTGTCAAAAAATGAAATGATATATACATGTTTAAACTCTTCTGTTATTCACAAAACATTAAAATAGTTAACCCTGAATATCACTGTATGTCACTACATACAGTATATGCAAGTAATAAAATGCTAACGGGGGATAGCAGACACCAACTTGACAATCTCAGCTTCGTCAGACTCCACAGACACAGATGTTCCCGGTATTTCCAGTAACCAAAGAGTTTCTGTCTCAGTTAAGAGTATATCCACTAGATCACTCAGCATGTCTTCTGTAATAGTTTCTTTCACCTCATCCCTCCTCACTTGTACATCTATGAAGACAGACATGTCTTAGCATTACGTACTAAGGTTGTTTAAAAAGAGAACAAAATAGAAATCTGGCATTATTAATACACACCCACTCTAAGGTGGTGTAAATCTATATAGTGTGCACTGTGACTTTACTTTTTAATTTGACCCGTTCAATATATTTAGACAGTGTCATTTGATAATAACCTGTAAAGACTACCGGGGTTCATGCAGCACTCAACAAACACACAACATTGTTTCATGGAACTGGTAGATGACTTGAAATTGTGTTACTGCATTGCTCCCTAACTCAATTCACCCCAAATTTGCTTTGAATGTTAAAGTAAAGTAACTAATCTCTTAACTGCTGGCTACCTATTGTTCGCAGCAAAAACAAGCAGTGAAAATGACCTAAAAAAATAACCTGTCAAGCTGACGATTCCTTCTCGTTTGGAAGAAGGTTCTTCTATTTCTTCATTAAGCGATCCGATGGTCGATTGGCTCGATTTTGATATAATACTGCTTTCAAACAGTGACCTGGCATCAACACATCATATAGTTAAACCTCAGAAAAGTAAACTGGACCATAAACAGTGTAAGAAGAAGCACTGTGTTTGATTAAAACAAGGCAGTGGTACCTGGTAAAGGGCCCACCAAAGCTTGCATAAGTAGTTTGAAAGGTACTGGAAAAGAAATCTGAAAAGGTGGCAGCAGAGGCATCTTGAGCTGTTAAGATTTTGCTCTGCCTTGGCAGAACAACTGCAGGATCCGGCTGATACAAGGGGTGAGGGGTCACATCTGCACCATTTTCATCAAACACCTTCAAAGAAAACAGGTTGTCTGCATTCAGGGTGTGCCCACACTTGCATACAATCTATAGTTAGAGAGCTTAGCAAATGACTCAGATCAGCACAGGACGACTATAGCATATTGTACCATACCACTCAATACCATTATGTCACATTCTCAGTTTGGATCGAAATACCTTCACAATGGCTTTAGTAGCTTGCAGAGGGGTTTTATCAAGCACCCTCCCATCCCCTGCTAAACTCAAGCTCCTACGGCTTGTTGAGGCAGTGAAGCTCCTGCTATATGTCCTACTGTGGGTAAGGCGGAGGAGCCCCGACGTAGACACATTGGTGGCCCTAGAAGAGCTGAAAGAGAGTGCTGAGAAGTGAACTAAATGACCCTTCCAGGGGACATGCCAGCTCCCGGCAACCTCATAGGCCTTGCTGAAAACATTATAAATTATAAAGCACATATTGAATACATTGGAAAGAAAAAAACCCATGTACTAGGCAGCTATAAATAAAAACTCTGGAGAATTTAAATTTTTTAACGAAATAGTTAAGCGGCGGGCGAACACTGCTTGAACTTACGGAGTTACTTTAAGTGTTGGTTTCTTCGACCTCACTGTTTTCTGAGTCATTTTGTTTTCACTTCACTCGATGTTAAAGTAAAATTAAATAGCAAAGTTACGCTAATGAAAACTCCAGATAAAAATGTGAGTTACGCGTTCCTTCGGAGAACAACGTCCACCAAACAAAGCTGTGTAGAGGTTTGATGGTTTGTTGTTACTACAGCAACCAAGACCCGCCCACAGCGATCACACACTCCTGCGCCTTGTATTTCGCCGGTCTCCGGGATGCGAACCTTGCTGTTAAGGATCGGTCGTTTACGGTATGATTCTGGGCTTCATGCAGCCTCATCATACACGGATGAATGTATGTTAATAACAAACATTCGTAATTATAAATCAAATTGCCCTGTTCTACACCGGTTATGTGTTGAAATAAGAATATGCAGTATTCGACGGTATCACCAGGCGGCAGTATACTAACAACCTGAAATGTGTTGGCGTTTTGACAGTTGTTTCATCAGTTCCTTCCTTTTAATTTTAAAAATTGTGACGTTAAGTGACCTCCCAACTTCTCTTTCAAGACTTAGCACTGTATTGTTATCGCTTTTAGATCATTTACTATTAAAGACATGGTATGACTGGTTATGGCTGAAGGCGAACTGACGTGATCACTAAAAATTGCAAACCGAAATTAACGGTCAGTTCGGTTATTGCGGCTCCCCCGGGGCTGCCACTGTTGTATATCTAGCATGTCACTTTTCTGCGTCATTCACTGATTATTGTGAAGCTCCTTCCGTTTTATAGCTCTACTCTCCTGTAGAATGTACACATTGAAAATGTCAGTATCAGCCAGAGAATGCAGGTATCTCACACTGAACATGAGCCGCGTTTATTAAATGCCCCAGAAAATAGAGAGATGCTTATTGCTAAAACTACGGGGATAGTTCTTACTTTCTTACTGTACTTTGAACTTATGTACACAATTTTGGAACTAATAGCGTTCGCAACGAGAAATATACAATGCCATGATTAATCCGTGTTCTGAATTAATATAGTTCAGAAATGCAAAGCGTGAGCTGCAATATTACGCCGCGTGCGGAACATGACGTCATGAAATATGTAACCAAGGAGACGAGTGCGCGCGGGACTGTGGTTGATCCGGGACCTGGCGATGATCCGTCACGTGACTCCGTTAAACACAGCAAAGATGGCGGAGGTAAGGAGAGAAGTCCTGCATAGCTACACACATCTTGATATAGGCTGCAGCAGCGCAAAACTTGGCCTGTTCCACCTGAAATGCTCTTATCTTTCACCTGAGCAGCTGGGAAAAACACGCCGATATATATTTTGCCACGGATTAAACTTTTTTTGATTGTTGCAGTTAATTTGTGAGCCACTGGCAAACTTAAATGAAGCATAGTTGCCCGCTCAGCTTGCTAGGCATTAATAAATACACTATACAAACATTGTTTTATTGTTTTTTTCCCCATTTCCTGTTCTGGTTTCATTTTAACTTGCAGTTGAAGCACGAGCGGAGTGTGTGTTGATGTGTCCTGTTAGCCTGTGGGTTTACTTTGGGCGCGCTTTTTGACTGTAAGCGGCCACTGTGCCCCGGTTCGCTCTCCTTCGACAGCATCCCTCGCCACACAGAAAGGCACCCGAGCGCCTGGCTGTGGAGCAAAGCTTTCCGCTGCTCCACGCGCCTTAAGTAGGAGAAGACGCGGGCCGAGAGACGAGCTCTACTGCCGTTCGCCGCTATCCTACGTCTTCCAGATGTATAATTAATAAATTGCAGAAAATGTTGAATCAGTCTCATTCTTAAGGGTTGTTTGCCTAAGGATCCCTTATATTAGGTATAAAAGCATAGTGGATGTACAGTGACAGATAAAGTGAACAGAAATAAGATGTTTATACACAACTTATACGTTATAATTAATGAGAAAGACTAGTTTCAGCATTAGAAGTAGCCTCATGTTGAGCATGGAGCTTCCAGCCTTGTGTTTTATGGTAAACTACTGTACTGTACTTGGTGTGTTGATATCATCAGTGGACCTTGTCTGGACTCTGACAAATAAAAAATAATTGATACTATTGTGGCTGTTTGGACGTAATGATGAGTAAAAAGATCTTGATCTTGTTAATTTGTAGTCTGATTCACCTTGATGTGGCAATAAAGAAAATATTAGAACCTACTTTTTTTCCTCAACAACACCAGCTATCTACAATGTAAAATGTTTTTTTCTTGCCAGTATGTTTGTATTGTACTGACACTGTTAATCTTTTGTATGTTTTTAATATTAGTTTTTGTTGTTGTTTCTAGCCTTCCTTAGGGAATTCAAGCCCAGCAGGTAAAACCGTTCTATCATTCTGTGTACTTCATGTACTTCTTCAGGTTTTTGATGCCAGTCGACTTCTGAGTTAATTCTCCTGTTCAACAGGAGGTTCAGCTGCTTCAGATGACCAGGAGTTCGATCCCTCTGCTGACATGCTCGTTCACGATTATGATGATGAACGAACATTGGAGGAAGAGGAGATCCTTGAGGAAGAAACCAACATCAGCACTGAGATTGATGATCTTGCTCGGGTGAATATAAATTCGTGCAAAATTTTCAGAGTAAATTACAAATTTTATTAAACTGAACTTGAGTGCATACCATGTTTGCTTGCGTTAAAGAAATTTAATGTGAAAGGAGTGTGTTTTAAATCCATGTCAGCAGTCCGCAACAAGTATTTGTCCAGTTTATTGCTAAGTGATGGGATTTGTATTTATTGCTCTGTAGGAGGGTGAAATGCCTATTCAAGAACTATTAAATATGTATGGTTATGGAAATGGAGGCTCACCTGAGGAGGCAGAAGAAGAAGATGATGATGGGGAGGAAGAGGAAGAGTACGTAGATGAAATAGTAACTGAAGAAAACTGCAGAAATACTGAGGAGCCAAAAAGGATTTCGGTTTGTATGCATTCTGGAAACTCTTAGTCATAGTGAAGGTAGTAAAAATAATCAGTGGAACATTTCAGAGGAGAAATTTAATTAAATCTCCTTTTTTAGAGTACAGCAGTAGGGTCCCTTCTTGGACATGACCTAGTAACCTTTTCATTGTAAAAGGTCTCTATGATGGCTTCATCGAAAAACACTTCTTTCTGTCCTTTCATACCTCTTATAATATGAACTGTAATAAAAGCAGCTGGTATGGCTAAGTTTAAAGTATGGTATTCTGGTGTCTGCAGGGAGATCGAGTGAAGGAAATCTCTGGACATGAGGATGAAACTCAATCCTCCATTGATGACAGGACTTTGTTCTCCACATCTCGTGACTCAGCAGAGTTGATCCGCCCCAGGAGGTGCAAGTACTTTGAAAGTATGTACGTTTTTGTTTTTCATACAGAACACTAAGAATGCAGTGTTTGAAAGAAAGGTGCAGTGTGCTGTCAAAATGTATTTATTTGCTTGGATATTGAAAAGCAGAGTTTCACTGTATTTAGCAATTTTGTTGCTTTATCAGAGTAAACCTTTATAAACCCCATATGTAAGTGCCTGCATGGAGAAGAGTAACCCATGATTTTCAAGCAACATGTAAAATTTAGATATTTAATACGATTTTAATTTGCTGAGGTAACAGCAAAAATGATCACTATATGCACCAATTATTTAACATTGTCATTTCCAGGCAATGAAGACGAATCTGAAGATGATGAAGATTACATTCCCTCTGAGGACTGGAAAAAGGTTTCAAAACATGCAGCTTAAAAAGAAATTATTTGAGGAACTCTAAAGCAAACTTGTTTAAAATATGTCTATAATGTGTATAAAATGTGTTGGGCAGGAGATCATGGTTGGCTCTATGTACCAGGCTGAAACTCCTTCTGGGCTTTCCAGATATAAGGAGAATGAAAAAGGTAATTGAGGTTATTCTTACATTGGTTGACAGTCCTCAGAAAAACTGAGAAATTTAAAGGCCATTTTTACATAACTTGTGTGATGAATCCTATGTCTGCATTGTATGTACTGAGTCTGAAAAAATATTTGCTTATGTTCAAATTCAGTTTATGAAAATGATGATCAGTTACTGTGGGATCCTGAGTTGCTCCCAGAAGACAAAGTGGTGGAGTTTCTGACAGAGGCCTCAAAGCGCACCGGTGAGGAGAAGGGGGTGGATGCCATCCCAGAGGGCTCTCATATTAAAGACAATGAGCAGGTACGGCCAGGTTCAGAGTCTTCCCACTGTTATGCGACATTTATTTTAAAAATGCATTTTGTACTACCTTAAGACAGTACATATGTCAACATTCAGTATTTTCTGTGCTAGGCATTATATGAGTTGGTAAAATGCAGTTTTGATACTGATGAAGCATTAAGACGACTGCGGTTCAATGTAAAAGCAGCTAGAGGTGAGTATGTTTTCTCTTGTTTTTTAAATTGTAATGAAATATTGATAAGTATTTTCATGTATTTCGTTAGTTTTTTCACTTAAATGTTATCTAATATCATTTGACCCATTTTTGTTGTTATAGCATGAAGTACAGTGTGATTAAAAAACTGAACACCGTTATATTTATATTGGCAACTTACATATCATATGAACATAGTTTAAACCAGTTTGTGGAATTGCCCTTATTTTTTTCCCAGATTTTGGCACTGGGAAGTTGTATGCATTTCCATGTCAGAAACTTATGAAATTTATGAAAGTGTTCAGCTTTTTTTAAGTTACTCTGTATAGAGCCTTGTACTTTTGAATATAGAAGATAGACAGTAGTGGCCTTAGAACTTCAATATATTGTTCTGCTGTAGAGGAACTGTCTGTTTGGACAGAGGAAGAATGCAGAAACTTCGAACAAGGCCTAAAAGCTTATGGGAAAGATTTTCACTTAATACAGGCAAATAAGGTAAGATTCTTTTTCATTCTTTTATTATAGTACTTGTTTTTTTAAATACCACTTAAAAATGTTGCATTAACTAGAGCCCAGATGCTTTTCTCAACTTGTTTTACATGCATACAAGTTCCACTTCAACATTCAGCTCAATAAACCTGAATGTGATTGTGTTCAAATTCAGTTAGTTATACAGATGGTGTCCCACACAGGATTAAATTTGAATTAGATATATTAGAAGATGCAGCTGAAATGTCTGTATACATGTGTGCATGAGCACATCAACTAGGTTGCCTGTGAGCAAGTGAAAAGAGCACACCCCTAAAACAGAGCTCATATAGGTTAGGAAGAAGCTTACTATGAAACCATGAAATGTTTAGTTGTGTTTATTTGGTGATCATAGTATGGCTGACTGCCAATTTTATCGGTCCAGTTCAGAATTTTATAATTTTATATGATATTAACACACCCTGTCTGTCTGGGCTTTATTTTTAAATCTAGAATTTGCACAGATTTAATTTCTGACATGCATGCAGTAGTACACATGGTACAGTGAGTATATTAAAAGACTTCCAACTATATGTTATATTATTGCAGGTGACATGCATAATCTGATGAACTGTAACACATATGTTCTGTACCATAGCAATTGCAAACATGACTGTTGTGCTGTGCAGCATACACTAGCAGTTGTCAGTGGTGTTCATGGTGGATCCCATACAGTTTAAATCTCTGAGCTACTTGAATGTTTGTATTTTTGTTTCCTCTGTAAGTATTCTTATTTTACAATATGAATATACAAGTTTGAATTACAAATTTTGATCATGCAAACATTTTTAGGACTATTTATATTTTTAATAAATTGTTGTGAAGTGAAAGTAACCTGCATTTTCACATTTCGTAATTAGCTGCCAGTAAAATGCTAACAGAATTGTAAAGCTGACTTGCAAAATTGTGTTTGTAGTGATATAAAGATGAAAAAATAAAATTTTTATGATGATAAATAGCAAATTTTAGATTTTTAAAATTATATTCATGCATTTTTGTTTTAAGTTTTTAAAAAAAGAAACAAATTTTTGAAAAATCACTGTCCTGTATATACTATGGTGATGGGTTAATACTGTAACATTTTGCTTGCTATTCAAATTATAAATTGTGTAAATTCTCTATAAAACTGCACAGTTTTTAATTACTGGTCAATGTGGTGTTTATATATATATATAGCACATTTTAGATTTAGATTTTCTTACAGCCAAATAAAACCAAATCATATTGATTGGTTAGAAGGAATCTTTACCAAGCACCCTAAAGGCTGAGAAACTATTCGACGGGAATTGCCAGAATCAAGCACTGGGTGTTGTAGTTATATTCTATTATAAAATAAAATGTTATGTTATGAATGTGTTAGCAATTATTCTTTTAAATTTAGATTTTTACTAACTTTTTCTGCAATAAAAAGCATCTTTATTTTTTGTGACTGATGCTATTTTTGTAAATATGTAAAGCTTTCAATTGTGTTTTTTCTAGGTGAGAACAAGGTCTGTTGGCGAATGTGTGGCCTTTTATTACATGTGGAAGAAATCTGAGCGATACGATTTCTTTGCACAGCAGACCAGAATTGGAAAAAGGAAATACAATCTTCACCCTGGTGTTACGTAAGTTTTTTTTTTTTTTTTTTTTTTTTAGTAGTGAAAAAATGTGCTTTGACACATCTAGATTTTAAATGATATCACCCCCCCCCCCCCCCAAGTAATTCTGGGCTTCAAAATATCTTCTCCTGAACAAGTAAAGTCTAGAAGTTTTCACGATGTAAGGGATCAGTACCGAATGGACTCGCTTTCAAATTGGGTCTGTAGGTACACAAATTTTTGCTTGTGTTTTTATTCTTACCTGTTTTTTCTTCAGTAATTTGTTCTCTAGTTCTTCACTGTTGTGCAGTGAAAGTGATCAGTGTTTTGCACCTAGCTGTTAAATGGTAGTAAAATAAAATACTGTTGCCTGTAGAGGAAGTAGTGGGTAGTTTTTTACTTACCCTCATTGATAATACTGGTAAAACATAGTAGATGACTTTCAAGTTAAGAGTAAATTGAGTTAGACAGTCCCTACCGTGTTGATGAAGTGAGGGATCAGTGTCCTGTGTATTTAATACATAATACAATGCATATGTATTAATATGTTTAATTTTTTTACTGATTTATGCTACTGCTTTCTGTAGTTAGTGTTGTGCAACCAGTGTACAACGTAAAACAGGAACGAAAAAATAAACACTGGAAACTCGTCATAACATTTGCCACTTTCCATAAATATAGATGTTCTCCCATTTACCATATTTTCCAGACTATAAGTTGCTCTAGAGTTGCCTGCCCTAAAAATAGACATTATCGAAGAAAAAATCTGCATATGTTGCACCAGAATATAAGTCATATGTGTCCAGTATTTTAGAAGTAAGATTAAAATGCAATTTGCCAGGCCACATGTGCGTTCGTATTTGTAACCACTCCCTGTAGCCCAATTAATGGATCTTTGCAGGTCCACAGGCCTTGACATTAGTAGTAGATAAAGGTAAAAAAGAACAACACATTTAAATATTGGTATGTATTTTACACTGTGAAACGTCCTGTCATACATTACAAACATGCTTTTCAAAGTCCTTGCCAGTATCAATGAAACTGCTAATCTTTGTTTTCAGTATGACTGTTTAACAGTTCAGTGGTTTTTCCATGACTGTTGTTTTCAGTTGCAAACAAGCAGCTAAAAAATCAGCATTATGGCTTTTTTAGCTTTCTGTTGGCAACATTTTAGGCCTGTTATAACTCTTTTTGTAATTATTGAACAAAATTAGTGATATAGGCAACATGCTGTACAATACAGTAGTCGATTGTAGGCAGACAGTTTTATATACATCACAGTGTAGTAAAAGTCACACCAGCCTGTGAGATGAGAGTGTGGTTATTTGGCTCTTAACTTTTGGATTCAATTTGATTAAGTTCTTTTGGCATTGTGGACATGAATAAACAAATGGTTAGCTTAACATAGATTAAGATGCTCAGCAAAATTTTGATCTGCTGGTCATTTTGGAAAATGTGCTTTTTTTTATGGGTTTTAATCATTTAACTTCCTGGGTTTGTTGTTTTGCACCGAGTACTCAGAACAGTTGTTGATGTGGTGGATGTAAGAAATTTAGCAATCTTGTAAAACCAAGTCAATAGGATGCATTTTTAGATTTTTCCACTGAAATTATAACAGATTGCATTATATGCCTGAAAATGACATTTGTTTGTATATTTATTTAAACTTTAAGGTATTACTATTTGAATAGCTAAAGTAGCTGTGGTTAAACTTGAACTTGAGATGTGGACTGAGTCAATAGTTTCTGTGTATTTCTGACCTGGAAAAATGGGATAGGAAAAATTTAGCGGAGGAGGTGGAGATCAAGATTTTTCTTTTTGAATAAAGTGAGTAAATTGGGTAGTTTCTCATTAAACAAGCAGTTCGGGAGTCTTTCATACATTAATTTGATGCTTTGCCCTGGACTATATTAGGCTTATATTATGTAGTCCGGGTGCACCTGAGTGTAGCCTAAAAATAAATCAACAAATGGAATTTAGTCCTGTATTTTCTACAGGGTCCAGTCTATTTACTGTTGTCCTCTGCTACAGGAGGGTCTACTGTGACCTTTGTTTTCATTAAAAAAAGATACATTTTTGGATTTTTCCACTAAAAGTATAACAGATTACATTATATGCTTTAAAATGACTTATTGATTTGTTTATTTATATAAACTTTAAGGTATTACTGTTTAAGCTTAAAATTTAGTTGGTGATGTAAACATTATTGACCATTTGTGACACCTTGGATAGTTGTTAGGTTTAAGGCAGTTATCTTCACACTGAAAATGATTGTACTGTCAGGCAGGATGATGTGTTTGGTGACCTGAGGGTGGTCTATGGTTCATAGGGATTATATGGACAGGCTTCTGGATGAGACTGAGAGTGCTGCCTCCAGTCGGGCAGCATCGCCTCCTCCTACAGCCTCCAACAGCAGCACGAGTCACTCCGAGAGGGACGACGGTTGCTTCCAGAATGGTGAGGGGAAAGGCAGTGTGATCCTGGCTAACATCCTGGGCCATACAAAGGTCGCCAGACCTGATGTTTTTTACCGCTCTCCTCACAGGCATTAGTCACGGAACTGTAGAAGACCAGTGTGATGCAAATGAAGCTGGGCGTGAAGAGCTCCAGAGAAATGGACCTGTTCACTCCCAGGAGAACCATCCCTCAGACAAAGACATTAACGGGTGTAGCGGCACAGACTCGCTGCACAGTGACCGGAGTGGAACAGAGGACAACAACCATGCCAGGAAGCACGGGGAGCTCGCATTCGAGAGCCCTCTGAAAAGGCGCAGGACAGAGAGCAGCATCCAGGGAGAGTCCGACCCTCTGAGCAGTAGCACGACCAGAGTAGATGGTGACTGACGCTGCTTCAAATACGGCCGAGACCCCCCACTAGGTGCTGGTCTGGGCCGCATAGTCCAACCTCCTGTCTCGTTTTATATTCCAAAGTAACAAGTCTTCTCAGTTTTGGAGTTCTTTCCCTTTTAAAGACCTTTCCAAATTTTAAAGAAATGCATTTCTTATATGTGTAACAAATCGTCAGCTCATATTTTTGTATGTGAAAGATATTTATATTTTTTGAGTGATGGCGGATGCTAAGTTGAGGCCACTCAAATGGGAGAATGTCTAGTGTAATGGTCGCTTGCAGTGTGCAAGGGGTGCTGGAGCTTTACAGACACGGTGTTGCACTTTTTTCTTTGTACCAGAGTTGCACCACAAGCATTTTTCATTTAAGCAGTTATGAGTCGGACTCTATGAAGCCTTACATTGTGCCCAGTTATTTTTATGGGAAAAATGAGCCAATTGGAAACTGGCTTGTTTGTGATACTGACATCAGTGATGTCCTGTATATTATTGGGGCATGGAGCAGTTGAAATGCTAACCATATTTCCACAATCTGTAGACTGAATTTACTTTTTTATAAAAAAAAAAAGTTTCATGAATAGACTTTTTATTGATTTTTCTGATCTTGTACAGTTTTTACTTTTGATTACTGGATTTACAGTTGGAATTTACTTTTTTACTTCAGACTAGGAGTTTCAAGTTGCCCTAAAAATATAGCTTTAAAACATGGTTAAGTTTGACATTCCTTGTCTGCATGTTGAATAATACAGCTGACCATTTGTTAAATCCATAAAGTACCACCATGAAATGTGACTCAGTGCAATGTGTAAGGCCCGTTTACCACTTGTCATCCAAGCATATTTTTAGAATTCAGTGATTCAAAATATTTAGGGTACCTTTAGGCTTTGTAACTTAATATTTTGCTTTTGGGGAATTTTGGGGAATTCACGCATGACATGCATCATAAAAATAACCATTTTTAAAGTAGTAAAACATAGGAAACGTGCCTACCTTTTTAATGTTCACATTACAAGTATTGTAGATTAATACTCAAATTATTAAGTTATGACACTGACAGGCCATCTGATGCACAATGGAGTTTTCAATTTTTAATCATTCTACAAAAATCTCCACAATAATTTAACTACTTTAAACTTATATACCTTTTTAGGATGCAATTTACTTTAAATTGAGTAATTTTCTTTGTATGTTCATTTAATTTTCACACTTTCAAATAACCCGTGATGCACACAATTTAATGGTCTATGTTTAGAAGTAACAGCTAATTCAGCTGTTTTGGAACTTACTTTAGCAATTATACATGCATCTGTTTCTAAAAATTATTCAAATTACAGAAAAACAACTTGTGTACCCCATGTTACAAAAACAAAACTATGTGAAACAAAATTTGTTACATAAGGAAAAAACTGACACTGACCTTCCAAATGACACCAAACCTGAACCAAAAATCGATAAAAATCCATGTTGGGTCTAGATGTCTCACTTTCACTACCTGCTTGTCCTTGTCAGGGCTTGAGTTTTTCATGGAGTCACTGGGTGCTAAGGTTGGGGGAGGGGGGTTGCCAATCTATCTCACACACACACTATGGACAGTTTAGTCACCAGTTCACATGACACAAGTCTCAGCTGTAAGAGGAGACTCCCTGCAGCTGGATTTGAACCTGCACCCAAATAGGTGATGGATCATCACTGTTACCCTAGGACTAGATCTCATTTTTCAAATTAGCAAAAAAAAATACATAAAATACATAGGTTTCTGTTGTGCAACCAAACTGACATCTCCATTAAAACTTTTTGTTGAAAGGTGACATATACTACATCTCTCACTATTGTTATAATTTCTTTAAATCCAGTAGATACATATAAAGCTGTTTAAAATGCATAAAATAAATTTCATAGTGAAAACATTTTTGCAGATATACATTTTTGACTACACGCTGTGTATAAACAACTATAAAAAAGATTTTTACTGCACTATATTGCTTCTTAGATTCAGAACTCAGTTTAAATGCTCTGATACATCTTACCAATGACAAGTTACAAATATTTTGTATGCATCTTCCATAACCTGATTACTCAGCAACTATCAAAATGTAAATATCTTGTTTTCTTAAACTCTGTCACACAAACTATGAGGAAGACGAGTAAACAAGACAGAAATGATCCTTAACTACTAAAAAAAATCTGTTTGTCCCAACAATGGCTTCATCTTCACATATGACCTCTTTTGACCCCCGTTTTTTTGTACGGCAACAACAACATTGTAAAACTAATCAAATTATTACTACTATTATTGTTATTTTTTAACAATCTTAGCAGATCAAAATTTAGCAGGTTTTTTTACTTTGCAGTTCACCCATACCTGATGTTTAAACCAATGAAGTTAGTCCAAATGAAAACATAGTCCCCACCAAACACCATTCCAATATAGGTCACAAACATGTTCTAGGAAAAGCAAAAAGAAACACAATTCTAGAAACAAAGATACATACTCTTCTTTTCTATGTAAAGAAATGGAATAAAGTACAAGTGTAACAGCACTCACAACTATACGAGTATTTATTTCAATATGAGATTATAACATAGATTATTACCTTTTCACCAGTAAGTGCTGCCATACTTACATTTCACTCTACTGGGTTTTGAAGAATTCAGTACAGCTGTAATTTTTTTTGCTGCTGCACATATCATCTATCTTGTATGACAAGGAAAAATAGAGGAAAATTAGGAAAGAGGGAAGGAATTGAAGAAGAGGAACATAAACTTACTTTAATGCAGCCCACAATGGTGGTTGTTAGCACTGAATTGTACTGTGTACAGAGCATTGTAGAATACATCAAAATGAACCTGGAAAGTTTTTCAAATTAATATATAACAATAATTGTATTCACGCTCTAAAACAAAGAGCAATATACAGTAAAAATCTATGTGTATACAAATAATGTTGTGATGTTAAACAATGTTATAAATGGTCCGATTAAGTCACACGATTAAAAAAAAATTGTTTCAGTGTGTCTGCAAATTCTGTAAACCTGAAATCTGGACTCAGTTACTTCTTTATGTAGTCTAACCTAAAATACTTTAGATACAAACAAATTTAGTCTTCCTTTATATCCCCAACAGCACTAAAAACTAACTCAGTAATAATCTCAGTTTTTCTGGCCACATTTACTGGTTTGTTGCAGAGAAAATCCTGTAAAACGGTCATCTAAAATAAAAATAAAAACTAATAAAAAGATAAAAATAAACAAATAAAAACTGTTCTACATATTTAACAACAGCACTTACCCCATAACACAAAAAAGAACCAGCTGGCACAGAAATGGCCAATTTGACCACCCTTCATACTCCAGTGCCTTTAGCTAAAATGACAATGTATAATTTGACCAAATGAAAAGACACACCATCATTTAGGTCCTAATTAAATGAAACAATGGAAAGTACACAGTTTCTAGTTAAGAAAAACATTTTACATATTTACTAGGTAACTACGTTCAATTTATGTGTATGTTTGTTTATTTCCAAGGTTCAGAAGCTGCAGAGGCTAAATTGGTATTGCTTTTTCTCAGGAGACAGTTTATATTACATCCAGTACTCAAAACAGGAGGCCACTGCATCACTGCACTTCACAAAAGTATGTTGCTATCACCAAATAATCATGGGACGAACACATAGCCTTCCAAATCAAAGGATAAATCAGCGCTTTGGGGAAAACAAGATCCTAAGTAAGTCATTGCTATTATATGTTTCTGCGATCAACCGACCAAGAACATTAACATGTAAGGGTTCATGGCAGGAAATGATACAACCTTTTCAAAAGTGGCATCATCGGCTAAACTTTTGATGGTAACAGCTGTTAGAGAGTATGATAAATACAAGAAACTGTCTCCAGTAAACTTTATTTCAAGCAGCTCAGAAACTCTGTCCAAAAGAAAGCAAGACAGAAATCTTTGGTCAAAGATCCTACCTGCCAGCAACTAAAGCTCCAAGAATGATCATGCACACAGTCAGTTTAACAGAGCAAGCGAATTTCCTCCTGGAAGACAGGAGGTAAATTATTTCTGTGATTATACATGAATTACGGTGTCTTCAAGTGATGGATGTATTGGAAAGTTGCCAACAAGAGTGACGGTTCCCAGTCACACTTACTTTGGTAGGAATGTCTCTGCCAGCATTGTGAAGAGAATAGAGAATCTCCTCAGCACTGTAAACATGGGCAAACTGCAAAGAGAAAGAGGCAGCCTGGTTGCAGTCAAGTACATACTTTACCAAGTAATTTTCTGTGGTTATATACTTTAAAATAACTGGAACAGTTAGATGAGTTTGTTCAGAATCCAACAATAAACTGGGCATGAGCTATTACTTTTTTGCCCCTTTGCTGAAAATACCATAAGTCATATAACTGAAAATATCCTACTTCAGCCTTTTTGTTGCCAACAGTCCTATTATTTGATTCCCTACATATAGAAAAGGTAGTGGAAATGTTTCCAATGAAAGAAACACATATTAGATTAACATCCTGATGCTCTGCATGCCATAAACCAACAAAAAAGAGGACTTCTTACCTAATATATGACTTCTGCCTTATATACCCTGTTACTAGAAAAATGAAGCGTTTAATAAGTGGTACAATGCAGAATGCAGTGACATTTAAAATTGTCTCTTTTTGCCACAACCACGTGTCAACAGATAGTAATATTTTGATAAAGAAGATCACAAATAGGTTTCTAACGTAGGATTCATACTGTCATCCATGACATGTTCAGAATTAAATCCATATTTTTGGTTCAGTTTCTTTATAACAGAAAAATTCCAGATGTTAAGAGAAAAGTTCATCTATGTTCTCGTAACGATATTAGATCATGGTTCTAAAATATATGGCACTTACTACTATTTCAAATACTCCGGGCTTTGAGGTTCAGCACTGTGAAAGCAGACTGAAAGATGGGACTTACAGGAGGCTGCGAGGTGTTTGGACACCTTACCTTCCTTGGTGTGTCTTGGTCAAAATTGGGAAAGGAGACAACCCTGAGTGCCTTCAGCACCTACAACACGACCACAGTGGCGAGCAATCTGCACAAAAACACATGTACTTCCAAACAGTTTTTTTTAAAAATTTGGTACCTTGTAGAAGTATTCAAACCGCCTGAAAGTTATCAACATTTGCTGGATTGCAGACTATACTTAACACGTGTTTTCTAATCAGCATGTCTGCTGCAAATTCATATGCGCTAAGCTGTCATAGGCAATATAAGTTTGAAGAAGCTTTACAAGAAACGAAAAAGTACCAAGGTGCTGTATATTCGCACCAAAAAACTACTATTTCATCCATCCATCCAACCATCATCTACCACTACTTGTCCAGTGGAAGGTCTCTGTGGTCCAAACCCTATCCCGGAAACACAGGGCGCAGAGCACAGCGCGGTTGGGACACCCGAGTATTGGGCGAGCGCGCGCACACGCGCACGCGCACACACACTTTCAGAAACACACAAAACGTCGTTCTGAGTCACCAGTACAGAAACACCCCGAAGAAGCGCTCACAGACACGGGCAGAACATACAAACTCATCTGTGAAGCAACAGCGCTGTCCGCTGCGCCACCGAAACCAGTACAGTGTTATTACCACAGTATTATTAACCCCGATCGTACTGACGCCGACTTATAGTGTAAGCAAACCTGCACTTACTTGGCCAATCCTCACACATACTGATGATGGTAACCTGCAAGTAACAGTCGCGAAGTTATTTTTAGACAACATATCGATCAGACTGTGTTTTGATTCGGAAAAAAAACGTGCTGGTTAAGTGGCATCGGACCCCAAACAGCAGCCATTAAAGGGGAAAACTACGTATATGATGCTCGTATTTTCAGTGGCTGAAAACATTTGCGTAGCTCCTGGGGTTTGTGGTATAAATACAGATGCCATAAATTCCTGCTGTCACACGTGAAGTTTTTTTTTTTTTTAACTTTTCGCCCAAGTTAAAAGCAGCGTTGCACAACTGAGAAGCGATCCCGGTAACTGGTCAGAAGGCTTTTGTTCAGCACCACGATGAGGAAGGAGGTGAGCCCGTAAAAGGCGGCGGCGAAGAGCTTGATGAAGAGGGCCGGACTCTCCATCACGCCCGGTGACCCCCGAGGGGGGGGGGGGTCTCTAATCCCCCATCTCCGGCCTTCACGCTCTCAGCCCCCGCTCCTCGACCCCCTCTGGTGGAGGAGCCCCACACCAAGCTGCCTGACAGGACGCTGGTTTCCCACGCAGCTGGCAACGCTGACCACCGCATCCGGTGAGCAGTTCTCCACAGGAGCCCACGCACCAGAAATGTCATGACCGTTTACCATTTATTACCATCATCTCAGGCCCCATCACCTCCCGCACCCGTGACCACCTCCTCTGCCCGTTACCACAGCGACTGGCCTGTCACTTTTGTCATGCTTATGCGTGTGTCTACGCGTGTACTGTATGTCCAAGGTCGTGCATGTCCGTTTTGCTTTTATCTATTTATTATTTTACTACTGCACTTCTCACTTTAATTTATATGGTATTATCTTTTTATTATTAGTCTTTACATTGTTCTCATTCTCTTAACTTCTCCCCCATGTTCTGTGCACCATGGTCCCAAAGATCTTCATTCCGTGCTCGCTTTTATACCTGTTGTAAAGGCAGAGTTTGAAAAAAAAGGATTCTTAATTCTCGGTCCTTTATAGTAATGAGCTTTATTGCAAAATGTTTTCAACAGATAAAAGCTGAAAATCCATTGGAAAGTGTGATCGCTTAATTGATAAAACATAGAATTCCCCAGAGACACAATACTATTACAAATGTGCGACTTGATTTACTGACCTTTGACTATAAATGATACTTTACTAGTAGCTGAGTGGAAAGGGGATATAAGCCTTATGGGTGATTACCATAATTATGGAAATTACCATTTTAGGTAGCATGACAACAATAAACAAACTACAGAATGAATCCATTATTTATAACTTCTTGTGCATTGCAGAGTCATGATGATATGGAGTCTAATCCCAGGCGACTGAGTGTGAGGCAGGACACCAGTACATTGCAGGACAATCACAAACCCAGTCAGTCACTCACACAACAGGGATATCAACAATCAATTTACTTGAAACATGTCTTTGGACTGCAGGAGCAAGGCAGTGCACCCAGAAGAAACAGGAAGAACATGCAATGCACACAGACTGAGCCAGATTCAGACCTGTGTTTGAATCTACAGCCCAGCAGTTGGCAAGTACCTGCTGCACTATCATGACAAGAACAGTAGTATAAAACAACAAAATACTCGCTACCATTAACAGTTTATTAGGGTCACAGTGGCTCAGAGCTAATCCCAGAAACACAAGCGCAAATCAGGGTACACCCTGGACAGGACTCTTTGCAGAAAACAAACTAAAAATAAAAAGTGTTAGGGTAAGTAAGAAAAAATAGGATAGGAGATAAAAAAAGAGCTTTTGAACACAAAAAAGGTCTTAAGCCTGGATTTAAAGGTGTCCAGATTAATTCTGATATTCTGGACTTGATTTTGACTTGCTGGACACCTTGGGCAGGACACCAGGCCATCACAGGTCCATCATACCTGTAAAGAGGGAAGGCAGTCACCTGAAAGATGTCTTTGAACTGTGGTGAGAAATCCCCACAAACGCAGATAGAACATAAACTTCAAAAACGCTGAGCCAAAGTCAAACTCAGAGCCAAACCCACAGGCCATAACATCCACATACAACTCCTTACTTACATTTTGTGAATTTTAACAAGTGCAGCTGACAATCAACCAAAAATAAGACACATAACATGATTAGCAAAGAAGCATCTTAAGAATGCAACATTGGCAATTTTAAATTAAAAAATTACTTAGATGCAAAAAAAGAACAAACAATATAAATACCTAATACTCAGGAAACAATGTTTGTTAATAGTTTAGGATAAATCGGTTTTATGTATTTTGCTTGCCATGTAATACAAGCATTCGTATTTACATCCTTTGCCCCAGCCTTCTGTGTGTCAAAATGAGAAGCACCTATCCCTGTGGTACCATGGCCCTGACCTCTTTTGCTTCTTCTGGGGCCTTCAGACTCCTCTCTAAGTGCAAAGAAAAATGACAGCTTCACACTGTCAGTGGTATCTGAGGACCGGATGCAAACTGGTGTTCCTTTCTGAAACATAGGAGAGGGGTAAGAGGAATCTCATCCCATACACATCCATGGGTTCTTGAACTATTGTCTTTGGCATCTGGACGTGGGCAAACGGCTGAGTCTGTTCTGCATGATCTATTTCCTTGTTGTGATGCTGCTTCTTGGAAGGGGCATTGGATTCTTTACGATTTAGTTTCAGGGGCTTTGAAATAGACAAGAAGTTAATCTTCTTCTCCTGACTGGTGTTTGCCTTGCTGGGTGAAACAGTAGACAACCGATTTTTGCAAGTAATTTTCTTTCTCAGCAAACCTGGCAATGCTTTGGAATATTTTGGAACGTGTTTATTGTTAAAGGAGTATCTGGGGTTCATTCCATTTGCGACAGGACCTATGTCAGCAGAAATGCTTGTTTGACTCGGGACAAAAAGAGGACACAAAGGTGCCTTTTTGAGAGGAGGTACAAAATACCGTGATGTGCGACAGTTTTGTTTTGGAGGTTCAACTGTATCTGGAGACTTGGACAACTTGTTGTTGGTTGATAACGCTTGGATATTCCTTCTGTGTACATCTGACATCATCGCTTTCAGAGCAGTTTCTTTATATATTCCGAAGCTGTGGGGCTTCTCCACAGTCTGCCTCTCTTTGGACCCTCTCACCACATGCTTTTCTTGAATTAACTGGGTGATGTGAAGAGCAGGCAAATGGATACTGTCTGTTCTAGCCGAACTTCTTCCTGTTGTCTCACCCAAGGCCCCTGCAGCAGGTTTACTGTGTCGCTCATCTACATTATACATTGCAGGAAATGTCTCAATGATTTTCTGTAAAGTGATGAAGAGATCACATACAGTCATCAACTTTTATGTTTAAATATAGTAAAAGTTCAGTTCAACATTTTGTAGTAATGCAGAAGTTTATTGCTGACTTTTGGCTATACTTTGTAATGTGTGATTTATAACAACAAGGAAACAGTGTTCTGGGTAGCATTGTTTAAGTGTGATCATACCAAAGGAAACTGACTGGTTCATTTATCATCAATAGCTGCTTGTCCATTGCAAGGCTGCTATGATCCAAAGTCTGTCCCAGGAACACAATATAGGCTGGACAGGGCACTAGTACGTCACAGAGCAGTCACACATGCATGTGCACATGCATTAGGTGCAATTTAGAGCCTCTATTCCACCTGAAATATGTCATTGGACCATGAGATGAAACTGGAGCACTCAGAGGAAACCCACATACATGTGAAGAGAAAAAGCAAACTCTACACAAACCAAGCTGGGTTTGAATCACATCTGAATGCACAGCCTGAGGTTGGTAATGTTCCAGTGCTGCCTTAAGTGCCTCTGTTCTGTGCAATTTACAAATACTTTAAAACATCAGCAATATTTGCCCCATGGCTTGGAAGCGTGTTAATCTTACATCATGGGTATTTCTTTGGAAAAAGGTTTATTTTGCTTTACATGGAGAACAGAAACTATATAAACCTATTAAATGTGCTGTTTATCCAATATAAACTCAGCTCTGGTTTAATCTATTTCAGATCAAATTGGTGAACTTTTAAGTTCAACAACTGGACAAGGTGTCACGTGAATTCAGCAATATTTATTTACCACTGGAGAGAGGAGCTTTGCAGTTCGTTTTTCAAGTTTCTCTGGGATGATGAAAGGAAGACTGTCTGGTGATAAAGCTTCTTTTCCAGCAGTAATGTATTCTTCTTTAAACATGTTATTCTTTGGTCTTTCCATGAGAAAAAGGCAGAAGAATAAGATGTGTATTAATGCAAACATTTACCTTTTTGACAACTGGACTATTATGCCACAGCAAAAGAAAAAAATTCATGTTGATTTTTCATCTGTGCAGACTAACATACCTTCTGTAAGTTGCACTTGTAGCTTGATCCACGTTCTCAGGCTGCTGCACACCAATCCTCTTTCTAAGAAATTCAACTATACCAAACTTTTCTTCTTCTGCTTCTCCAAGGACCCGAAATACAGACAGCCATAAATATGATGACAGTGAATGAGAGGTATTTGATGATTGTGTGAATGGAAAAAACCATGTCTGCATTTTCTTGATTACCTGCAAAAGGTGTAAATGCCCAGGTTGGACCATGCTGAGTAGTCTGTTCAGAGCTGGGGCACCACAGAGATGTGTAAGTGTAGGCATCACCACCGAAATGCTGGCCGGTCTCTCTGCTCAGTGTATCCAACTGCGAAACTGTCTGTGCCTTGAAAATCATACATTCTTTTTTAAGAAAATATTCTAACCCAACTACTGAAGGTATGAAAAAAGACATTTCACAGGTCTAAACAGCAGAAAAATAACATATGACCACCAAGAACACATTAATCTCCGAAGAGCACGATTCCAACAAATCATGTTCACTAATTTCAGTTTAATTTTACACATTAATGTCATTTCATTTGTAAGATTTCGTATTTCTTCATTCTCTATGTATTTTTGGCAAAATGTCCCTGCACCTTTTGTGTAAGACAGGTTATGTTATTTGAATATATTTATGTTCGTTTATTATTTTCTTCATGCCTGACAGGCCTGTATGGGGCACAAGTATAAATGGCAGCTCAGGAACCTGACCTACAAGTATCTTTTGTACACTCAATATAATGGGTTCCCATACAAACAAGATGAAACAGAAAACCTCTACAATGGATTAAGATAAATAAGCCATGATGTCCTCTGACTATTTTCTGGCTCAATATTAACCTCTACATTACCCTGGAAACAATGACCAGTTGCATAAAAGTAGGATTTAATGGTAGCTGGACTCCACTCTGTTCATAGAGATTGGCTGGAGAGTGCAGATGCAGTTATGGTCCGTGGTCACACTTCTCATAAAACAGTTTACTACCATGTGTACTTCCTCCTTTCTGTCACACGGACAACCAAGACCAATCTGTCAATTAAGGTAAATCATAACTGAAGAAGCAGATCTGGTGTTAAGCAAGTTACAATTATTTACCCATTTATACAACAGGATAATTTTTACCTCATCAATTCAGTGCAAATATTTAATTCCTGCTTACTACAGCAGAGTGTTATTCAGACCTTGGTCTTTCCATAGTGATGGCTCTAATTATTATTATCCATGTGTCTATCAATTTGATCGTTTACATAAAATACACAATTTTAATAACCTAAATACCCTTATGTCTGAATAAACAAAGCCCTTAATCTCACAACTGAATGAAGATCATCAAACTTTGAAAGATAGAAGTCATAGGCAGAGATTTTGTGAACATTATTTATTTTTATCATAAACATCTGCGAGCCAGATTATCAAAATATCTCGATCTATTGTTAACCCTGTCTCATGCCCTGTGTTTCCTGGACAGAAACTGGACTTTTTTCCACGTAACAGGGTGAGTGTGCAGAACAAATAATCTCTTTCATGTGAGAAATAGGTGTTTTTAGATTTAACAATACTATACCTCGTGAGACCACTTAAGGTTTGGAGATGCATACTGTTCAACCTGATGGAACTGTTCTTTTTCTGGTTTAATACTCATAAATCCCTCTTCAGAGAAATTTTTCCAAGTATCTGTTGAATACAACAGCCATCAGTCTGACATAAAATATATGGGTAAAAACAGCTAGACATTAAACTGCATTTTCATAATTTTTTTCATACTAATTTTCTTGAAATAGTGGTTATCTGTACACTAACATATTCATTCAAAGGGATACACAAATTTACTCTCACAAGTACAGTAAATGTAATAATGAAAAGTACTGCATCGCATATTATCAATCAGGTCAGAAAACTAAACACATAGGAATTTACCGTAGTTATTCTGCTTTCTAATACTAATTAACCAAATAATTACACACTGTATACTGTCATCACATTTTGCTTTGTAGCATAAAATAAGAATGAAAGACCTTGACAAAGAACTGATTTTATGACTGAAAAGCTACACGTTTAAGTCCCCGCAGGAGGCCTGCTGCAGTACAGCTCTAGTAAAACAGTTTGCTGCTGTTTAATAATGGACAGCTGTAATCTGGGTATATCAATGTACATAAGCAGTTCTTAACCAAAAACAAACTGCAGGAAAAATGAAGGCTGCACTGGTGGTAATCTCACATTTCATGTGAGATGTTCTGAGACCTGGATCTTCAGGCTTGATGGGTGGTCTTAGTTTGACAGCGTTGTTGGCCTCCTTTGCCAGTTTGTCAGCATTTCTTTTCATGGAAGATGTCTGAGAAACATACTTTTCTACCCTGTTCAAGAAAACAAGTGGAACTCTGTGTTAAGCATCTCACCAGGGGGAGAAAATGATTCAGGCAGCAAAAAAAAAAAACAAACAATGTAAAATGAAAACAATCTTGCTCACGAACTCTGGTAAAACAAAGCTGCATTTTGCTTGCAAGCACTCTATCTAAAACGATTAAGTTCACTTTTAAAGATGTGTGAAAGCAGTATAGAGTGAAATTAATAGTTAAATTGTAATTAATAATTATAATAGTAATTAAAAAGGGTTTAAGCAGGTTTACATTTAATTAAATTAAACTTAATCAATAAATGTGCATTAGGGCAGGAAATGTCAAGTGTACATTTAAATTAAAAATAGAAAAGTGTACAAAATGTTTCAGGTTTGAATTTGATTTAAAAATCTAGAATTACCCGGTTTTCTTATTACAGAGAAACTGCTCTCCTTTGATGCTCAGAGAACGAGGTTTGGACACTGCCCTCCTGCTACCTGAAATGTCCAGTTCATGGCTAAAGGTGTCTGACTCTGGACACAGTGTAGAGGTTTTTGTCTGCCAGGGACTTAAGTGCTGATTTTCCTGTAAAAAAATAGGAACATTCTCTAGAGCAGACTGAAGAATTCAGTAAATGAGTGTTACTGGAAATACAAGCATTTATTCCTTTTCCCTGTTACACTTAAATCATTTTAATCTGATACAGAAATAGAGTATTTTAATATTAAGAATACAGTCATAAAGTTTCACTTTTAAGGTGGGCAGAAATATATTTATATTTTACACGTAGCTAGAATGTCTGCTAAGAAGAAGGTAAACAAGTCATACTCACCCATGAGTGGTGATAAATGTCTTTGTGGGGGCGAACATCCAGCAAATTGATCCAGTCAACTATTCTGGCTCCCATTTTGTTTTCAGTAAGACTCTGTGGAAAACATTAAACCGAGACCTTTACAAACCACAGGCTAAAATATGCAGGGTATGGAACACTAAAGTACACTCTGAATGGAAAATATTAAGAAATCTTTTTAAGTAATCATTTATTAATTGCTACATTTTAGCTAATGCTACACATTGCAGCATAGTTAAAACAGCAGTTTGTAACAAAACAGTTTATACTTATATGATATACCTTCGATTAAAGATATCTTAGGCTTCCATACTGACGTATCTAGGATGTCTCCAACCACCGGTTTGACCGCGAAGATTTTGGATCGTTGTTTCAGTCACAACGATTCCTTTGTAAGTTGACACACGAACGCACTATATTTTCTACAAAATCCTTGAAGGAGGCTTATTTTGAATCGCCTGCTTCGTTAATTCGTCAGTATGTTAACAATTCCGACCATGGAACGAATAATAAACGAATCGGCGTCATCGTGTCTCCATGTCAACGGGAGATACCATTCAAGCAAGACTCGATTAGTAAACTACAAGAGTGTTAAACTGGCAAAAATAACAGGTAGTTGAGGTAATTCTTCCAACAGCGCAAAGTAAGGTACCTCGTTCATATGCTGGCATCCCTGTCTGCACGCTGTACGGAGAAAAAGGCCGTTCTTGCGTCGCGTCGCGAAGATCGACACGGACGTGGGCGTGGTCTGATCTGCCAATCAAAAGCGTATAAAATCAACTCAGCAAACATTTCGTTCGTTAGTCAGGGTTATGTTTTAAAAATTAAACCAATTTAATTGCAGTTAAGAATACCTCGTAAGACTCAACTAACTCTAAACTTAAGAACCACCAAGAACCAGGTTGCATAAGACGTCTACTGCAATCGTTAGCAATACACAACAATTTACTTGCTTTATTATGTTTTAAATATAAATAAAATGAATTTGATTTTGTAGCCGTTTACCATTAGATGATCTCTTTCCATGCTGAATTTTAGGCGCCTTAGAAGGCCTAATTTTTTCAGTAAAAATCAACTTTGGTTAACGTGATTAAATAAAATTTTTATTCGTGAAATTGTTACCAAATATACAAAAATCATGTTTTAAAACTGCATATCATGTAACAATACATGAGAAAGCTATACAATATATAAAAAAAGGCAATTTGACAAAATAAAACAAGATACTCTGTCAAGACTTTCTACTGAATTATTCTTGTGTGTGATATCGCTCAAAATGGCAGGAACGAGTGCAGGAGTAAATCGCACTGCTTTCACACCGGTGACGCTGCTGTTTTACTCCGTCGCTACACACATTCAGGCTGGAGGTCTCAGGTTCTTCGCGGCTGGCAAGTGGTGTTCAGCCAGCTTGCTTGGCGCCGCCTGCTTCGCGTCGCTTTTCCACAGACAGATACGTCCACAACTTTCTTTCTGAAATGTGAGGTTTTCAGACATTCTGCCGTTTTCTGGTCCCGGCTTCGTACTCAGAGCCACAGTTCTGCGCTGCTGTTTGCGCCTCAACACTCAGTAGTCTGGTGGTTAAACCGCTGGCTTTTATCAACATTTAACACCCAACCGCCTCATGGGTTAAGCTGGTATTGTGGAGTTATGATACAGATACAAAAGACAAATATTATAAATATGTGAGCTCAGCTGTAATCCTTAGTATGTTGTAAAAGGCTGAGGATTGGCTTAAATGGCTAAACCCAGGCCTGTTGTGTACCACTTACAGTACTGTCCAAAAGTCTTAGGCACCCGTGGGAAAAATGCTATAAAGCAAGGATGGTTCTAAAAATAATGCCACGAATACTTATTAATCAATAAACCTTCTAAAAAGTGCAGGAGACAAAAAAAACCTCAGTCAAATCAATATTTGGTGGGACCACCCTTTGCCTTTAAAACATCATCAATTCTCTTATGCAAACTTGCATGCAGTTTAAGGTAGAGGTTGGTAGGTTCTTTCAAACATTGAGGAACTGGCCACAGTTCTTCTGCAGACTTTGACTGTCTCTGCATGTCCTCCCAGACTGACTTGATCATGTTGAGATGAGGGCTCTGTGGGGACCATACCATCTGTTGCAGGATTCCTTCTTTTGGCTGAAGATTAGGTGTTTGAGGTCATTCTCAGGCTGCAGAATGAATTTGGGACCAATCAGAAACGTCTCTGATGGTAGATAAGAATCTACCTGTACTTCTCAAAAGACATTGAAGTTGCATGCCTAAGACTTTTGCACAGTGCTGTACATTGCAGCTTGTTGACAAAAGTTGAAAGAAAATGTTAGTGACTAATCTCACAGAACACCGCACTTTCAACTGCAGCATCAGCCTCAGTGATGATCTAGAAAAAGATACAAGATCAAAATAGGTTGCATGCATCTATGCCAGTACATTTTCAGATAGAGTGCATCTTTCACTAAATGTAGAAACCAAGTTTACCTGTGCTGATCATGCTTTATTTTTTTTCTTTAAAAAATTAAGCATGAAAAATGGAACAATAGTTGACCAATGAAACAACAAAGCATGTAAGATTTTTATCTGTGCTGATAGGATGTGTAACTACCCTAAATTGAGGTCACTGGCCCACGTTTGTTTTGCAGTTTTTTGTGACTGTTGTGGGGAAAATGTATCAGAGCCAAAACTGTCTTCAAGAAGCTCTATTTTCATTAAAAGGGAGAAATCATTGAGCAGACACTTCATATTTCACCAGTATTTCTTATGGAATTTATCAGGTGTCCATATAGATATAACTATTTAGATTTAATATGCACTTGTATATACTGTATACAGGGGATATTTTGAATGTAATAATAATGAATAGAATGTGAGGAAAATATCCTGTGTATTTCTGGTGGATTGATGACTCTAAATTGCCCACAGTGTGTATATGTGAGTGCCTGAGTGTGTGTGTGTGTGTGTGTGTGTGTGTGTGTGTGTGTAAAACTACTCTGCAATGTATCCATTTTAGATTAATCCTGCCTCATCTAGTGATCTATGTTTCCAGTCTAGAATAGGCTCCAGACTCTGAATTAAGACATATAGTGACTGAGAAATGTAATATAACATCTTTTTACTGATGCATGCAGTCTTTCTGCATCTAATTCAGTCATATAGATCATTTTGAGCTTTTAAAGATACTAGGTCTAAAAGCCAATTCAGTATGTTTTTTGCCAAAAGGTTAAGATGAGTCAGTGGTTTTTGCTCAATTTCTGTATGTTTTTAAAATTTTTAAAAATCTTATTGCTAGATATAAGAATAAGTATTAAGTTTTAAGTTTTAAATTTTAAGTTATATTTTATGCACATCAAAGCAGAGTAACGGCCCTTTGATAACTGATACTGTTTTTCCGAGCACAGGAAGTCACAACATGAAAACACTTCAAAGACTTGTTTGACACAATTCCAGAAGCTGCATAATAATGTTTAACTTATTAAAGGAAGATATCCCAAAATCTTTGTAGAGAATGTAGTACATATAATAATTATATTTTTACATTTCAAAAAGTCATCGTCAAAATACTTATTTTACCTTAACGAACAGTAAATAAATATTGTTCATTATATTGCATAAGTATAGACTGCATGGAAAAAAGTAACAGAAGTCAACCTGTATGAGTCAACTGAACCAGAATCATTGATAAAAGTACCAGATCCAGTAAATTAACTTTCATGTTAACTAAACAAAAACTGGTATTTTATAATACCAGACACAACAAAAACTTTATAACCATATGACAAAAGATCTTGCTATAATAAAATTAATTGTGGCTGAATTTGAAAAATTCAAAATTGAATATAATATATTTTGCTTCCATTATGTCCACAAATGGAACAAGTTAGATTAGATCCTTTTAAGAAGCATTTGGCATTGTTTTTCTGGAGCAATCATTTAAGCATTTTGTTCCTAGGCTCATGCATATTTTGTTTATTTTGCAGTTTATTGGTTTGTACATGCTCACTGTTTCCCTGGTGTCATGAACTCCAGTGGCCCGCTGCCCGTTCCACTTAAACAACCTCGTTGAACCCTATCTTTCCCACTCTCCTGCACCTGATTTCTATTTGGGCCCTCACCTGTCCCTTGTTATCTGGTCAGCCACCCTTCTATTTAGCCTCCTCCCTTCTTTCCCTTTGTGAGATATTGTGTGTTTCATGTGCATGCATGGTGTGTTGTTCTTGGGTGCTTAGGTTGAGGGCTGTCTGCCTGGTGTTTACAGTGCTGTGCTTGGTGGTGTGATCATTCCCCTTGCCTCTCAGCCTCCTGGTTGTATGTAGTTGGGAGTGAATTGTGATGCCTGGTGTAAGAGGTGTGAATTATGCTCATACTGTAACCACTGCTTCAGTACAATCAAACAAAGCAGGTGAGGTGACAGTATGACAGCTCTGGCTTGTTGTGACATGGTAACAGCTTTAACAAGTCCCCCCCCCCCCCAAGGCAAACTCCAGAAAATGTGTTCTTCCTCAGTTGACAAATATTGATACAAATGGCATTACTCTAATTTTTCAACTAGATAGACTAACTCCAAAATCATGAATGGCTTGTATGTTGAGAAACATAGTTGGACCGATCCCATCCTGTGGTTTGTATTATGCAGGTCCTGTGAAGCGCTATACAGACACTTCTCTATTGTGAAGAATCAGTCAAGGAAGTTTTTTTTTTTTTTTTTTCTCCTCCCCTCCCCTCCTCACACTCCCTTGTAGATGAAAAGCTGTCTTTGTCTGGCACTTCTATCTAAGCCCTGAGTCAGCTGTCAGTTGTTTATACTGTATACACAGACTTTTCTTTTCTGGTACTTATGAATGTCATTGTAGTCACTAGCAAATCTGACTAAATGAAGTTTTAATATTTTATGATCTGCAATGTTTAGGGTTTGTTCTTACCATATGTCCTGGACTTTATAAACAGTGATGCTGTTCTGACTAAAATGTAATGTTATTCCTTAGCTATGTCAAGTAAAGTCTTCTACTATTGTGGGTAATTCAAAGAAGCAATTAGTTTATACAATTTTAACACTTTTACAATATTTGATTTCTATAGTTTATCAACACTTGTTGATATCACTAACCCTTTATGAAAGAAGCTGTGTAGCACTTCTGTGGTTGCTCTGGTAGAAAAATGCACTCAATGTACTTCTAAATCCTTCTAAATGGTCCAGATCTTCTGTAAGCAGCGCACAGGATTGCATACTTTTTGGCCCTGTTTTGTATTAGGCCCTTGATGTCTCCTCTATCCACCTGTTCAGGGAATGAGATGTTGACACTTGTGATTTTGCATATTTGGTCTAAAGATTTTCACTAAGAGTACCTTTAACCTTTCATCACTCACCTGTCCTGTCTGTTACACAGCATGTGTCTACATTCATGAGCAGAAATGTTTACTGGTGTGTTATGAATTAAAAATTCAACCCAAAGCTACTATTCTCATTGACTTCATGGATGGTTCAGTGAAACGGCACTGACCTCACTTCTATTTTCGATCAAACCAACATAATGCAGATTTTACTGTTCTAGGTACAAAGCTGACATACAGTTTTGCACATCCTTTAATGGTGTGTTAAAAGTGCAATTTTTTTCAGCTTCTTTGATCTAGTGGGACTCCCCCATCCCCTCCCCCCCCCCCTCAAGCCTTGTCAAAGGAAACTAAGCATAAGAAAATTAGGGTAACTTATCAGAACTGACTTCTCAAGTAAGGTGATCACATGTCTAAAAGCTGCAGAGAGGAGCACATGGAAAGAAAGAGGTAAATTTTGCCCTCTTTATTTTATCATATGCAGTATATAGCACTTATATAAATGTAAACTTCTATCATACATATGAAAAAAATTGAATTCAACACATTATTTTGTCCTAGCTGTCATCTGGCTTGATGTGATCAATTTCACTTCTCCAGTATCGTTAGTCTTTGTGTTACGTTTAAAGGGGATTTTTATGCTTGAATATATTAGATATTTTATTCCAATAAATTTGGACTTGTTTCTTCATCTGTATTCTGTTGTCAACCTTTTCCCCAGGACTGCTTGGCAGAAGCCAGCTCTTCAGCATTCTTTCTAATAATATCTCAAATTATGCAGACTTCCAAAGAAAGCTCTGGGTCATCTGCATATCATTTACTGAGTACAAGATTTTGGATGCAATTCTCTGAGACCATGGCATATGGACTCTAGGACAAATCAACTCAAAGTGGTAGTCATTCTGTTTGAAGTCTGTGTCTGTCTTGGCTCAAAATTCTTTATGTTGAACCTACTAGTTAAAGATTTTAATGCAGCTGTTAACAGTGACTTTACACCCCACTTATCTTTTGTTTTATAAAAATCTGTATATTCATATTTATGTGTCAGACATGGAAATAGCATAACTTGCGAACAGGTTACTATCAACTCAAAATGTGGCGTTGAAGATGGTTACTAATGTAGGACACTTAGCTGAAGCCTGAACCTCAGTTTCATTATATTCTCACAACCCCACAATGTAGGTCAGCAGCCTTCAAGAGGATATAAAACCAAGACACAAAATGTCTTAAATTAAAAATGATCAAAGAGTTTTAGCTGGTGCAAAGATTGAACTGGGCTGTTACTTGCAGGTATGCAGATCAACCCTTTTCATTTTTAAAAATGAATTTTTAACTGAAAATTGCAATAATATAATCTTAATCCAAATAAAATCTGGAAAAATGTCACTGACAAATAATTACACCAAATATGATCAAACAACCCATATCTACCTTGACAACACTTTCTATCTTTGTCATGAACAATGTCAACTTTAGCACTGCCACCATCAAAATGTCACTTTCCACTAGCTCTTCAAATTAATTTAAAACATCAATTATAAAACACTAGACACCTGCAAATCCTCCTTTGTATGACATCTCACCAAGGTATCAGAAGGAGTTCCCACAAATGTCGGTTTTTAGGTTTCAGGGACTTATTATCATCTTTTTGTGTATTTAGAATGATTCTGTCAAAGCTTCAGTGACAGAGACCTTCCAGTTTTCAATGTGTGGTTCACAACTGATCTTGTGTGAATCATTGAACTTTTGTTAGTGTATTTTTGACTGGATACTATAGATGGTGCTTGATTGTGTGTGCTTTGTTCCCTTTTGAGGGGCATTTTTGAGGAAAACATCTTTAAAAGCATAAGAAATCCTAAAAAAAAGAAAAAAGTTAAATGCCTTTATAAACCTAAATTAAATGCAAAGTTTTCAAGTTCTGTTGAAATGTGTTTAAGAATTGCATAATAACAGCCGGTGTGAAGTCTCCAAAAGAGTTTCTAAACAAATGTGTTTGCTGGAAAGACTGAAATTAGTTTAAGTGGGAGAAATGTCAGCAATGTGTTTTTTTTCCCCTCTATGATTAATGGACAGCCAAGTGACGTCTTGAAAGAAAAGAAATGTATTTCTTAACCAAGTTCTGGGCGATAGGGTTCGTCTGCCTCCCTTATTGGAAAATTGGATGTAAGTTGGAAAAAAATGTTCCTTATTATTTATACATGTTATTAGATCAGTCTCAATGATGAACTATTATAGATGTTTACAGCTCAGAGTAACTGTATAATCTAATTAAAACAAAATGAGGTATTTCAGTTCTAAATGTTTTCAAATGGCCAGTGCATGGAACACATGTAACACTTCTGTAACCATTGAAAAACAAGCAAGAACCTTTTTTCTTGCTCTCCTGCTTGACTGAACAGCCTTCTACCTCCTTTCAGACAGCATCAGTATCGTGTGTGCAGGAGTGCTCCAGGTGGACGCTGGTCCGGTCATTCTGATGGGCTCTGACCTGAATGTGCTGTGTCGCTCTGAGAAGGAGCGCTGTGGCAGGCGCTTCTCTGTTCACCTCAACCAGCTGGCCCAGACACCCCTGAAAGTGCTCAACTGTTCTACAGTGTCTCTCCACCTGACCAACATCACCATGCACACAGTGGAGCTCAAATGCATAGTGAGTGAGGATGGCCATGAGCAGATCGTCTGTGGGAAGAGCTTCCAATCTGGCTGTAAGTCACAAAGGCAATAAATTTGCAAAAAGGACATCTTGACATTCCAGGATGTGCAATATAGCCTGTTTCCACAGATCCTCCAGACAAGCCCACCAAATTCAGCTGCTTTGGCCCAAGGGATTCAGAGAACATCAGCTGTAACTGGGACAAGGGGAAGGAAACTCACATACTAACCAGCTACAATGTGACATTTAAAAAGTACGCTTAAAGAAATGCTTCCAGTTCCACATAAGACAGCCCATTTTCAAGCAAGCTTTTGTTATAACTAACAAAAAGTTGCACTCTTTACCCACAGTGAAAACAGAACCTACACTTTTCATCATTGGGGCCAGCATGCAGTACCGCAGCTGCACGTGCCGTGGTCTGTGTTTGGTGTGAACGGCGAGTGCTCTGTGGATGTGAGAGCTTATAATGGACTTGGGGAGTCTGTTTCTGATACGTTTCTACTGATGGCTAAAGATGTAGGTAAGTTCAGTTTTTTTAGCATTAATACTCATCACACCATTGCTGGAGCAATAATGGTCTACTATTCTCCATTTCAGAAATACCCAGCACCCCTAAAATCATCAGCTTGACATTCAAGAAAGGTTCAGCAGTATTGCGTTGGCAGAGTTTTGAGTCATCTGTGGCGCTGGGAAAACTTCACCTCAGATTCACCAGTGGGGGAGTAACATCTTGGGTAAGTTTCAAGCAAGGTGCTGGATACTGAAAAGCATTAAAATCGCCCTATGTCCTTTACTCCAGCAGTTGCTCTGAGATTATAGTAGCTGTGTGAAGAGCACTGTAAGGTGATTCACACCACAAAAGAAGAAGTAGGCAACTGACATACAGGAAGTTTGCACAACTTAGAGCCAGGTGAATATTTCCCAGAAACAGACCTCCTGGAACTAGTATTATAATATTGTCAGATTTCACACATAGGCTATTTCACTCACATGCACTGAGGAATGTATGCTTTGTGCTTTGCTTTAATCTCTGAAAAGTTTTTAGAACTTACAGGTCACTTGAGTCTGATGAACTGAGTGTTTTATACAGGAGGAGAGGAACAGCTCTGACTCCAGTAGACGGGAGATGGTCCTGGATGGTCTAAAGCCTCTAACCCACTATGAGCTCCAGATTCAAGTGTGCACAAGAGAAGAAAGGCCTAAATGCAGCCTGTGGAGTCCGGCAGTACGAAGGATGAGCCCTGGAATCGGTACCATAATCATAATAATCCATTCAGACCAAAAACACCATTTTTTCTGCCTGCTCTATATTGCTGGAATATTTTGTAATTTATTTTTTTGTTCTAATCTGATATTTTAATTGCACAGCACCTTCTAGAAAACTAGATGTATGGCGAATATTTGGAAGCACTCAGGACAAGCATATGCAGAATGTGACTGTGTTGTGGAAGGTAATGGTTTCACTACTTGCCTTACAAGCTGTTGTTACTTTCTATAGAACTAAGTCTGCTTTTCTTGAGTGCACAGCAAACTGTGGATCCAAGCTGATTGTAGTCTAAATTACAGCTTCTGGAATTACCACAAAATCACACTTTACAGAAGAAGTGAGAATTTTACTTCTGTTTTGAAAAATTCACATATGCTGTAAAGTTCAGAAGTTCACTGCATCAAAAAGGGATAGAAAATGTCGCCCTACTTTGCTGCTGTACTTGTGGTCTAACGACGATCTCTGAAGAAAAACACCTAAATTGACCACGTTGCGCCCTCTGGTGGAACACAATACTTTTTTCCTTCTGGTAACTGCAAATGAATGTGATTCTACTTTTTAAACACCGCAAGGGTCAGCAATATTGATATACTGTTCTGTTCAATAACCTCATAAATCACAGACGTGGTCAAAAATGTGAAAAAAAGCTGAAATTACTGATTTTTGTATTTCTCACTGGGCTGTTTCTGCCATTCAGTCGCTAGCTTTTGAAGATTACAGTGGGGTGATGGTGTGCTACAAGATTACATATGAACAGCGTGGTCAGAAGAAGGAGGTTACCTGTGCAGCTGACGTCACACAGTGCACCATACAGCTGCCATGGGGAGTGAGGACCCTTCATGTTGCTGCAGTCACATCTTCGGGAACCTCTCTGCCATCAAAACTGACCCTCACGCACACAGGTGACTGCTTGTCCATGTAATGAAGACAGTAGAGTATTTTACTTGAATGGCGAGAGTATAATCCTACTTAAAGGGGTCTGTATAATTAACAGGATTAAACCAAGTGTTCTATTTACATGCCATCAAGCAATACTTAGTGCATTATAGTGTACTAGTCACTGAGGTTTCATTCTCTGCAGATTTGCCGGGTCCGCAGGTGTCACACCTTGCTCCTGCAGGTAACAACAGTGTGTTCTTAACATGGGCTGAGCAAACTGTCTTGTCTGAGTCAGTAGTCTGCTATATAGTCCAGTGGCAGAGCACATCTCTGGACCTGCAATGGAAGAGATTACCTGCTGGACGAAACTTTACATACATTGAAGGTGAGAAAACAAAACTATGAATGAAGTACATGCATCCCTCTATTTATGTGATCCCTATTTATGCATTTTTTACTAGATTGTGATTCGGTTTTTAATACCATTACTCCCTTCTGCTCATACAACACTCTCCAGGCAAAAAAGGCTTAAAAAAGTCCAACATCACAATTTTATCCATGCATGTAAAAATGTTAAAAAAAAAAACTCCATACTCCGCGTGGGTATGTGTGTGTGTGTTGTGCTGCATGTGCTACAAGATGTTTTATAGTATTTTTGTGATATTTGGGAAAGTTGGTTTAGGGGCTTTTGGATGGGGTGGGAAGCATCATTATTTTTCCTATAAGAAATACTGGAAATGGCGGTCTCAATCCACCTGTTTTCAATTTACACAGAACCAATTAGTCATGTAAACTGAGGGAAGACCGTATGTAGTAATATATAGTATGCATTTAAGAGCAAGGAACAGTGAAAATACTAAATCAGTACCTATTGGATGTTACAGGTTTGAAGCCTGGCATCAGGTTTAATGTGTCCTTGTACAGAATAACTTCAAGCGGTTCTTCTGATCCTGTGTCTGTCCTGGTATATTCTAAGGAGGAGCGTAAGTTCAGCAGTGATTGACTGCAATGAAATGCATAGTATCCATTGAGCTTCATGTTACAAGCTGCAGTGTCTGCTAAAATCTATCAAACAGCACAGTTAGATTCCTTAAATTCCTACAACCTGCACTCTTTTCCAGCACCACTTTCTGGGCCCAAAGTGTCAATCAGGCAAGTTGAAGAGAGCCGCATACTGATCCATTGGGAAGAGCTGGACCTGGACCAGCAGAGAGGCTTCATTACAAATTACACTTTGCACATGAGGAAGTGCAACAGTGTGCAACACCTTCAAAAGGGTGAGAAAACAGAAGATGGCTCTATGTCACAGGTTCTTTTCTGTTTCACAGAGAAGGAGACAGATGAGAAGGGTGAACACAGTCACACTGTATTTTCTTAGTCAAATGAATCACTCGGAATGCTTCAGTCTCTACATACTGGTACATACTACAACCTGTCAAAACCTAAAAAAGGATTTTTATTATTTACTGAAACTGTACATTTTCGTTACAGAGACTCAGTCCTTATTTTTAATCATCAGAGAAGTGAAATGCAGCAAAGTATTATTTTGCTGTATGGGTTTATGTTCTTAAATGCTGCAGCATTCAGCAAAGCTCCACTTGTTGACTCAAAGACCCAGCATTACCAAAAGACTGCAGATCTGTTACTCCATAAACCGTATACTGGTTAAGACTTGATCCTATTTTTGCAAAGATGTAGTCTTAAGGTCTTTATATAAACAACTAGATAATCATTGGTGCTAGAGACCTGCTGATGGGTACAACATGGTCAGAATTTATCTTGTTTTCTCACAATTTATATTCTTTAAAGACTGCATCACCTACTGTAAATTATATGCATTTTTTGGATAGCATGCTGTTCATGGGGCTCACAGTCCCTTAATAGTCACAATAGTCTCTTAGGTTCAGAGAAAAATAATTCCATTAAAATATGAAGTGATGTATGACAAGTGGGGAAAATAACGGCTTTGAATAACAAGGTTTGTTGGTGATGAGATCTGCACTGAGCTGGGTCACAGACACTGAGGGAATCTATAATTAACCCAACAGGAAGGAAAGACAGCAACAGAACATCAACAAGTTTTGAACACAGTGCATGCAAGTTCAGTTATGTTCATAAATGTTTTTTAACAAGCCACTCATGTTCATATTCACAAGTATCATACTTTATGAAGCTTATCATAGGACTTAGATATTTAGAAAGGCACATTACTTATTGTACAGTTAACTTAGTTCCTAAACACCAATCTCCCTCAGTGTTCTATGGAACATCAGTACATTTTGGGTCCTCTGCTTATGAACACAACTGGAACCAGATGCAAAATCATTTTTTACACCGTCAAAATCAATAGGTGCAGCATTGCAAATGCCCACAGCCTCCCACTGAAGACGAGGCGCAACTTGGACAGAGGTTATTGAAAATTAGTGAAATTAAGAATTTGTTGACTGACTGGATCATCTCATATGCATGTCCAGTGTTTGTCAGCTTCTGCCCACTTTCAGCTCTCTTTATTATACACATAACAATATATTTTCACAATGAGATCTTAATATAGATGTTGCTCAAACGATTTAAGTTTAAGTACAAATTTTGAATGTACCAAATTAAAATTATTTGCAACTTTTTTTAGATTAACATTTTTAGAAACTTCCAGCTACATTAAAACTAATATAAACTGATTGAAAATAAAAATAGTTTCTCTTCTCAAAGCCATACTCAGTGTTGATGTCTGACAGAATCATCCTATAAACATGTTTTGACACCAGTTTTCCTCAGTGAGGGTGGAGTTGTCAGAAAGGGAGCATTGGGCTCAGTGATTTCTAGGATGGCAAAGTTCCATCCCATCGCTGCCACCAAACACAGGAATAGAGTTTTAATGCTGGTACGTGATACGGACTGAAATATTTACAGTATTCACAATCTAGGCTGTCCCACATGTGCAGTGATTCTTATTTTGTTACTGATTGCCAACATTCTGAAACACCAAACACAAGCTGTAAACACAGTTGAAAAGAGTTGAATGATGGCAGTTAAACACACCTGTTGTTTCTCGGTTCTGCCAACTAACATTAGTGAGCATAAAGTCAGTTGGCTTTTACTTCACAACGCAAAGAAATTTAAGAAAAGTGCAAAGGAAATACGTCTCAAACAGCACAACCTAACCTGTTCTTTCAGTGACTCTGGATGGGTCTCAATCTGGACAAATGTGGCTGGACAGGCCAGTCTCTAGCTTCAGCCTTCATATCTCTGCTTCAAACTCAGCTGGAGAGGGCCCAGTAGGAGTTGGGGTCCTCTGTCATCTCCAAAGCTCCCCAGGTCATCTCCAGAATACTCTTGAAGGTCAGCAAAGTGCCCCCACCATTCTGTCAATGAATATTTGACATAAATTCCGTGGCCTCATGTGCTTGGATTATGTCTTTCTTTGCCCACAGTGATTCCTATACATACACTTATGAGAATAAGCATTGGTGTACAGACTCACAGTCCACCACTGTTCCTTTGCTTTTATCCACAGCCTGAATTAATTTCCACCAACTGTACATGTTAGCATGTATCCATATCATTATCATGATGATTATGATCCCCCAACCAAACTTGCTTCAAATGTTACAATCTGCTCAATGAATTTTTTTCTTAAAGACTGTGACCCTGATGAAAGGATTTCTTAGATAACAGTGAAAGCCTTGTAACCTTGTACTTCTCTATATCAGATTACAGCTATTGATTCGTTCTAAGTCCTTTTAAAAACAAGTACATTCATTGTATTACTGCTATTGTGAAATTAATACTTTTTTGGGTTCTTGCACTACAGTGTGATTTACTCTTTTTCTGCAGATGGCTTAAATGTTAAAATCTGTCTTGGCATCACCATCCCTCTATTCCTTGTGGCAAACACGATGTACTGGAAATGCTTAAGAAGAAGGTAATTCTTTTTTAAATAAATGTTATAAGTAAATGTTTCTCTAGTACTGCTGTTTTTCACACAATGACCAATGTATCAGCAACATTCTATCACAGTATTGTAAGAGATTAATGGTTTAATCAAAGCACCAATATGTCACCAATAATATGTAAGATAGTAAATAAAAAGTAAAGCAGTTTTGACAGAACAAAACAATGATCGTACAACCACTGACTATTTTCTGCTTTCCTCACTTGTGATATGTACAAGTTATTTGCTATGTGGTTATTAGCATTATTTATGTTATAACTACTTTTCACCTCACAGGCTTAAAATAATGTGCATAAATCTTGGACCTCAGTGGCTTTTTGAAAAATTTCCCAAAGTTGAAAACAGCAGTGTGACCAAACTCTTGCAGGTAAACAAATAATTTGAAATGAAAACAGGAAAAACTTGTATCTTTACCATTCAATACTAATCAGTGTGCAAAGGCGGAGAGATGCATGTTCTAGTTCCTTCTGTGCCATCTATGATGAGGAGGACCAAACAGCACAAATTTCCTTCTTTTGAGGAGATGAAATGGTGTAAGAATAACTGAACATAGCTATGCAGTAAAATTCCAACTGTTATTACAAGTTACATGCAACATTTTGTAAGCTTTTCAGAGGGAGTACTGCTTGTAATATCAAATTTTTTATTCATAGGAAAAGGAGAGAAGTTATTCTAATTCTTCCTGGTCATTGGTATACAGCGACCCACCCATCACACCTGTGGAGGACACACCAGAACCTGAGCAGACTGGCTTGCCCAGCACTGTTGCCAGGGAAAACAGTGCCGATGAAGGAGTTGCTAAGACAGCATTAATGGACCTGCGAGCAAATGTGCTTTTGGAGCAGGACTCTGGATATAAACCACAAATTACCCCATTTGATCCAGAGGAAGATATTCTAGAACCAGAAGACAGTCTTATCCTAATCTATGACACAGAGGTTACTGAGTTCTGGAGAAACTGGCCCTGGGATATAAATGAGGACAAGTACAGCCCAGATCTGAGCATCAGGCCCATCTTCAGTCCCCACAATAAGAGGGCCCTAGTCCCTAGACAAGAAGGCCTAGTGGACTTCAACAGCTTTGTGAAACAAACAACATATGGACAGACACTGCTGCCAGATGATCCGGTGAGCTGCCTGATGGGTCTTAGGCTGGAACCGATAGAGTCCAGCTCCAATTTTCCTCAAGGAGTATCTGGCATAGAAAACCACAGCTGAAATATAACCAGAACTGGGGATACTGGAGAGATCTTTGGCTGCACGTGTGACCTAATGGAACCTAAAGAAACAACATATATTTTGCACCAAAACTAAGGATATCTTCTTAGTCCACTAAATGCCATTGTATAAATACTATTTTTAGCATTAGCCCTATTTTAAATGGCAGGGTTATTAAATAATCATACATAATGACTGCTTTAGCATTTATGTCACATTTCCCAGCACTGGAATGTGCATATTATCAGTAGTGGAACCTGAAAACTTGTTTATGAAACATTTTTCTGTTGTGACATTTTCGTACTATTTTCATATGATTGTATGCCAATAATGAAAAGACAGCCACTTATTCACGTTTTTGGTAGTCCTGTTGACAAACGTGCAAAACCACTAACACTCTAAAAAGGCTGTTGTACTGTATACAAGATCAGTTCATTATTATTATGTACTCAAAAAAGATTGGATACAATATCCCATCATGTCCTATTGGATCTGAAACATCGGCTGTATACCAGCATTGAAGGCATTATTTATTTAGTAACCTGTGTCTCAAGTGACAGACACTTCTCCTCTAAAACATAGCTGGACAACTTAGAGCTAGATAAGGAACATTCAACTGAGAACAATGCCTTCATTCACAAAAACAGTGTTTCACCTTAGCTGGGATTGCTGGAAAAAATGCAGTGAAACTCGAAGGTTTTTTTTTCCTGGAAAGAATTGATCCTTGCCATTCTGCCAAGTGTGTGCATACTGCGGTCTTTCCACAATGTTTAATTTTTATGCTTTCTAGCAAAAGCTCTCTGGCATATCTGGAGAGGAAACCTTTATTTGCATTGTTATGACTCATTGATCCAAAATGCTAGTTTCTAGCAACCATTCTTTTCATTTCATTTCAGTTCAATTTTTTTATATATAGTGCTAATCTCAACAGGACACAGAGGACTGAACAAAGGACCTTTTCACAGCATTTTTGTAGCTATGTGTACACAGCACGTGTGTTTTCATAGCTCCCTGAAAAAAACCCCTCTCACTTCCTCTTAGACTGATCAAATTTTAGGTAAGGTACGATCATTAGCCCTGTCAAACATGCTGCTATTGAAGCCCTTAAATACAGGTAACCATTAATGGTTCATGCATTTAATTAAGAAAAATCTGAAACATCTGAAATGTCACAGGTTTATAATTATTCTATAATTTATGCTACAACAAAATTTGAAGATGAGCAACATTTTTTTACTATACCTAAGTGTAGTAATATATAGCATTTTTGCACTTTTTCAACTAAAATGGTTACTGTGTATAGATACATGATGCACCAAATTGTTATATCAAATTGAGTGTATTAAAACAATCGTATCTCAAATGATTTCATTATGTTTGTCAAGAATGGCACTACTGTATTTTCAATAGAAGACTTTAATTACTTCATCAAATATCCACCTTAATAAGTAATTCAATTTTCAGTGGCAGGCTATGTGCTGTATGTATTGGCACATGCAGGCAAACACACATCTTCTCCATGGAAGAACAAGCAAGAGATCAAGCTCCGGAAATGACTATAAATTTTGAAACAAGCACTCAGTGAACTCTTAAGTTCCCAACAACACTTGAAAAATATCATGTTTATTCATAGAATGAATGCAATATTGATAGCACTAGTTTTTCTAAATAAAAATATGTAAGAAAAGTATTTCTTACATATTATGACTGCTTGTTTACCTATTTATATGGCTGGACATTTTACAGGAGAAATGTAGGCTATGGGTACAACAGAAGGGCCACTCCTGGGACATAAACCTGAGTGTTACATGTAGCATCACTGTGCTACACAAATGTGTAAGGCAGAGTAGCAGATAGAATATAGACAAAGTTATAAACTTAGCTTAAAGGATACTTCTTACTATCCCAGGGAGTGCCTTACTTTGGTGCTGCTGAGCAAAGGAATCTGTTGTTGTACCCTTTAACTGTTATAAATGGATACATGTACAACTATATAAGTTACTGTGAATTTAAAAATCTGCAAAGAAAGCAAATCTCTATCTTTTAAGCTCAGTGTCCATCTCTCGGTCTGTTTGTTTTTTATGCTTTGTTTTTCAAGCCACAGACTTAAAATTTGGCACACAGATACTTCTCACCCTAAGGGAGAGAAGAGGCACCCATTACAGTGCTCTCCAGTACCTTCTGAAAAAAGTCACCCTGGCAGTCCGTACCATGGTTTGGTACAGACTTTCACTTTGGCAATTTGAAAGTTCCCAGTTTGAATCACTGGTTCTGCATTTAACCCTGAACTGATACAGTTAGGATATCCTTCAGTGTACTGCAAATGGGTAAATTATTGTTTGTTGACACATTTATATTCAGTGACCATTTGTGCAATGGCTATTCAAAGCCTGTCCCAGAAGCACAGGGTTTGAGGCAAACTACACCTTGGATGGAGCACCAGCCAACTGCAGGACAGCATACATAGTCACAAAATAGGGGCAATTTCAGGGTCACTAATTAATCTGAAACGTCTATCCTTAACTCAACCCATGCATGAACATACCACCTAAGTCTTATGGGGTTCCAGCATTTACATGCTGCTCACCATTGTACAGTATTCACCCCCTTGGCCTTCTTAATGTTTTATTGTTTTATGACATTAAATTGTAATAAATTTTGATCAATTTGCAGAGATTTGTTTTCACTTTGACATTGACTTGTCTTTTTCTGATGATCAGTGTCAAAAACCTAATTAAATCTACTGTGATTCAATGCTGTAAAAAACTAAAACTTAAAGTCCAAGGGGGGTGAATACTTTTTATAGCCACTGTAAATTGAGCCACTGCCTTGAACAAAAGCATTAGCTTAATGACAATTCACATAATAGCATTCATAATGATTTGATATCACACCTTGTCCATATTGCCCTCGCACCATACATTGCCTCTGCATTCTATTGACGGACAGACATATGGGTATGTCAGCTGTTAATTATCTGTTCAAAGTGCCGTGAAAAGGTCAGATTTCCCCCATTATTGCATAGCTGTCACATTGAATGGTTTCACATAGCCAAAATGTAATATTAAAACCCAATTAAACACCTAACACACTTTATCCAAATTATTACTTAATTTATTTAACACCCATACCAAACAAGTAAAAAAGTAACTGTCCGCTTAAACTTAATAACTGGTTGCAAAAATTTTAGAAATGTGAAAAATATAATTTAAAAACTCTTATTCTGTTTCTTCTTAAATATCACATTTAGTATAAAGATATGAACCCAACCTTATAATTTGTGCAGTTCTTATGGCTGTGCAGTGCAGACAGTCATACTGAGGCTCTGTGCTATGGGAGAGAGACAGTCCACTGAGAGGGAAGTGAGAAGTGAGCTCATACTCACAGGTCACCAGCCCAGTCTCACTTCCACTTTAGTAGGTGAAAGAGACAGTGCCGTACACACACGCACACTTACTTACACACACTCCTGTAAGCTCTGAGTGCTGGGAACGACTGCTGCACACTGAAGGGGACAGTGAGAGGGGAGCAACAGGTCACAGTAAGTATGTGTGTTGGCACTGGGCAGCTGGCACCTTGGTAAGTCTCTGTCCACTGTCTACTTCTCTGTGCACCTGCTGCACTGTTTCCATTACCTTGAAGAGGAAAATCACAAACAACCTGTGTAACCAAGTTGAGTGCTGTTGTCACTCTTAGATTTAGTGAAAATTTATGGGAAAAGGTGTGTAAAAATGACTAGGGTGTATAGAGATTTCTCACTGTTATGGGTTTACTTTACTTTTTTCTGGTTACACACAAGTTCTTTGTCCCAGAACTTGAGAAACATGTGAAAGTAGATGGTTATCTTAATACCAGACAAGGTTTCACTGGTTTTACTCAGTTTACCGTCTGTCGATGGTGCTCTCGGGGAATTAAAGTGATTTAATACAAGCTACAGCGACAGCTCACATATAGTCTCCAGCCATCCATGCATACATCCATCCACTGTCGTTAACTGCTTCATCCTGAGCAAGAGGAAACGTAACAAAAGAAAAACTGTAGTCTAAAGACGCATTTTGCCGTCAATTAGCTCACACCTTTACCGAAGATGACTTAAAATGTTATATTGTTATTACCTTTACTAGGACTTATGTACTTATAACGGGAAAGCATTATGGCTGTATCAACTCAGCTTAAGCACCTTGACCGAGGGCGCTACCGCTTGAGTAGGATCCGCACTGGTAACCTTCCGATATCAAAGTTACATGCTGAAATAGGACATTGCTTACATTACGTTACAGAAAGTCTGTCTCCGTTTTCCTTACCAGCGGGGATATGGCCACATTCCAGAAGATGAAGCAATAATGGCGGATTAGGGCGAGACCCCTGGAGGACCGATGCCTATTATCCCCGGTGTGAGCGCGCGCCTCGTCCTCGTCACAGTGCTGCGGTGCGCGGTGATCGCAGGTAATCCGCGCGGAGCGGCTGGCGCGCGCCTAACACGCGCTGTTCGGCTTATAACGTTTGTTCTTGCAAAAAGGTTATTGCCATCTTAAATTTTGTGTCTGCGTCTGACCTGTGCTCTTACATACTTGGCTGGAAAATGTACCTTATTACTGTGGCCCACACGGGAAGCTCGGACCCCCTCACACTCCCAGTACAACATCCGATCCGCATTATTAAAGCGTTGCATGTTGGAAAATTTGACCACCTTCTAGAACTTCTTAGTGCAGCAGTATATTGTAACATTTTGCGCTTCTGCGGTATCTAACTGTATGTGTATTCATACTGGCTTTCTCTGTGATGTGACCCAGTTCTGTTGTCTATTATGGAATAAAAAGGTTAAAAAGTAAGACATAATTACTGTCAGTTTATTCAACCTCATATCTCAGCGCCTCCTGTAGATTCCAACTGTAAAAGAAAAAAACACTCTACCCCTTACCATGTAGTCTGCGAATTTGCTTTTTAAGTAAAACATGAAAACAATAATAGGTAGACAAATAATGAGGCGACTTTGGCTTTGAACACCTTGAAGCGCCAATTAAACAGTATTACATGCTTATATGATAGTTTTTCACTTTACGTTTGTGCGAACTTATTAGTTTGTACTAATTTTCAGCACAAAAGCCGTGTTTCACGGTGTCGGACGCGGGTTCAGTGGTCCGGCTCGGCTCCTCAGTTACAGTGTACTGCGTCTTCAAGGAGCACTGCAGAAAGTCAATGTACGTGGACCGGAAGCCGCTGTACGAAGCGCGGGTTCAAAACGCCACAAGCATTGCCGTGCGCGTGAGCGAGATCCGGGAGAACCACACGTACACGTGCAAGTGCGACTGCTGCTCGGAACCCTGCGGGCTGGACCTGCTAGCGGGAAGTGAGTAGCGCGTCTTCAACTCCTCAGCCGGTTTTCTTACAAGATATTAACTTCAACTGAATTACGAGTCTTAACTTTCTGTTTCTACGAGTCTCTATATATAAATAATAATTTAAAAAACAAAGGAAACGTATGGTTTCATTATTAGTTGACAACCAGACTGTCGTACATTATCTATTTTGCGTGGCATTGTCAGAATTCTGAGATGAATGAAAATTATATTTTCAAGTATTTTGGCACTCGTTTGTCAAATACTGTATATAGTATCAGTCCCCGTGTAAGTAAATCCGGGCAACTTGGTCAATTCTGGTATAGGATGAAGTGAATGGAAGAAGCAAAGTAACCCAAATGTTCCCTGTGTTTGCCTTATAGATCCACCAGATGTTCCCTATGAATTAAACTGCATCCAGAAAGGAGAATTTGGGAATATAACATGTACATGGAGAAGTGGAAGAGAAACATACATTGGAACCTTATCAAAGTTATGGTGGGTTTCAAGAACCAAATATTAAGAAGGCAATATTTTAGATGGCAATTTTACCAGCAAACCATGATAAGGGTAAACTGGGTTGGCCCTATTCTGAATAATTTCCATTACTCTCACTGAGGTTACAAAGCTGAAGAAACTGGAAAATACATGAACCAGTCCAGGCATTATGACTCGCATCATTGCAGGGTTAAGGTAAACGGTGACAATGGAAAAGCAGTCTCCTTTCCTGGCTCTGGCTCCGTGACGTTCCCCATGTTTGGGCTGCAGTCCCATTACTCTGTTTGGATCAACGCATCAAACAAACTGGGAACTGCAGTCTCTTCCACTTTGAACTTCACACTCAACGATATAGGTACGTGCAACTGACCAAAGACCCAGTGGCAAAATGATATTTTGAGACTGTTAGATCACCCTAATACTATTACTGTTACCTTTTTATTCTAATTTTGTTTCAATTTGCATACAAACTAATTTTATAATTAAATATTCATTTAGCTGACACCCCTCCAAAGCAAAGTTTGTATATTAAGATACACACAGTATTGTACTTGAGAAATATGAGTAATATTCACAGACCAATTCACCGTCAGTACCTTTGCTCTATGGTGCTCCTTCAGGAGAAGAGGCCTGACACCACATCCTTAGAGTGCAAGAGAGTGATGCCAACCACTACACTACCTGGTGCCCTGTCGTTTGTCACTTGTGGACTCATCTAACCTTTGCTGTATCCTTTCTTTTCTTGTGTCTGGTGTGTTTTTAGTAAAGCCAGTGCCCCCAAACATCGTGCGAGTCCACTGTTCCTCTCAGCAGTGTGTCCTGTACTGGGCCAATGAAACCATCGGACAGCTGCTGCAGGTTCGACACCGACCATGGCATGGAAACTGGACCCACCCCTTTATGGTAACCCCAGTGCACCTTGCAGGAAAAGGAAAGAAGAAAAAATTTGAGAAATAAAAGACAACATATGTTTTTGTAATTAAACATGAAAATGATCAGGCCATGCTGGATCAAATTTGTCATGTTTTGGCTTTAAACTGTTGTTTGCACCATTGTTTTTCTGATCACTAAATATAAACCTTAACTGAGAGTTTGTGGGCTATAAAAAGCAGAACTAACTACACAGCTAATGTGTTTATTTTCAACAATGTACCACGTGCCATTAAAAAAAACCCTTTCCTCACCTTATGGAGTTAAATAGTTTGGTGAAATCAAACCCTATGAAATGTTCCAATTAATATTATTTTTTACAAAAAAACATTATCAGTTCCTTCATGAAAAAATGGTAATCAAAAATTTTAAGAGTACCAGAATAAAGGATACATTTATGCATGAAAATGATGTCAACATTTTTCAACATTTCTAACAAAAAATTATTCTAGCTTTTCTTTGAATGTTATATGATATTTCCATTCATTCATTATCAATAACCACTTATTCACTTCAGGGCTGCAGTTGTCTAGAGTTTAACCTGCAAGCACAAGGTGTGAGACAAATTGCACGGTTCAAAGGACAGAGACAGCTTGAAAGTTTGACTCAAAAGTGTTCTTGACAGAAGTTAATTTTCCAAGATCACTGACTATGTGACTCTGAAGAGGCATTGTGCCGTTAGGGGTGTGTGTAGTGTTACAAATAAATGTATGAGGCTAGATCACCTTCACTTGATAGTGTTAAAGCATTATTTACACTTGTATAAGGGTATTCATTGTTAAAACTTCACATGATTGTGGCATGAATTTGTTTTGCCTTAGCACAAAGGAAGTAGTTATAGTGCCCTCATCTCCCTTTATTTAATCCTTCCCCAACAATGTAGGGCACCGGACCCAGAGGAGCTCACCAGACAGCACATACCTACCTGAGAGAATCTGTATCCTACACCATGTCAAGTACCTTACTGTTATCTCTCACCAGTCACCTTTTCTGTAAATAAAACTAATAAACACACGTTTCACTTTTACACCTTGTTCTCCTAAAGAACCTGGCATGTCACAATGATTTAAGTGACTAAGTTAACAGGTATATGTTTATAAGTCATTTCTGAGACTTGAACAGTTCAGTTTTGAATCACACTCTTACCGTAATATACAGTAGTTAAGGTACTTAAACTGAATTGCTCCAATAAAATTTGCCCTGCTGTGTAAATGGTAACTAACTGCATAATGTATGTTGCATTAGATTAGATAAAGGAGTAGCAGTGTTGAATCTGCTGTTTCAGTTGAAATACTAGATTGACATTAATTGATGGTTGTACAGGTATCTGCCTACTTTAAATGTAATATGTTCCTAGAAGAGTAATTACCATTAAAGTGCAAACGTGAACCGTACTGTGAAAATTCCCCCACGCTCAAAAATTGTTACTTATAAATGCAAAAAAAATAGCCTTGTGTTTGGTCATAACTCAGTAAAAGGTATTAAATAATTCCACTCATTAAGTCAAAGACTTGTAACTAAAGAAACACCTGTAGATGGTTGTGATAGGAGGTTGTTCTTGCATGAGACCTTGCAAAGCATAATTAAGATCCTATACTTAGATAAATGAATTTATTGTGGAATGTATTGGGTAGTTTTATTATTTTTGTTTACTTTGTTGTTGTACCGAAACACTGCACTAAACTGATAACTGAGAACAGGAGTTGTGTTTTAGAAATCACCTGTGGAGGGTTGACTGCTTATTTTCTGTTGTACCATTGTCAGTATTGTGCACATGGAAGTAGAATGACTATATCGTCCTTGAAAAAGTGTGTGGGTGTGCGTGTGTGCGTGTGCGTGTGCGTGTGTGTGCGTGTGTGTGTGTGCACACAAACGCACACACACGCACACACACATTTAAGCTGTTATAGCAGTTTTTCCATTATGTAAGGGATGCATGTACAGCATTGAGAATAAATATTGACTTGTAAACTTACTTAAAGAAGCACCTTTAATTTATTTTGACAGGAGACTCTTGTCTCTTAACAGGGAAACACACAGAGGAATCACAATATCTCTGGTCTACAGCCCTTCACTAAGTATGAATTCCAAGCCAGATGCAAGCTGAGTCCTAACAGAGGACTGTGGAGTGAATGGAGTAGTGGCACATCTAGCAGCACCGATGAAGAAGGTATCTGTATATCTCATGCTTTGATGTGGGATCAACATTCGTCACTTACTTGTCAAACTGTAAGGGTGGGGACTGGTAGAAAAGAAAGAAAAATAAACTGAACAGTGGAAAAAACTTTATCATACCAGAAGCAAAGAGTGAAAAATTGTGTTTATGATAACTGTTTAAACTGTTTAAACTCATTTAGCTGAAACTAATTAATTCAGCATTTACAGTTTCTATTGTATTTTTTATTATTTTAAGATGAACTGTAAATAAAAATGCACTACTGCCATCAGAAATAGAGTTGTATTACTTTTTCAAAAGGATTCAGACTGGTTCTTGTCAGTTTAGTGGTGCAGTATGGATAGTTTGTCTTGTGAGTGTTTAAGGCAAGATATCTGATGTCACATGTCCCCGAACAACTCCTAATGCAGTCTGCTGAGTACTTGTGGTTTTTTGGTATCAAAAATAAAACTCAAGTTTGTATGACATGCATCTAGAGTACTAATATCATGGGTTAAACCCCCTAAAAGACAAATGGTTTACAAGGTTTTAATATCATGGAATCCCCTAAAAACATTTGGAACATTTCTGTAGATAAGGGGGAGATCTATTTTTTACAAATATGCATAATGACTTTGGCTGTGCCTTACAAAGTTGCAGCAGCACCAAGAGCAGAGTTGAAAGCATCTTCAATGACTTTGCTGCGAACTTACCACAAGCCAAAATTCTTATGAACATGTCTCAGGTCAATGCCTCATGCATACACGTCGAGTTTGCGTGGGCTACAGTTGCTTGTTTTTAACACAGTGTGGGCGATATGACTGTACATTAAAACAGGAATTGTACACTACAATTCAACAAACATTGCATAACTGCACCTCACTTGCAGATACCTTTATAAAATGGATTAAAGAATTACTATAGAGATTATAAAGTGCTTTCTGCTGCTGCCTCAAACTGCCAGCTTCTTGTGTTTATTTGTAACTGTTTCTTTGTTTGAGTTTTGAAGGTATGATTCTTTACAGTGACATCTCACCTCAGTGTGGTTTAGGGTGACTGGTTGTTGCTCTGTGTTTAATGAGCTGAAAAATTTGTCTCAGAATGGTGGATTGTTCTGACATCTTTTTAGCACCACAGTCAAATCTAGGAGCATCAATGATCAAGCACACTGAGTTATGGGTCAAAAAGGCTTGGCAACCTTACAAGAGCAGAGTCTTAGTGATTTGTGTGTGTTTCTCTGTTGCAGCACCACTTACTAATCTGGACGTTTGGTACATTGAGAAATCTGGGGGGTCCGAAGAGAAGTTAATTACTGTTCTGTGGAAGGCAAGTACTTTATACATTCAGACCTATTGACATCTGATGTTGGTATGCGATGACTGAGCAAAATAAATTATTGTACTTTGCAATAAATACCAGATGAACCTCAGAATAATTAGGACTTAAGACTTTGTGTTAAATGTTCTGAATGACATTCCTGCAACTCTGCCAGCAAGTCACACAACCTGCAAAGTACAGTGCAACAATTCACAATAGTGGGAAAAACTCATTTTGAAATATTTGTCACTGATGTGTATTGTTTGTAGGGGGTGGGGTAACACATTTGTACCCACAATCAAAAACTTGCTTTTTTGAGGCACTCATCCAATGATCCCCTGTGAGCTAAATGTCAAACCAACCATAGTCACTCAGAGCTGCCCATCCTCTGAAGGGGAGTAACAGCATCATCACCAATTGTGTGATAATGAAACCAAAGCAGAACTGTCAAAAGTTTCAGTTTGCCCTAAGAGAAAGAAATGAAGACCTGCTTAGAAGAAATGAATGAGGCCACACCCCTCATGGTCTGCTCCAAGGGGTGGCATGGCAGGGCTTGGTGTAGCAGGGGTGTCACAGATCCTGGCCTGTATGTTTAGGATGTGACTTCAAATCTGGCTCAGTGTGTGAAATTTCAATGTTATCACTGTTTTCATAAGGGTTTCTTCCCACAATCCAAAGGCATGTATTTCAGGTCGAATTAGCAATGCTGAATTGCCTGTAATATGCGGTCATGTTTGGGTTTGTGTGAAAGTGAGCAAGTATGTGTGTGCAATTGTCCTCTATTGGACTAGTACACCAGAATGTACCCTCCCTCATGTCCTGTCTTTCCAGGATAGCCTCTGGACCACTGCAACCCTGCACTGAACAAGCAGTTATTGGTGATGGATGGATGTACAGTACTGTGCAAAAGTCTTAGGCACCTGTGGGGAAAATGCTATAAAGCGAGGATGGTTCCAAAAATAATGCCATGAATACTAATACTAATAAACCTTCTAAAAAGTGCAGTTGACAAAAAAACCTCAGTCAAATATTTGGTGTGACCACCCTTTGCCTTTAAAACAGCATCAATTCTCCTATGCAAACTTGCATGCATTTAAGGTAGTGGTTGGTAGGTTCTTTCAAACATCGAGGAACTGGCCACAGTTCTTCTGCAGACTTTGACTGTCTCTGCATGTCCTCCCAGACTGACTTGATCATGTTGAGATGAGGGCTCTGTGGGGACCATACCATGTGTTGCAGGATTCCTTCTTTTTGCTCAAGATAGTTCTGTATGACTGAGATTGGCTGTTTGAGGTCATTCTCAGGCTGCAGAATGAATTTGGGACCAATCAGAAACCTCCCTGATGGTAGATAAGAATCTACCTGTACTTCTCAACAGACATTGAAGTTGCATCTCTAAGACTTTTGCACAGTACTGTATATAAGACAGGGGNATCAGAAACGTCTCTGATGGTAGATAAGAATCTACCTGTACTTCTCAAAAGACATTGAAGTTGCATGCCTAAGACTTTTGCACAATACTGTATTCCTAAAGCCTTTTGTTCTCAAACAGTTCCGGTTCTGCCTCAGAATTTCCAGAGTTGTACAGCATGTCTTCAGATTTCTGATCATAATTTTTAGAATTATTCATTTTGACTATTTGGACATCAGTAACAGATATGAAGATTATTGTTATTTAGATTCATTTTCTGTAGTATTTCTGAATGCTGCATACACAAGCTCACTATATTTTCTCACATTCACGGCCTACAGGAGCTCAGTGATTCTGAAGCAAGAGGGAGAATCCTGGGGTATGAGGTCACAGTTGAGGACACTGTGGGAGGGAGAGTTAGAAAGTACACCACAAACAGCAGCACTGGCCTTTCTGTCACCTGCACCTCCTGCAGCATCACTGTGATTGCATACAACAAAAAGGGCTGCTCCCCCCCAGCTGGCTTTGCCGTGTCCCACCAAAGAGGTAATGAATCTTTGCTTTGCTTTCTAATTCATTTGCAATATTTGAGATTTTATCTATGAATTGAAAGTTATCTCCAATGCTGTATGAAATTATGATGCGTCTATACATCAGTGGGTTTTTATGGATCTTCATCCTTTGCATTTCTTCTAGTTTGGCCACGACAGTAGCAGTGCTAATAGTTTGTTGTGTCATTGTGTCTTGGTAGCTCAACCTCCTCAGAACCTGGTCTGGCGACCCTTCAGTAACCACAGCATTGCCATCTTCTGGAAGGAACCTGCCACTGCCAAAAGGGTGAAGGTGTACCTGGTAGAGTGGCAGCCAGCTCAGGGAAGTATGGGGGGCCTCCGGTGGAAAAGGATAGCTCCGGACCAGCTGAGCACTGTCATCACAGGTGAGTGCATTATGCCAGCTAGCTCCAGTCCTGGAAGGTGAACATGAAGATCTCATGTAAAACTACAGATTAATTTTTCCACATTTGCTTTGAAGAAAACATTCAGCCATTCAAGTGCTACAAGGTTGCTGTCCATGCCTTGTATGAGCAAGTGACTGGGAGGGCAAACTTCACAGAAGCATACTCCTGGCAGTCAGGTAAGAGATGTAAGGGTCAGGTACTTAATTTTGGAAAGAGTAGTCCTTTTCAATCTGTCCTTAACCAGATGCTAGAGACTGGACTGATCTGGTCTGTAATGTGCAGCCCCGACATTGGGTCCAACCCCCAACATAGAGGTAAACGGCAACAGTGTGACTGTAACCTGGAGCTGGATCTCTTGGGAACATCAGAGAGGCTGCCTGGAGAGCTACACCATCTACGTCACCAGGGCAAGAAAGAAAACAAAACAATATGGTGAGAGGGATTGTCTAATGGGGCAACGGACTGCCTGACAAAACTGCATCTATAATTTGCACACGTAGTCTATTCTGCAAGCAACTGTCATACTTGGAAAATTGCATTTCATAAAAAGCATCTGAAATCACTCTAGCAATATGGTACCAAAACATGTTAGCATTGTGGGAGGAAAGGTACAGGAAGCTGTGGCTTTTGTGATCTGATGATATGTTCTGTTCTAGGCCCAATAGGTGTGTCTGAGAGATGGTATACCATCGCTGGCCTGTCATCCGGAGAGTATAGCCTGTTCATCACAGGAAGGACAGCTATGGGGGAGAGCCCACCAGGGGGATGCAGATACTTTTTCATCTCCTTGCAGAGTAAGGTCACACCATCATGGGAAGACCCACACATCAGCCTCACTAGTCTGCAATGCAATGAGGCCAACAGTTTTCACACATTGGTCACAGAGCTGTTGGTATTCCTTCCTGTTTGGTGATATCAGATAGTAGCAGAAAACACCCGTTATGTGACACAAGATGTGTGAAAATGGTCCTTCCTTTTTTCCTTCAACAGCCAGCATTTTTTTTAAGCTCCATTGTTGGCCCTTAGTCTGCTTCCATAACCAATGACTTTTTGTGTTACAGAAAATGACCACAAGGGGGCGGCTGTTTTCACAGTGAGCCTCGTTTTTTGCCTTGTTCTGCTGGTTCTTGGGTGTCTGTGCCAGGTCTCCACAGTGCGCCACAGGTAAGCCTTAGTTGGCACTGATGTCTGTCAGACAAAGACCATGAGGATAGAATAATAACAGCCTTTATAATAGCATGTTTGAGCCTGCTTACCTGAGAGAATAAACAATTTCCAATTCTGCATGATGTTCAGATCATAATGCCCTGTGACTACACCTATTACATGTGTGATATGAGCAAGTTTTGATAATTTCCTAAAAAATTCCCCAGCTTCAGGGCTAAAATACAGCAACCTGGATATAGGCTGGATATAATACCAGTAAATTGGTTAAAATCAAAATACAAAAACAACACATTTACAGTGATGTGAAAAATGTTTTGCTCATTTTCCAGTTTTCTCTTTTTTTGCAGCTGTATGATAACTCTTTTGATACATTACTTGCCCTACCTAATGATCCTGAACATACAAGTATGTGAGAGCTGTTAATGCTTAAGAACCTGTAAATGTTGCTGAAGCCAACATTTCTGAACAGCATTGTGAGACACTGGTCAACACCTACAGGAAGGGTTTAGTTGTAGGTAAAGGTGACACTTCAGTTACTTTTTTCACACCTGTGACTGGACAATTCTTTATCTTTTATTGTCTGATACTGGTGTTACATTTCTCTATCGGGTTCCCTTCATTTACTACAAGAACTGACAAAAATGACGGATAAAATTTGATATCAAATGAAAAGGATGAAAATAGACAAAACTGGAGAAGATGCACGTTTCTTTGAAAAGGCGCCAGATAAGAAAGAGAGAAGGAAAATCACCAGTGTCTCTTTTAAATTCCCTGATCAGGAACAATAGTGCATATAATCAAATGCCACGATGTACAGTACTATAGGGTGAGCCCTGTGATGAAGATTATTTATGGCAGTAATTTTCTAGCCATCAATAAGAAAGCTTCTTTCACAAGTGGTGAATTTATTACAGTTGGAGTACTTTACAGAACAGTATTTCTGTCTCTTTACAGAGTTGCCACCTGCTGTTCCTGCCTTCTTCCAGATGCTGTTCCAGATCCCGCTAATAGTACATGGGCAAAAGAGTGCAAAACACACAAGGTACCTCCAGCATCTGCCACATACATACCATACATTCAATTCCACTGATATTATAGGCTCACAGTGATAGGGAAATGCATTGTTTATTTATGTCTGGAAAGCTGAAACCTGAGTCTGAATAAGGAAAGACTACAGACTCTTAAATTCCAGTAAAATGATCAAGTTGTGTAAATAGGTAATGGTCCATAAAGCACTTGCTAAGCATCAAATTATCAATAATCATAAAAACTCAGACTGAGGTGCAGTTACAGTGCTGTAAAAATAGACAAGCCAAATACTTGTGAGCCTATAGATTTCTTTATAGACCGAACTTCTTTTTAGTTATTGAAAATGAAAATATTTAACCTGTGTTGCAGTGCTATATTATGGTATAGAGAATTAATATTGAAAAACCTAGTAATAGTAATTGGTAATAACTTCATATTTTATGGTTTTGTAGGGTCAGATGACATTGACGCACAAGTTAGCTGTCAATGATTCCACTCTGAGTGATGAGGAACCAGAAACTCTGGAGATAAAAGAACAAGACATCTGGGAGGAGTCCTTAGGAAAGCTAGCTGGATGTAATAGCACCCTGTCGCCAGTGAAAAACAGCTGCAGTCATTTTAAAGAAAAGACATCCTACCCAGCTCATCCGATGTGCCCCTACATTAAAAGCTTCTCCCAGGAATCGGACAGTTCAGAAAGGACAGAGGCATCCAAAAGCACAGATATGACTTCTGATTATATCTCCTCCCATGGGATGCTGGAGGAGGACTGCGGGGAGCTAGAGCACGATCAGATGGATGACTTTATCCCCAGCTTCCCCAGCCTCTTCCCAGAACATTTAATGCCATTTGGAGGGCAACTGACTCTTGATGCAGTGAAGATTGACTGGAGCAATTTGAACTGAATGAATGAAGGAAGCCACCACATGCATGCCATCCAGCCTTTAGCACACTTGGGAAAAGGCTTTAAAACACTAAACTGCACTTGACCTTAGCTCCAACGTGTATAAATCATTCCGCGAGCGCTCACAATTCTACCCCAGAATTGTTCCCATGCGGACATTTTCATTAAGCAGCAATGTAAATTACAATTCTGTGCTACACTTTGGAGAATGAGCCTGTGGTCATGTGTGACTCCTGGACAGCATGGAGCATTTTACACATCACCCATAAAGCCAATAATTTGACAGTTTTGTGAATCAAAGTAAAGAATGACTGAATTTAAAAACAGGTGTTTTGGACCATAAAACCCACATATATTTTAATGTCACCTTTGTTTAAAGCGATAGCAGTGTTAAATGAGAATGGTCAACCACTCAAAAGCACAGGAATAACTATTAGTTCAGCCAGCTGATGTTCTTGACAGGCTGCAGCCACACCGTGATCTGTTTGACATCACTTCTTTAACCAAAAGTTAAAGGCATGAATATTCATGAAAATTCTATATTAACACAAAACACATTACCAAAAACATTCAATATTACTATTTGTAAGTTGTAATATAAATAGAATACAGTACTGCAAAATAGCAAAGTTGCTTTGAGATGACAACTTGACTGCACTGGTCCCCCATATCTAGTTAACAATTATTTATCCATTATCTTTAAAAAAAAAATCTTTTATAGAACTTGTGGTTTGTGCACAAGTCAAAAACAGTGGACCAGTGTAGTTCTCACTTCCTTGTGGCAGTACAGAAACAAACCCCCCCCCCCCCCCCCCCCCCCCCCCCCCCCCCNGAATTCCCCCCCCCCCAAAAACAAAAAAAAAACCCCCCCCCCCCCCCCCCACCGACTCTGGAAGTGGCACTGCTGACACGCTAAAGTGGCCGGTAAAGATACAGCATCAACAAGCTGTAACAAACTACTATGGCCACAAAGGCATAAAACTAAACGTAACTTTCCGAATTCTTTCAAAAGCTCATCTTTAACAAGTAATACATCAGGCTCTACCAACAATAGTTTGCTATTAAAGCTTCGGATTTCTGCCATCATGAAGTTACCCTTTAGACATATATTAGGATTTGAGCATGTTACTTAAAGGCGGTGTATAAAATATGAAGTATAATCAACACATTAGAAAATAACATGACAATCCAAGTGCAAAATTTAAACCCACTCAATTAGGGGTATCCCATGTGTGGCCCAAGGGCTGCATACCACTTGCTGCATCACAATGTGGCACAAAAGAACATTTGAGAAATTGGATAAAATGTAACATAACTAGCATAAATACTATAAATTCTACTGAATCACTAAGTTAAAGACACTCTGTCAAACCACATCACATCTGTATACAGTAACTGCCAATTTATAAAAGGTCACTTTTAATATAGCAGCCCTCGGACCAGTTGACAACGATGGGGGCTCTTGGCCAGAAAAGGTCAAACCCCTGCACTAAATGCAGCCAAACTAAGGCAGCACTGAATATTTTTTATACATGTACCAAATTGCTAGTTAGTGATAGTACTGTACGTTTCTCATATCACCAGTTGTGACTTAAAGACACCTGTGATTGTTTACTCTTTCTGTACGTATTTTCATCTCAGTTAACAATCTTTTCACAATCTTCAAGCCTCTTTTTTCTAAAATAGCTCTAGTGGAACAAATGCCACGCGTATGCTTGCTTTAAAACACACAAGAAATTAGATTATTTCGGCTCATTCCACATGGTTTGCAGCTACTGACTGATGTTGTTTTATAAAGTTTGTAAAATTGTACTTGCATCATATTTTACAGCACCAAACCAGTAAATTAATGGAACAGCTATGCTTCTTATTGTGGCTTAGTGGTGAAAGTGGTTTGGACATTTCAAAACCTTAAGTCCCCACTGTCTAAAGTTGCACATCGATAGTAAAGGGATCTCCATTTGAGGTAAGAAACTCACTAGAAATAACCTGCTTCTGCTCTCAATGGTTTCTTCATGAAATAAGTGCCTACATTAAAAAAACACATAGCTGCTTAATTACATTAGTCAACTAAAACAGTATCGCTGAAGTATGGTAAACTTGCTATTGAGCCGTAAGTACATAATGATGTCAATACTTTTAAAAGTGAATTTAACATAAGGAATGTTTCAAGGCACACTACCTGGAGAAAACAGTGGGAGAATCAAACACCCACATCTTGTCTAAGGAAAATCCAGAGAGCACAAAGTAACCTGAAATGAGCACTAATGTGCCTTTCTATAACAAAGGCAGCAGCGTAAACTTGGTTGGTTAAAACCAAGACCAATTTCAAATTTGTTCACAAGTATTAAAAAAAACATGGTGTCATTTCCCATTTTATACCACAAAAGAAAAATTGCAATTATTCCACACTACTCTCTGCCTGGGGCAGGAAACACCTCTAAGCAATTTATTAGAACAGGGATGTTTGCAAAAATGGTCTTATAGTCAAAAAACCCCAAACTTGTCTGGACCCAACAGCACTACAGAAGAAAAGTCTGCAGGAGTATGTTGTGTTTATACATCGCCAGCGACTTTCCAACACTAAATACAAAACTACAGTCTGCTTATGGCCATATTTGTAAACTTTACCACTGTGGTGTTAAAATTCACACTACAGTCAAAGTCAATCAAATGTGGACAAAAACATTCTGTTAGCAGGGTTAGAGTTCATACATTCTGTAGCACCTCTGTTCCACATTTAACAATTATGCATTTCTTTCAGAAAAATTATGCAGAAGTACTGCTGCAAGGAAAAAAAAAGTAGACAACTTTTGAATTTTCAATTTTATAAACAGAATAAACTAATACAGGTCAAAATGATAAGATAAAACCTGTAATCTAACCCTGACCCCAAATCCAATGGATAATCCACCACAAACCATTAAAAAAGTGTTCACTGGGCCAGGGAACACTCACTCACACATACTTGGACAAAGTGGTCCAATCAAATAAAAGAAAACCAGAGGTATCTACCAAGAGCCTATGAAAATACCGCATCTGCATTTTCATAAACTGAATGTAAAGTACACTTCAAATCTCAATTTAAAAAAAAAAAAAAAAAAAAAAAAAAAAAAAAAAAAAAAAAAAANTGAAAATACCGCATCTGCATTTTCATAAACTGAATGTAAAGTACACTTCAAATCTCAATTTAAAAAAAAAAAAAAAAAAAAAAAAAAAACTGTACAAAAAGCAGTACTGTACTCAAAGATTTGCATCTTGCTGAGTAACTGTTTAAACCCCATATTTGGTAGCACTTCAGTGGTAGACAACCCTTGACTGTTCAGACTGAACATGTATTTTGAACCAGGGAAGAAACCAAGCACTGGGACAGAATTAATTATGAACATTTACTCTTCACACCTATATTTGGAAACGCATAATTTCAAGCAGCAATACAAAAGTATTTGTGAAGAATGCATAATCTCTGAAAAAAATACTGCATGAAAGCATCCCTGCTACTGTGTTTCTTAATACAAAACCTTGATCAATTGTTTGCTTCGGAGTAGCAAGAAGTCCTTTTAAATTTTTTTCCTTTTAAAACCGATAAGTCAGTTCTTAAGTGTGAGTGGTATGGATGACAGTCTTCCATTTGTTGTTCATTTGTAGCTGAAGGATCCATAAGCATGCAAGCCAGGTAGAGGGGAACCCGGGAGGCAGGGTCTTAGTGGCTGATGAAGAATGACCCATTTCAGGCCAGGGCAGGGAAAGCCTCAGGGTCGTCCATATTGGGTGCAGACACGCCACCAGGCTGTTAGAAGAAGAGTGTGGGGGGCAGGGAGAGGGAAAAAAAGACCATATTATCATGCAATGGAGGAACGTTAGCTGTATGCAAAAGATTACAGTTCTGATCTCATGCACCATAAGCACAAGGCAAACTGAATTAATGAATACCTTATCAGATCTGCCACCACGCACTGGCCTGCTGCTGCCACGCCCACCCCTCCCACCACGGGGTCCCCCGCGGCCGCGGCCGGGACGGCCCAAGTCTCCAAAGTTGATCTCCAGCTGGGACGTGATGTCGTTAGCTGGTTTCCGGAAGTGGTGGTCTCCAGCTGCATCTTCTACCTGAGCCTAAGTGAACATCATATCAGAGAGTTAACAGGAAGTCATGTTGGATTTGTAAATGTTTCTTCCTACAATACTCTTCAAAACTGAAAATGAACTGGAGATTCTTGGATTTTTTGCATCAGCAGTATCCTTTAAGTGTACAAACCAAGAAGTCACTGAAACAGCAGTGTGAAATGAAGAAGATGATGTTTCAAACTTACATCTTCACTCTTGGACTTGTGCAACACATATCCTTTCTTCCACTGGCTGTCGGCACCCTCGTTGGCCTTGCGGATGTTGAAATCCACCTTGGCCCGCTCCTTGTCCTGCATGGCTTTCCACTCATCCAGTGTCATCTCCTTGGATTCTTCGTCCTTTACCTCCTCAGCTTCATTCTCCCTGGACCACAAACCAGCGTCAGCGGGACAAAGTACACAAGACATTCACAGATAATGTACAAAAAAGGTATTTTCGATGCAGCACTGATCTCTGAGGCTATCATATGAGTTACATACTTATTTTCTGAATCAGCAGGGGGGTGATCTTCGCCTTCATGAGTTTCTTCCGTAATGGCAGACTGATCGAGGTCACTGTTCAACACAGTGTAGAAAACATTACTCAGATGCAGATTAAACGTACATTTGACAAAATGGTAAACACCAAAAATGGAATACTATTAAACTGGAATAATATATGGGCCATATCTCAGTATAAGACACTTAACCCACAGAGGATCACAAACTGTACAGTAGTATGCACATATAGTAATGCATATAGTAAGATGACCTTATTTAAGTTAAATAAGGTTTGTAATCCATGTATAAATTTCCCTTTTCAATTAAAACAGTTTGTCAACAAAAAAAAAAAAAAAAAAAAAAAAAAAAAAAAAAAAAAAAAAANAAGCAGTCAAGTGGTAAATCATTTCAGCTAAAAGGAATGGAAAAAATTTGTAAAAAAAAAAAAAAAAAAAAAAAAAAAAAAAACTGTCGAGATCTCTGGCAGTACAGTACTGCACGTTTAACATATGTCAAAAAAGAGCATCCTGTCACTACTGGTTTCAAATTCCTGTTCTGCCATAATGTAATACTTTCATATAAGTGTTAAAAAAACTTCAAATTTTATTTTAAATTTTTGTTGCTATGGGTGCTATGGGTATTAACTAAATTATATTAAAAACCACACAAAGGAAAGTTATCCACACCAACATTGATGTTTTGTATTATTTATGGGAAAACAACCAGGTGGACATGATTCTGAACCAAGACTTTTTTTTTTTAACCTCCACTTCAGTTTTATATATTAGAGACTCCCTGTGTCATATTTTTTCCCTCAGTTACCAATATTTTTAATTTACACTTTTTAGATGTGATGGTACAGGGGTTCACGAGTACTGCCAAATTTGCTGCAGGACCTGCTCCTCCAGAAGACCAACCTCAGCTCATCCTTGACAGTGCCCCAGTTGTGGGAGCCACTCCCTCCACGCTTTTCCTCTGCTTTCAGGCTGCTGGAAAATAGTCGACAAGCAATTAGTGTGATGCAACATTACAAGTGGGATGAATCATAAGAAGATTTTGCACATTATCAGAAAGGCTCTTACGACCGGTCACTGCCGCTATGTCTGTCAAATTCACGCTTGCCGCGGGAGTCAAAGCCATCGCTTCTGCCCACGCCTCGCCCACGGCCACCACGACCACCCCGGCCACCACCTCGCCCTCGCGGCGGCCTTTCTCCTGTGGACCTGCCAGTAGACAAGATGAATACTGAGCATCATAAACGACTGAAAAACTGGACACTGACCCACAACAGTTGTGATTGACAGAAAAACAGCCCATGTATTTCAGTGCTCTAGCCATTTGAAGGACTGAATGTAGACCCTTTTGCCTTCAAGTTTCTATTTCTGTCGCACACCTGTTTGTGACAAACCATAATAGACTAAAAGGTTCATTTGTGCACCATTTGTGGTGACCACACTGCCAAGTTAAATTTACCTTCAATATTTGTAGCTCATTCCTAAGAGATACTGGTCTTCATCAAGAATAAACACCTCTTAAAATACAAACTAGACACCTCCAAAGCAGGGACCTTAATGAGGGCCCAAGTGTTGCCATAGAAATTATATTAAACATTCCAGGGTACTGATAAGTTAGGAATTCTTTAAGCTGTGAATGTTATTCATGTACTGTAGAATTTCATGTCCCAAACCACTCACTTCTCCACAGAGAACTCTCCACCCTCAGGCTTGTCCTCAACAGGCCTGTCAAAGCGCCGTTCACGGGGGGGTCTCCTGTCCGGCCTTCTGTCCCCAGGTCGACCTTCGCCAGGACCGCCCTGCTGGGAGCCAGCCTGCCCCTGGTGAGAGCCTGGCTGTTGTTGCTGCTGCTGCTGCTGCTGCTGCTGTTGCTCGGGCTTTCGGCCTACTCTCCGAATACCTGGGGGAAAAAAGAGCCACATAAATCAAAACAGAGGGGAAAGACATACCTCCCTGTAACACCACAATGCTACTGCAAGGCCACACACAAACCAGACTGTCACCTCCACAAAAGTACTTAACAGAAACTAAATGGAATTTTGAAATGAATGGATGACAGAAAAGACTCAAGTGCACACATGAAAAAGCTTTTATTTTTAAACTAGTAATTATCTGTATAAAAAACGATCTAGCTGTTTAAGCAGGTAAGATGAATGAGCAGCTTGGTGTTCAACACTACAACACTGATTTGCGTCACCCACTGAGCACGTGTTGGTGTCCATTAAGGTGGTAACATCCACTTTTACTACTCGATCAGTCCTGCCCATCTGGGGGGAGTTAAAAGCACTTCAAGGGAGAGCGTATTAAAAATAGAACCTTGGAAGTGCGAGGGGAGTCATCGAGCTGGAACTACGAAAACGGCCCCGATGTAACAGGTGCACGCGCACGGCACGAGCGGCCCAGAGACACCGACAGAGTCACCGCATCTCTGAACCCCGCCGACACCACCACGATATCGTTAACAGGGGGAAGGCCTGCAAGGGGCAGATAGCCTGCCGTGCCTCGAACCACGAGGCCCAGCGATAACACTGCCGGGGAGGGGGGGGTCCTCTGCTTGGACAACTGGTCGACTTCGCCAGAACCTCTTGCTCCTCACCTCGTATTCAGACAAACAATCGGAGTAACACACCGGCCTGGATCGACTCGTTTTGCAAGTGCAAAATTTAACTGACGGATTTTTAAGGCAAAACCCAGTTCAATGCTGATATACGTGGCTAGAGCTCGGTGCGCTCGCGCCGGGGCTGCACGAGGGAGCCACAAAAGAGCCCGCGCAGTCTGACCTCATGGGGCTGCACGACTGAAAGGCAGCGCGTTGCGGGCTCTGACACACATGGCGCTGCGACCTCCGACAAACTGCCTCCTTACCCTCCTTCTTCAGAGCCACTGGCGCCTGTGTCTCCTCCTTCTTGTCTAGGAGCGGGTTCTTCCTGTCCTTCTGCGACTCCTTCTTCGGCTGCTTGGCAGCCTGAGCTGCGGTCTTGGCGGCACCACCACCGGCGGCAGCTGCCACCTTCTTCTTGTTCTCCGCCTGCTTCAGCAACTCGAAGGGGTCATTTTCGTCGTCAAATAGTTGGTCGAATCGATTGGTTACGACGCAGCCGAAGCCTTCTTGCAGATGTCCGGGCATGATGGCGCCCCTTCAGCAGGATTCTCCTCCGATTCTACAAGCCTGAGGCGAACCGCCTGCCTGCTGGTACCACAAGATGGCCGGGAAAGGGAGTCGCGTCTCTTCCGGCGTGATGAGCATCCGGGTCCTGAGAGCCCGGGCGCTGCGTGGGGCGTTGCATAGGAAGTTGCAGCACCGGGACAGGAGAGGTGTTGAGACACGCAGTTTGGCAGCGGCTTCACCGTGAAACGCGCAGCTTATTTTATAATATTTACAGTAAGGATACTATGCTATAAAGAATAATTTTAATGTTCCGGGAGTTTAAACTTACACCTAAACATGTAAGTTGCGTTGGAAAAAACCTCAGCTACATAAAAACTAGAACTGCACAATAATAAAATAAAATAATAATAATTAAAGAATTTACACTAGATTTTGCAGTCCAGCTACCAATGAACAGTATGTCCAAAGAACAACCGTGGCTCCATTTTCTATTACATTACTTCTAATGAATAATATAAATTTATACAAGGGATTCAGAGTACCCTGCAGTCTGTTAAGGTTATTGTTTGAATTTTTTTTATTTTGGAAATGTCTTTACAAAGATTTTTTTTTCTGAACCTATATCAGAAATATAAATACAAATACAAATAACTCAAATATCTATTGCAACTTCAATTGCCCTGCTTCAATCCATTTGAATTATTGTCTATTGTAGCTTGTAAGAGTTAATAGGAATCTGTCGCTTACGAGCGATGAGGCGTGAATCAGTGAGGACAGGTGCTGTAACAGGTACGTCTTAACCGGACAATCGGACACTCCACCCTGCAGCCAAAGACTAAAATATACTGGAACGTGGACGATTGAATGTTAAATGATAATTCTAACTCGACATGCGGTGTTTGTCCCATTTCAGTTCGCTGTGCAGATCTAACACGGTCAGGCTGCGTGGGGGGCAAACTTCCTGACGACTTAAACACGCAAAGTCACAGGCTGCGCTCGGCAGTGGACTGGAGCGTAAAACCCAGCAGGACCCTCACACAACAGATCCTGCTTTGATACACTGCAAATCATGACTTCCTCCGTGACCGAAGCAATGATCGAGTCCTACGCCCTGATGTGCTTCGTGATGGTCACCTTCTTCGTGTATTTCTGCGTGATGGTGTGGGCTTTCAGCAACCCGAAAGAAGACCCTGAAACGAGGAAAAATTCTGACATTATTTTAGAAATTTCCAACGAGACGTCCTTGGGGCAAATTCACTTTTTGGATAATGAGAACGTGCAGAAGCCTAAAGATTGGAGTAGCTCTCAGGAGAACCTGCAGAACATCTCAGCGGAGCCAGTGAGATTCCACTTCGATTACACACCTTTTGTATGCAGTTTAAAGGAAATCAGTGCATAATGTTAAACAATATGAAATAATCACCATAACATTAGGCTCAAACGTACCCTACCTTCGCTTTTTATAACCTAGGCTAATGATTTTAGGCTAATAAAGGTAGAATAATTTTAACGGAAAATAATTATTAACCAGTTAACTGTTATTTACATTGGATATTAAATGCTCAGTCCTAAAATATACAGATTTAGGACTTAAAACATTTACTTGTGACAACTTATATATTGAATCATTTAAGTATTTGCCAGCACTTCAGTACCGGCGTCAGAATCAGGTCCGTTTACATTTATAATTTTAAAATCTGTTGTTAAACGAGAAGCAATTTCTGTCTTATCCTTAGCTTCACCCCTAATTGTGCAGAGAGCAATGAAATAGTACCTTGTTCATCCATGAGACACAGCATATTTTTAGGCACACAGGACCTGTCCTCCTCCAGTTTTTCTGCAACTGGTACTGAGCCAAGTATTGATCCACCCTTATGTACTCAATGCATCTCTTACTTTTTGAACCTATTAATCAAAACTTTATTGTGTCCTCCTGTCTGGTTATTGCCCTTCTGGTAACTGGGCAGATGTGCAGTAAGGCACCATACATGTAAGGCCTTTACACCCATTTCAGTTTGGCAGCTTATTAATAATAATAAACATAAACATCAGGCTGACACAATTACTTGTCATAATAATGTATTTAAGCCTTATGTGATCTGTATCAGGAATAATTATTACAGTCAAAGCTATGTGATCCTTTGATCTTACTGTATAATGTTAAATAAGCAAGTTTGTATTACCCATTTGTGCAGTAGAGTATTATAACTGTATTATTTCAGTAATTACTTAGGTAAAGGGTACCACACTAGGAGTGAGATTCAAAACAGGAATGTCTTGATTACAAGGTGACATTCCAATCCCCTTATGTCACTTGCTGTCTCCAGCGGATGTTCTTATGCACTGAATCTTCTGAAGCTATGGTCAAAAAGATCAATAAACTCAATGCCATTGTTCAGTAAACTTACTGGAACCTTACAATATAAACCCAGAATGACATCCAGTGGGGAAAAAAGTCAAGATTTTAAAGTCACAGTCATCAAAATGAGCCACATTAAATGCCTGCTTATTATAATGGTTACTACTAGAAACAGAACTTGAGGTTATTCAGTTGACTTGCAGCATTGCCCAATATCAGTGCACATCAAGCTTTGCTGCAGTGGCTGAAGTTCAGAAGATTACTTGTCTTTTGAGGACTCTTCCAAACTTTTTCAAGCTGGTTTGATATCTGGAGAAACATGAGATTTAAGTATGAGGGTAAGTGACTAGACACTGGATGGAATGCTCATTTTCAGAAAACCTCTCTTCACTTTATCCCTGGTCCCTAGACTGGATACTACAAACCGAAAATAAATTTACATCTAAATTAAAAAAAACGATAAACTCTGCTTGCACCACACAAGGAAATTTTAACCCTTTTTGCTATTCACACATTCATTTTGTTTTATCTTCCTACTATATGAATACATTTATTCTAACTATAATAGAAAACTACAGTTACAGCAGAGTTGCATGTATGTAATCATATATAGCGATGGGGTCATTACATTAGCAACAAAACTAAAATTCTAAAGTGCTAAGGGAAATATTGTTTATTTCTGTATATAATCCATTAATAGAAACTCCAGCAAATTGCTAAGAAGTGTCTAGGGGTTTAATTGTTTAAATCTATACTAGTATTCAAAATGGCAATTTGACCTTCTCCTACTGCATATTTTACTGGTGATCTACTGGTTCAGCACATAGCTTAAGGTTATTATAGCAGCATTCCAAGTTTGTGACCATCACCACTGTGCTGCCAATTTTCTGGGTGATATACAGTACAGTGCCAGTCTGCCTGAAGAGGGTTATGAATGAACAACATTTTTAAAAAACCTAGTAAGTCAACTTTATAAAAAACATTCTAGATTTTCAGGAATGAATTATGAAAAGGTTTTTTCCCTCAGATGGACGCTGAGAACAACACCATAACGCAACAATAATTTAAAGCATTTATTTTGCCATTTTGCTAATTATTACCAATACATAACAAACAAACTTTCAATATTTAAGAATAAACTAATTTGCTTGAAATAATCACATATTTGATTATAATATACACAAAAAATACTATTTTTTGTTTAGTGCATAACAATCAACAAGACCTATAAAATAATTATCACTGTACAAATTGTGAAAAAATGCTACATTGGCCGACAGATCAGTTAGGTCCAACGTAACACATAAATACAAATGCAAAAAAGGTTGATAACTATGAATGAGTCTCTTTATCTGGATAACACAAATAAGTCAACAACTTTGCTAAAAACAAAAATGATGTACTCTGTTACACACGATACGAACATGCAATTGTAATGAAAAAGGGTGACTGATTTTGTTCAGAAAAAAATTGTCTTGATTATTCAAGTGCTACAAGCCTAAAACACAAAATGAAAGTCTGAAATATTTAAAATATTTTGCTCTGAAATTTGAATACGTTAAAACTGTTATTCATAACAGTGTGACAAATCAGCAGTTCACCATCCAGCAAAGAATGCCACATTGTTCCAATGTGGCATTCTTTATTTCATTTTTGAGAGAAAAACTCTGATACGTCAAGTGAATACAGGTCATAGGGTTATGAACGCTATTCTTCAAAGGCTGTGGGTTCTGCTAGTTTTCATGTAATCCAACAGACTTTTCTGGACCAACTAATGTTTGGACAGTAAGTGATCTTCCCTGATGTTCTGGTTTTAAATCAAGTCAGTGACTTGTAGACAACTCTTAACTTTCAGGACAAAGCCGAGGTGCATGTAGGAAAATTATTGTTAAGAATGAGTGTTAAGAACTGAAGATGGAGTCTCACCTTGTAATCAGATGCCCTCAGACTTACTGTACAATTAAGTTGCCAATACCAGATATTGACAATTTCGTTCTTTAATATTTTAATAATAATATTTTTCTTTATATAAAGTGTGGAACACTAAAGCTATTAACACCTCTGAAAACAGGATTATTCCTGTATTTTATGGTACACATTTACTATATGATCCAGTCGCAAATATTACAGAGAAGTTTTCTGAGAACACATACCTTAAGCAATGTAACTTTCTTTCATGCAATTTCTCTCCTTATTTTTTAAAGTTGTGGCCCAACTCTTGTCTTGCCCCCAAAAGTATGATGCCTACTCTTACTCTGGACGGGTAAACACAGCCACTCAGCTTCTCTATAGTGCATGCTTTTTGAACCCCACACAAGGAATTCCAACTCAGTGTGTTTCCCTGGGCCTCTTCACCCACTGAAATGTGTTAGTCTAGCAGTGCACTACTCAGGAGACCCTAGCAACATCACAATACTTAAACATAATACCATAAACCAATTTCATTCTCATTTCCCACATACACATACAAACTTACAATACTTTCTCTTCAACAAACAAAATATATTGACAGTATTCCATATTTATCTGACAAACTGCATTTCACCTATTATATTCTTTCAAGGAGGTGTACCCCTATATTCACCCCATTACATAAAAAATGTATTATACAACGGAAAAAAGTTTTTAAAGAGCATTCTGACTTACTTATTACTTTTGTAATAGCTAAGAAGACTAAGTCACAAAGGAGATCAGTATTTGAAACTGAAATATGTAAAAATGTGGGAAACAAAATACAAAAATATATAATAAAATATATTGCTTATGATAAAATTTAAAGCACACGGAGGATCCGAATGAAGAGAAACTCTTTCCGAATATAGGATTAGTCCTATTGCCAAATAACTGAACCATGGTATAGTCTAAAATGAAGTTTATGTCTTGGATTTGTCACCTGTCAGTTGTGACCAGCAGTTCCACAATGGCAGGGCTTTCATGATATTGTTCTGTACCAATCTATGATAGCAATGAGAGAGGGAGAGGCAGTTAAAGGGTTTTAAGTCTGGTTGGCTGATAAGACCTGGAAAGACCTGGTACAAAGCTATAAAGTAGATAGAGGCCGTCCATGACCAGCAGTGTGATGGTGAGAGCTGTGCTGATGGGAATACTTAAAACCTGTAAGAACTAAACTACAATATAGAAGTCAGCAAGATGACACACATAAACACATGAATAAATGGAATTAGTAAACTACTTAGAAATACCAGTGATAACAATTAATAATAATTTTTTATGGTGCTTGAACTGCCCTGTTAATGAACAATGAAAGTTAAAAATTTTAAACCAACACATCCATAAAATATAAACTAGTATATTTAAAACCTAGGTCAAATGTGTAATGTAATATAACTATAATAACTATATTCAAAGCCACCTGAAGAACATTTTCAGTGTTGGAATTATTTGTTAAATGTATTATACTGGTTTCCTGGATAAAAAACACAGTCAGCAATAGGCTGTACTGTAGTGTACAGTATAGGGCAGTTATTCTGCACTAAGGAGACTGGTTTGTGAAACCAAGTATGGTCCCTAACAGACCAATTGAATGACATCAATATCGAATATGAAGAATGACTATCCATTGCAAAAAATCAAATATTAAATACTGCTAATATATAGATACACATGTACACACACACACACACACACACACACACACACTTTCCAGTCATGATCCTTCATTGTTCCTCTTCCTGTGTTAAAATATACATAAAGGACTTCCAAACAATTTGGGCCCCACAGGAAATCAACAAGCACATTTGTTCCATGACAAAAACAAAAAACTGAAATATTAATTATAGCAGAGATGGTTTGGTAGATTATCTTGCATACCACACACAGAAATGACTGAAAATTCTTTTATGAACCCATTGCTGCAGAGCTGCTAATTAAAAATGCTCTTTCAGCTGATTATCAACTCAGAATAATAAGCAAAAGTACACCTGACAAATATAAAAATAAATATAAATATATAAATTTTGACACAAGATTTAAAAATAAGGACCAAAAACACCCTAATAAACCATCAACTCAAGAGCTATATAGCATTTTGGAAGAGTGCTGATACATATTGTTTTACAAAATTATGCATTACAGCTATGCATTACTACACAGCCTTCATAAAGAACTTTACATTCAAATACAAATACTATTGTAACATTAATTAATGGATGCTACAGTTCTACAGTTTCATTAACTATCAATCAAATAACTGCAGAAAGTGTTATAGCTATTTGGCAAGAGACTGGTTTTTGAGGTGGTTCACTGTGGTGGTTCTTTGCAAATGCCCAAAGTTATAATAATGGTTTGTTCAAAATGTCCCAACTCTCCAAAACCTTCCTAATTTACCAACCAAATGTACCAAAATGTAGGAATTTGCTTAAATTTTCTGCATGATTAAAGTTTACCAAAAACGTGCACGTAGGGAAACCACCGCGCTGAAAGGAGGGCTGTGTCGGTCCTGTCTATCTTGGACTGCAGGGAGCACCTCATTGCGTACGCAGGCAGCTGCATGGAGTCTCTAAGCAATGTGGGCCCCGGTATCACACCTGGCACTCCAGGAGTGTATGGTAGATGTTCTGAAATGACGGTCTTTCCTTTGCATTCCTCTGCCAGCAGCTCAGCATGAGCTTGTAGATGGGATCAGGGCATATGGCCGGTTGGGGCAGATAGATCTGGGGTAGCAAAAGCACCAGATATTAATGTGATATGCACGTGTTTGGTTGCCTCTTTTACATATATAAGTAACATCCTCATAAACACGGAGCTTCATAAAAACCATGAAACATCACTGGGAAACAGAACAGAACATTTTAGAACATATCAAATGACCAAACTGAAGATATTTGACAATCATCCTTGTAGAGGCAGCTCTGGCTGTGTCCCCTCACCTGTCGCTTCTGGTCCCTGAAGAACTCGCCAGTGTTTTCAATGACCTGCTCATCCGACAGCTGGGAGTAGGGCTGCTCCTTGCAGAGTGTCAGGGTTTCCCACAGTGTTACACCAAAAGCCCACACATCACTTGCAGTGGTGAACTTGCCCTAGTCCAAACAAACAGATTGTTCTGTTGAAGAAATCTTACTGCACCTTCACGTCTTCCAGATACGCCGTGTTACAACCTGCACATTATGATTGCGAGCACATGTTCATAGAACACTCAGTAATTGTAACAACTCAGTAGTCGTAACAGTAATTATTAACTCATGATGGCACTAATAGATTTAATAAGTGCAACTTCAGTAACATTAGTAATAGTAGCTTACCTCCATCTAGCAGATGGTTTTTTAAAAAAAGACAATGTACAGTGTCCTGCAGCGGTACCAGCATGCCATGTTGATGATACCAGTTGTTTTCATGTATCTGATGACTGCATTCCATGACCAACAGGACCAGCAACCTCAATCTGGATATCAGAATTGATTTCCAGAGACTATAGTTCAGTCCTTACAGGCTTCCTATTTCCACATGAGAATAGAAAGGAGGTCTGGGCAGCCACTGGTACTTGGACCCCAGAGGTTTATTTTTCTCCCTTCTCTGTGTTTGTGGCTTTTTTTGACAACTGACTTACTCTAGAGTTAATTATAACTGCTGTTTTTTATCAGTGGGACATCATTCAGCAATCGGTATCACTGTGTGAGAAGAGCACTCTATAAAAATAAATCTAATTAAATGATAAATAAGTAATACTTAGCTGACACCTTTATCAAAATTGAATTACAATAAACTTAAATAAACAAAATTTTACTCCCTATAATTTTCCACTAATATACAGCATTGCAGTGTCACACTGACAAATTCACATGTAAACACATCATGGGTATCTGGAGTCCTCAATTTATCTGATAAAATTATCTTTGGACTGTGGGAGGTATCTGAAGCACTGCTGGAAACCCACAGTAACATGGAAAGTACATGCCAATTACATGCCAAGACTGACCTAGATTCTAAATCACATCCAAAATCATAGTCCAGGACCTGCAAGGCACCAGCCCTACCCAAAGTGCCACCATGCTGTCCATAATAGTTGCAATATCTTATATAATCATAATACTGATGCAGTAAGAGTTGTAACTGCAGTAACAGTAATAATAATAAGAGTAAACTGTAACTATAGTAACAAAGTTGTACCTGTTGCAACTGTTCTAACAATACCACACTAACAGTGAGAACTGAGGTAAGGTGAATCCAGGTACAGTGTCTTACCAGCAGAATGCTCTCCCAGGACATCCAGCGAATGGGGAGCACAGCACGACCCTGTATGCGGTAGTAATCTCCACTGTATAGGTTGCGGCTCATACCAAAATCAGCAATTTTGATGGTATAGTTCTTGCCCACCAGGCAGTTGCGTGTGGCCAGATCACGATGCACAAAGTTGAGTGAGGACAGGTACTTCATGCCGGAGGCAATCTGTGTAACCATGTAGTGCAGGTTATTGTACCTAGAAAACAAGACAGAGGAGAGATCATGGCCACAGCTGGAGTCTTTCACATAGTCTATGAACTGAAAACATACAAAATACTGATGTGATACATGAGGCTTGGGGTGGAATTTTGTACATGGAGAAATAGTGGACCCTGCTCACCTGATTGTGGGTGCAGTGCTCAGCGGGGCCACCTGGCCTTCAGGCTCATGGCGGGACAGGAATTGATTGAGGTCCCCGTTCTCCATGTACTCTGTGATCATACAGAGTGGGTCGCAGCAGACACACACGCCTAGCAGATGCACGATGTTGGGGTCTTTTAACCGTGACATGATCTTTATTTCTTTCAAGAAATCATTCCTGTAAATGAACATCAAAAATTTGACCATGTGGATATATTCATAAGCTGAGCATAGTCTTACATGATTTTTAATGGTCATACACGCCAGGTTCTCTTAAGTTTAGTCGAAACCTGTACAACACATCTTCTGTACCTGGTCCCAGAAACTGAAGTATGGGTATTTTCATACAAATCTCTTACCTTGCATTTTTGTTAGCATCTGCTCTCAGCATCTTCACCGCCACAAGTACAGGCATGTTGGGGTTGGTATCAAATGAGAAATCCTCATTCATAAACTCCTGCATGCCCTCTACTTCACATAGGTGCACCTAGTACACACCCCAGTTGAACAAAAAACACAGTAACCACCTTCATACTTATATCCCAACATTCAATGCTTAAATTCCAACACTTACATCCCAATCACCTGCTTATCCATGTTCATGAGTTGGGCTCTGCTTGTGTGAAACCTGCAAGCTTTCACTACCTGACTTAAGTAATTAAAATGCAGGTCTTGCTGAGGGTAACCAGCTAACCACTCTTGAAATTTTCAAACAGTAAAAACAATGTAGCCTGTTTTGTGTGACATAAGCATGAATGGGAGAAATGAGCAGCTAACTGGACCTTGGTTCCTCCATTTATTTATTTATTTATTTATTTTTTGCTGTATCCACCCAAACATTAAAGTGCCCAAACAGAATAGGAGCGTGTGACTGCTATAATTCAGTTTGCTTCCACAGTATTTACAGCTTGTGTCTGGTGTTTCTGATTTTTGGTGATTCTAACAGTTATGTATCTATGTACAGTATGTATAGTTATATATACGTGATTAGTTATGTATCAACGTGTTATAATGGAAATTTTGTATTACTGATGGTAAGTACATGTCTTTTTATTTACACTTGACGTTATGTTAAGTGCTCTAAGACAATACGGCCAGGAAAAATGCAATATGAAAACATCCATCCACCCATCATTCGTCCCGTTATCCCGGTCATGGTTGTGGTGCTCTGATCTCAGAATCAGTGGGTGCAGGCTACGACACAACACCACCTAGATGGGATGCCAGTTTGTCTCAGAATATGAAAATATGCAAAATGTTAAATGAATATGTGTGATGACAGTAATACACACCTCTCCAAACTGGCCCTCTCCAAGCTTTTCCTTGAAAGTGAGCAACTTCCTTGGAAACTCCTCTACAGCTACGTCCTTCCCGGACAGCAGGTCCATAGTGACAGCAGGCGCAGCATAAGTGTTGCTGCCTGTCACCCCTTGCAGGTTGACAATGTCAGCTTCAGCGTAATGGGGGACCCCTTCCTGCATGCTGACTGGTGGGGACTTTGGAGCAGTGCTGGTCCCATCTACAGCATGAACACAAACCATGCAGTTGGTGCTGAATTGAGGTGAGCTTGTCCTGGACCACAGCCTGAGCACATTTCAAAACACTAATTCACATTTATAGTCCTTCAAAGGAGCCATTTTTTCCAGCTGTGCCAAAATCCTATTAACATAAACTGCATGATCTCTTGTATTGTGTTGTATGATGGGAATAAATATCCACATGACTGGTGTCCATAATGTGAATAAGACCCAGTGCCTTAAGTAAGTGAAAAACATTTGAATTGTGCACTTCCTTTTGTGGCTTTGTACAGGGAAGACCCTCACCAGCCTCCTCCATGACCTGGGAGAACTCGGGCAGCTTGCGGAGGAGGCGTGAAGGCTCCTGGTAGTCAGCCCCCAGGGGGAAGATCCTCTCATAGGTGGAATTGGACTCCTGCTCACTAGAGGAAGATGAGTGGTTGCTGCTGCTGTTGTTGTTGTAAGGGAAGGTCTCACTCTGTATCGAGAGGCCAAAAGTTAGGCAATTACTCTGAATCTGCCAAATAAACAAAATAAATTTGTTGTCAAGAAAATCAAAATTCAGGCCAGCATCACAAGTATGAAACTTAACCTTTTTTTTTAGATCTGCTCAGAATTTTTGCAGACCTTATTAGTAATTCATACAAAATCTGCTTTAAATTCTTCCATTGACTTATATTATAATAACACTTCGCAAATCTGATACAAAACATTGCTGACCTTCTCCAGCATCTTCTGCCAGACTTGCCGCCACAGGATAATGACGATAATGGCAACCAAGATGAAAATAATGGCCACCAAGCATCCAATTAGAATTCTTGTGTTGCTGTCATCTACTTTGTGGGTGGGGTCGTCATCTGAGGACAAGAAAAGGGGTGGAGGAGCGGTAAGCTAAAAATTTGGTCCTAACAGGTCTGCTTAAGCCAGTGCAAACTGATTTCAACTTGGCTTAACAGCTCTCACGTTATCCGTTGTAAAAAGCAGCCATAAAATAAAAGTTGGAAGTATCCAATCTAAAGAAGCAGTACCAGTATTCTTGTTGCAAATTTAATGGTGCAGGTTTATCATTTGAGTATATTATACCTGTTCATTTCGAACTGACAAAAGAAAAATAGGTTTAGATAGAGTTAAAAAATCTGTAGATAAACAGACCAAAAAATTACCTGCAAAAAGTAATTGTGAAAGAAAGCGGAACAGAAGTTATCAGTATTACAGTATTTTCAACAGGATTTGGAAAGTAATGTCAGGAATTTCAAATTATACATATATAGGAACAATGCCAGTCTCAAAATCAAGGAATAGCAAAAGTGTCTATAAAATGCAGTGTAATTGCACTGACCTGGCTGAGTACTGGTTGGGGGGTCAGTGTCTGGGGGAGCTAGTGTGGTATTGTACATCGCTGTGTCTGTGAAAGTAAACAGTTGGAAATGACATCAATAGGAAGATTGAGCATCTTGATTTATGGTGCCCTTCCACCAACATACCTCAGGTGTGTAAATATAAATATGCACATCCTATGGAACAATTCAACTTAAGTTTATACCTCATAACTACAGGACTACACAATTTTCTGTGACTTCCAGGTGGGGGCATAAGAACTCATAAGGTGTTTGGAGCACAAAAATGATCAGCAATAGTTCTCAATGGTATTATTCACAGCTCTTTCCAAACACTGGGAGTCACTTTTCTGTGATTGTTATGTGCTGTGGTACTTGTAGATCCTCCCTTTCTCATGTAAGTTTGATCAGATGGAGGACTTCAGCACCTTTCGCATGTTTGACATGTCTGTGGCATTCTAGCTGCTTGCCACAAGACACAACCCATCATCAGTATGTGCTTCATTTGTGCTGTGTACTGATTTTAATAATGCAAAACTGTCATGATGAAGATGTATGATGAGCCAGCAGTACCTGACTGGAAAGTGATCTCACTGAACATCATCCATGTGTCAGCAAAGTAGTACTGGCATTTTATAGCACTAGCCATATGGTTGTGAAGGGAGACAATGACAAAACGTGCGCTGGGGTTGACATCGTCCATCACGGGGCTGAAGGTGACTGGTGTGGGTTCCCAGTCAGACTCGGACCTGAAGTAGCAGACCACCTGCCTGAACATCTTCACACTCCGGGTGAACATGTTATTACAGTGCACCTGTTTAAACACACAGCCACACAGCAATGGTGAAAACCATATCTATACACAAAGAAGAGTGGCACTGTTAAACTTATAGTACTCATGTCAAAAAGATGTACAGCTCAGCTTACATCAGTAAAGTTGCAGTGATGAAATTAAAAACAGGTGTACATCAAGCTTTTCACTGGCCAGCTGGAATAAAAACCTGCTAGATCTGGTCACTCAGTATCTACAGTTGAAAACCCCAATGTAAAATTATCCATAATTTGATGAACTTTCCATTTTAAATTTATTTCTTTCATTTATATTTGTTTACAGGGTTGCTAGAAAGTTTCATAATTTCTACATAAATTTGACATTGTAAGACATTTAATTTGAGATAATTTTGCTCAGTAAATTAATAAAAAGTATAACATTTTGTGTGTTATTCGTTTTATTGGGTTCTCTTTTCATGACTTAGATGAAGATCTGATCACATTTTATGTCAAATTTATGTAGAAATTCTGAAAATTGTAAAGGGTTCACAAACTTTTTTAGCACCTCTTTATTCCACTCTTTTCTTACTACTTGATCATGCTATCCTGTTATAGACGTGTGCACTTTCCTTCGGGATTTGTAACGTTTCTACATATATGTATCTACAGTACTGTACCTATATAATGTCAGAAAATGAGACAAAAAGGAATTGTTCTTGTGAAAAATTAAGTATTTAATCACATTATATGAGATTGTTATATTAAACCTTTAGTTTGAAAAATAATTTAAATGCCCTTTATTTTAACTGTGCTTGCATCTTCTACCTCCATGGTGCAAACAGTGAGACAGGAATTGATTTGGACACCTTCATGGTGGTGAAGTTGCGAATGCGGTCAAATTCAAACATGATTTCCACATAGTCATCTGGGAGGCTCTCATTACTCCAGCCCACATAATCGTATCCGGGCCACACACTGTAGACGTGGCTGAGGGTAAAGTCATCCAGGCCAGCCATGCCATCTGTCAGCTGCCCCAGGCCTTCAGTCATGCTGTGAGGGAGAAGAGACCCTTTCAAATGGAGCACAGCTACTGGCCTCATAATACACGGATATGCAAGACTCCAATTCTTGATTTGTAAACATTTAAATTACAGTTATCTCTTGATTTAAGCGACTGGTTCCTGAAAAGTCCACTCTGTGTGAAAACGCGTAAATTGAGACAGCTATTTTAATTATTTCTTATTGGAAAAATGTGTACCCAGCTCACCTGAAAACACCTAAATGATGTGTATACATAATGCCAATTCCATGACACAGCACAAAGGGGATCTGTGTGTAATTTATTATTTTTACATGTTTGGATGAAATTGTGATATTGGAATTTTTCATTTTTTTCACCACAGTACATTGTATCAAACAGCTCAGCACAGATGGTATTAAAAATCAGATCGTGTTCTAGTGAAAACACAAAAATCGAAAGATGACTGTAAAAACATGAGCTTTCGCAAACCCATTGAATCTATACCTTTAAATGTGATAGTCAATCAATATTTTGAACCAGTGGAGTATTAGATCATAAATTACCTCAAGCTGGTTGCTTGTGTCGTGTATTGTGATTACTTGCTATTAAAAATTAAAATAATCATTTGTTAGGCTGGTCATCTTACTGCTCAGTTTTCTTTAACTAGCTAACTTAATTCTCTATTATGCATTGAATTATTATTGACTAGCTGTGTTATCCAATGCTACTCAGGTCAAAAAGGTGTAGCAGTAAAAAAAGATAAGTAATAACACATTATATAATTACCAAACTGTTTTACCATTAAAGTGGTTGTATTTAGTACAGTCCTAGTCAAGGGGAAAAGAAAAAAACAAAATACACATCACCAAATTTTACTACCCTTACATTACAAATGTGGACAGCACCGTGTGTGTGTGTGTGTGTGTGTGTGTGTGTGTGTGTAAGAAATAAAAAGTGCATGAATATGCATATGTGAAGTGGCCTGATTTACTCTTCAAAAATCAGCTGGAAATTGTCTGTGGCACACATCACTAATATTTATATTGCTCTGTGTGTGTGTGTGTGTGTGTGTGACTATGGAAAAACCTAACCTGGGATAAGAATAGCCATATTTCAAGTCTGTGGCTTGAAAAGCGCACCCATTAATAAAGAACAAACAGACTAACAAAAAGACAACTTTATAGGTATAAAGAATAATTTTTATGTATGCAATATTTTTTCTCAAATACTGCTTCACTTCTCTTCATCACACACAAACCAAAAAACAGTTATATATGTAGACACAGTAGGTGTAAATAGATATAGTTGTTTCATAACAGTTATTTGGGAATTTTGACTCATCTGATAATAGGAATAGTATTTCTTACTATGAAGTATTTGGTTTTTTGGGCGATTTTTCAATGCACTTTGGTCCTGTCCAGAAAGAGTTTAAAGTTTCCCATGAAAAACAGTGGTATCTGTGACAAATGTTCACGTAACCAACAGATTTCCAGTACTGAGGAATGGATAGAGAGTGGATCCAGATGAACAAGTTTAGAGCCTTCCTGAAGTTTAGACATAGCCAAGCCTTTACCACTAGATGGCGCCATGTTGTGACACCCTCTGAAACCCAAAACATCATTCAGTGACTCACTTTTCATTTTTAATTAGAAGTAGGGTCCAATTTTGAGGTTGGCTGCAGATAACTGAAATTCTGTACATCATGGAACATTCCCTTTCCATAAGTCAAACCTTGTTATTGCCGTCAAGGTAACGAAGTCACTGGGGATATGGGAAACCACGACAACTGGCTGCTGCCTGCTCTTTGTCATAGGTATGAGACCATGCTTTTGACAGGCACACAGGAGTAATGGATTACAGACCTGTAGCCCATGGCCCCGTCATACACAGAGTCATTCAGGTGCACTTGCAGACCCTCGAAGGTCATGTGTTGCCCTGCTGGAGCGTTGTAGGACACCAAGCCATCTGTTAGGAGAGATGCAGTGTTAAACAGCTGCTCTTTTACGCTCATCCAAAAAGAAATATTTGTAATATGAAGTCAGAGGTGTCACTGTAGGCAAATTATGTAACTGGCTTAATGAAAACCAGTAATACGTATTCTGTGCAATAACAGTTTTAGGTTGTTCCCCGTCATGAAATAAGCTAATTAGCAGGAAATGTGCTTTAAGTGGTTCACTTTTTGTGCTTTATGGCCTTCCAGTTCCACCAGTTCGCACAAGACTTCTAAAAGCATGTATGAACGTAGTGCAGTTATTGTAATGAAAGGTTTCAGCATAGCAAGGAATTACATCAATGAGAACTTTTGTACTGGTCACTTTCTTAAATACAGTCATGTAAAAGCAATCAAGGTATAGCTGGCGGGGGCCCAGGCAACTGTAAAGCAGCTGACACAGCTTCAAGAAGCATTTGAGCTGAACTATCGTTACATAAACCATGTAATGTTTATGTAACAACATGAATATCTCCTACAGCACTCTTCTGTGGTACTGCTTTTATTTTAGCCCTTTGAGTAATTCTTCATAATAATTTAGTTTTGAACAATACTTAGAAAAATTTTTTTCGTAATTTTATAACTGTTATCCACAAAAGAGTTTTCTTTGTTTTTTCACTATTACTAAACGTAAAACTGATCTATTTTGTATTATGATGCACATTCAGTTTTCAAGTATTAACCTCTGACAGCCCTGTTTCATTAAGTACTCCATTTCTCAAGAACACATTTAGAGCACTAATTATTACTGCAGTTAAATTCCTTCCATCCTGTCGTTACAATTTTTATAATTAATCTCTCTCCAAGGTGACGTAAGAAGAGATGTGTTTATGAAGCTACTGATATTAATTTACACATTTGAACAGCACAGTAATTTTTGCTCTGAGCAATTCAGGATTAGTACCTTGCTTAGTGGCGCTACAGCAGGAGTAGGGAGTTGAACCTGAGTCCTTTGCTTGCAAGGCAATGGCTCTAACCACAGCCTCCATGATACAATACCTTCTGCACAAATTAGTACAGTACATAAGAGAGGTCCACTCCCCATACTCTGAAATGTCAGGAACAGCCTCTGCTCTACCTTGTCCATGTCACTGTGTATTTTCCAAGCTTTTGGTATGGATTGCTCTTTTCATTTTCTTACCCAGCCATTCACAGCCATAAAGCTCCACCCTCATGCACACGTTCATGGAATGGTCGGTCATGGGCATGAAGCGTACAAAGCGTGCAATTATGGGTGGTTCCAGATCCTTCAGCACTATGTCGTATGCATTCCTGTTTCCCTCAATTACCTGGAAAAAAGAATGTTGTGTAATTTAAAAAAAAAAAAAATTAAATCTATGATGAAGGAACTATGCAAGAATGGATTTCTTGCTGAGATGATGGCAAGATACATGAGGTGCGATGGAGGGCTTGCATGGGCATCATTCACCTGACGGCCTTGGCGGTTGCGCCAGGAGATCCAGCGGCTACCGTCACGGCTGTACTTGATCTTGTACATCTGGGCAAACTCGTTGCCAATGCCCCCCGCGTGGCGGCCCTGAGTGCCCACCAGGGTGATGAAGTGCAGTGAACGCAGGTCTATCTGCAGGAACTCCTTCAGGCTGTCAGGCTCCACGATGATCTCTGGGCACCATGCCCCGTCACCCTCCTCAAAGTCCAGCCTAGTGGGAAGGCAAGAGAGACTAGCTGAAAAAAGGCCACTTGTGGGGGCTCTAAATTTCAATTTTATATTGTTCATTTTGGATTGTGAAACCAGCAAAGGGAAAGTTAAGCTTTAATGAAAACATTGTGGCATCTTGTAGAGAAACCAGATTACAGCATAAACCTGAAACTGAGTGGGCCACCCAGATTCTCAGTGGATCCCCCTTGAGTGTGGTTTTTACACACTGCAAGGGTGAACGGCTTTACATTCTTAGTATTGCGGGGTATGCAAACAGTGCATACACCCAGGCATGCACATAACACACAGAGTCAATAAAGGAGTTGAAATGAAACTACAGAGTAGTCCACGGTCTGTACAACTGTTACGCTGGAGCTCTAACTGCTGGCAAATGATGTTCTATGTCCATTTATGTTTTCAGGTCCATGCATGATACAAGTGTGTAAATGTTAAGAGGAATAGGGGCTTGTGTGTAGTGTACTAATGGACTCACCTTCCATATCTTGCTGCCGTAGACTCCGACCACTGACTGGATGCAGAAATGTCTTCATCCTGAATCTGCCCCCCTGACATTCCCAGTGGGTAGCGGCACACACCTAGAGTGTCACAGACACATTTAACACTGCATCACTCCAGGCCATTAAACACAGAAAAAAATGCATTATGTGAAAGAGGAGAGCTGTATTACTTTTCAGAAATGACCTAGAAAAAAAAAATATCACAATTTTCTCTCATTTCCCTCTACTTCTCATGATGCCAGCTTATTTATTTTGGTGTTTTTAATCATTCAATTTGCATATTAAAGGAAATAATATACGTAAAAGTTTTATAACCAGAAAGCTATACCTCACAAAATCTTGATTTTTCAGAGCTACAAATCCAGACATTAAATTGGAAGAAATTGCAGAAGATTATAGTTTAGTTGCAATATCAAGCATTTTGTCTTAAAGGTATGACTTATATGAATTGTTAATGTAATACTTTAATAAAAGAAAAAAACTTATTAGACATTCTGATCTTCATAGAGATGAGTATGCAATGGTTGGTCAATTTGGTGTCAAAAGCACAAATAAGTAGAACAACACCGTAACTTGGCATCTTTTTAAAGGGAACCTAAGAGTGGTTAAGTTGTGAAGGTTAGAACTGTGCCCCAAGCTAGCCAAATGATTTTAGCGGTTCCCTCATCCAGGAGTCTGACATTTTCTACACACCATTGAGTGACCTCTCAAAGGACAGGCAAGGATGTTTTTACACCAAAAATATTCAGCTGCAGAGGTCTGACACAATTGTTTTCACTTTGGAGCACAAAAAGACAATCTGGATCATGTGACTGGCGCATTTCCCGAGAAAGCACCAGGAGTTACACTCAGTGCCCAGAAACACTCGTGACCATTGAGTTGTGTCTCTCGACCAAGTCTCAAAGTATGGCAAGGATGTGAGAATCTCTGAGGTGCTACCTGCCCTGGGTGTCATTAGGACAATAGCATTGGTATCAGTGGGGTATAGGGGACTCTCCTAGTCCGCTGGAAAACAGGATCCCAACAGAAAGCCCTTTGTGCCCCAAGCCAACAACAGCAAGGACAGCAGAGCAGGTCTTTCCGTCCTCCCATGGCCTTTTCTCTCCTTCCCAAGACTCACTTAAAATTCGAGATGGGAAAACCTCAGAGGGTTCACTTTGGCAGTCAGGAGCTGACAGCCTCCAAACCGAGCTGAATCCCAAACAAAAAACTCTTCCAGATGTTACAGTGTGCTTGTTCACCCAGCTGTAACACTGGGCTTCACTGTTCTTCACACACTTCCACGCTCTATGGTTGTAAATATTATTCCTTACTAAAAGTCTTACAATAGTAATATTTTCATTAGGTAGCACGGTGTTGCAGAAAGCAAAACTGGTGCCTCAGTGTCTGAACTGGGATTGAATCTTGCTTAGGATGTGTGGAGTTTGCCTGTTCACAGTCCCATGGTAAACCCCTTCTTTACCCTCCTTTACCATGAAGACCACCTGAGTATTTGCTAAGTTAAATTCCATTTCATGGCAATTACACTACCTACCAATATGTTTATTAAACTGGTTCTAGTTAGTTAGTTTCAAAATTAAAGAAATAAGAAGTCAATATCTCAAAATCTTATGTGTACAATTCTGTCAGCACAATAACATACTGCAGTTTCTGGTTTCTACAAAATTCGCTCTGACATTCATGGCTTTATATTAAATGCACGGTCATAATTTTAACTAATTTACTTGTTGCTGATCTACAACCGTCTACTGCTGTTTTCCACAAACCGACCACCAGCGGACCTCCACCTTTATTTTGCTCAGTGTTCAAATGCGCAGTCTAATACTTCGAACTTCAAAAATAATTATAATACTTGTTGCTGGTGATAATGGAAGTGTCAAAGTGACCTCTCTATATCACTTTTAAGCTGAATTAGAATCCAAGATAATAATTGTAATTAACACAAAAATATTAAATATTAATTGCATAAATTATGCCGAAAGAGGTCCCTGTTTATATTGAGATTCAGCAGTATAATAAAAAGGAACATAAGACAAAATTATACAGATTTCAACAGTGATTTAGACCAGTTGCTAAGTTTTCATTTTGTGATCAGATGTATATTTATTTTCATATATCTTGGTTTGGACTATTTATTTTTCTTCCCTCTCCAGAGAGACCTCTTGAGAAGGAAAACACCGTAACGGCAATATCAGTTCATGCATTCAGTCGTGGAGCTAAAAATACCAGTATTTAGATGAAGAGGGAAAAAAGCAGTCCAGTGTGAGGCAGCAGCCCCAGGGCAAATCCCTCTCGCGGTCTGCAGGCCTGCTCGTGCTGGCAGCTGCTCCCAGCTCTGGGGGTTGTCTCCCCCACACCCCACAGACCCCTGTGAAAGACACATTTGTTTCCCTGTGTTTGCTGACTGACCACTGGCTCTGACCCTAGCACATCACATACAAGGCCCATCATAAGCCTATGTACCTGCGGGGAGCAGGCAAACTGGACCAGCAAGCAGCCTGGCTGCCAGGGCAGCACCTCACCGTTCCTCGAGCTCAGTACTCCTTCAAAAAACAAAAGGAAAGCCTTTGCCGGCATAGCTACAGTGCTTGGGAATTTTAAACAGGGGAAAGTTGGCATATTTGAGTATCTCTCTGCTACTAAGTTCAGTGATGCATATTTCCTGCTACGGAAATTTTTTTGTAGTTCAGCAAAAAGAAAAAAGCATTCAGAATGATATTTCAGCATCTCAATACAGAAATAACCCCTGCTAAATTTGTAAAAAGTAAGGAAAATCAAACACGTACCTATTAGACATCAAAATATTCAGTACATTTTAATGATCTATTCCCCTCCAAAGATTATAAATTAAGTTTTAACATTACTTTGTCTTAGGTTACATTTCTGACTTTATGAACCCAATTGTCTTTTAAATCAATAAATTTATTTGGTGACTAATCAGTGCATGGAAATGGTCCGGAAATGCACAGAAACTAGTGAGAGGGAAAAAAATGTTAATATCAATGTACTTTCCTGCTGTCCAAATGTCTGGTATGCATTAGCCACAGACTCCAGTAGGACTGAGGAATCCATTGTAAACACTTCCCACCCTCTCATACTACATGTAATAATAAACTCTGACCAAGGTCAGATTCTCGCACGGTCCCGAAAAATGAATGACAATAATGACTGCATCCGACTGCACAGATAAAAACGCGTGTGCCAAAGAAAGCTTCGTTGATGGCTTCTCCAGAGGTGTAGTCCATGTCCCTTTGGAAATGCCTGCAATGAATAGGTACCCTGCAGTTGGACAGCGGGGCTGCTTTCACAAATGTGTTTAAATGAAGCCCTGGACTACAAAAACACGGAAAACTTGAAAGGAACTAAGTTAAACTCCAGGTATGTGTCTTGCCAGAGACACTGTGCAGTGCAATGCTTAATACAGCTTATGTCAGTATAGAGAAAAGCTGTTCTGGAAATTTAGTTCATGGAATAATTAACTCATGTCTAATGAATATGGAAAACAATTTAAAATAAGTAATGCACTCACAGTTTCAGTGTAAACAGCATCCGCTTCAAATCAGAATGCAGACTTAAGTTCCACGAATCTTACAACAGGCGAGTGCATGGACAAGTTTTCCAGCTCTATGCATACAACTAACAGCTTTAGAACTGTAATTATAGGAATCAACTGATTTAATCAAACTCTTAATGGCTGAAGTAAGATAAAAATCCATATTCAATATCTGGTCAGGACAAGATTTGGAAAACCCCAGCTTGGATTGCACCAAAAACTTAGATAAAGGTTAATAAACAATGCAACCCAGCATATCAGCCTTCAACAAGAAAGTTTACAAAATGTATAACTTGTTCTTTGTTCCAATTTAAATGCAAAGTTTAAGGGAATCCTGCAAGTTTCTTTATAATTTGCTAGAGTAAAGCTGTGATTAAAACTCAGCATTAATCTGGAAAAAATACTGTACAATTATCCCCTTTTAAAAGCAATGACGTGCTACAGCACTGCAGTAAAAGCTTCCCTTTAAATACTAGCATTCTTATGTTCATTGCTTGGCATGCATTCCTCAGTACTTTTATTGAAAAGCATTTTTACAGCATTTTCTAGAAAAATACAGATGTTTACCATCTCTCCTTCAGCAGGACTAAACCTATTTTTTAAGTAGTAAATTTCCAGATCTGAACATATCCACCTTGGGAAATAATGCTCATATGGGGATGCAGAGTGTAAAATAATCTGGTAGTTGGAGACTATAGATTTGCATGATTTCATAGTGTTTAACACTTGCAAACTGGGTTATTTTTTTCACAAATCTGGAAAATTCATTTAAAACTTTCAGTCCAGACTGGAGCTATCCCTGCTCACAACCAGATGTCGTTTTGTGTTTTGTGGAATAAAGTTCACATTTACATAGAACTTTCCTATTCACAGTCTACTGAAAACATTAAATAAAACTTTACTACTGCATGTTAAATGTATGTAACATACTGAAAATCATGGCTTAGTTCATATTATCAAGATGGCTGCAAACAACAGCTTGGCATATTTTACACAGATGGTCATTTATTAAACAGGCATAGACACATATTACATGGAACACCTAAAACTTAAAAAAACATACTGGGCCATGAGAATATTGTCCATTTATTAAAAATTAGCTACATACATACAATCCTACAAGCACTGGATTGATTTTTTTAAATGGTTTAATAGTATTAAAAGACAGTAGATTTTTTAAAGCTATGTTACACTGAAAAGAAAACAGAAAATAAAAAAATGTTGATTTGAAAACATTTTTGAAAATCAGCTTTGAATTAATTACAAATATAAAGCATAAAATTAACTGAATGCATAAGTATTCACCCCCTTTACTATGATATACCTAAATCAGCTTTGGTGCAACTAATTGTTTATAGAACTCAGTAAGCTGAATAGTGATAACCTGTGTGCAGTTTAAGTGATTTTGGGATAAATTCACCTGTATCTGGAAGGACTCACAGTTAGTTAGTCAATGTTCTTACAAAAACTGTTACCATGAAGATAAAGGAACATTCTACAGAAATCTGGTGGCAACATTCTTGAAAATTATAATTCATGGAAAGAATATAAGGCAATTTCCAAGGTGCTGAATATCACTAGGAGTGCTGTTGACTCAAGTAATAAATGGAAGGAATATGGCACAACTGTGAATCTGCCTAGATCAGGCCATCCTCAAAAGTGTTCACACGGGAAGGTCACTAGTCAAGGAGGACATGAAGAGACCTACGTTAACTCTGAAGGAGGTAGTTTTCTGTGGCTGATGGGGGAGCCTGTGCACACTACAAAAGTTACCAAGGTACTTGAACAGTTTCAGCTTTAAGGGAGAGTGGTAAAAATAGTCAGTTGAAAAAACTCATGTGACAACTGTTAGTATTTGCCAAAAGGGACACCTGGAAGACTCTGGAACCAAGTAGGAGAATGTTCTACATTCTGAAGAGACCTCCTGGCCATCAAACAGAAAGTCAGGTTTGACATAAGGTAAACACTGAACAACATCAGAAACACACCATTGCTACTGTAAATAATTTTGGTGGCAGCATCATGCTGTGGGGATGCTTCTAAGAAGCAAGGCCTTAGAAGGGTTGTTTTAATAGAGAGTAAAATGAATACAAAAAAGTACAGGGAAATCCTGAAGGAATACCTGCTGCAGTCTGCAAGAAAACAGTGGCTTGGGAGAAGACTACAGCCCAAAATAAAAAGCCAGATTTAAAATGAAAATGTCAATGCCTCGAAGTGGCCAAGTCGGGGCCTTGACATAAATCCAATTGAGAATTTTTGGCACAAATTTAAAACTTATTTTAACTCATGATCTCCATCCAAGCTGACAGATCTGTAGCAGCACTGCAAACAATGGGAAAAAATTGCAATGTCAAAATGTGCAGCACTGAAATAGACTTACCCAAATTGATTCAAGATGATTGTTGCTGCCAAAGGTGTATGCTGACTTGTATATTTATAATTTATTCAAAACTGAAGCAGGAATATGTTTTCACTTTTACATTAGTTTTTGTTTATCAGTATCAAAAACCATAATTGAATCTATTTTGATTCAATTTTATAAAAAAAACATGAAATATTCCAAAATGGGTAAATTCTTTTTATAAACACTATAGTTGTCCTGATGCTGTTGAACCTTACTTTCAGTTAGTGCTTGTCCTTGTCAGGGTTGCAGTGTCTCGATGCTAACCTGGAATCACTGGGTACTAAGCTAGAAGGGTACACCCTGAATGGACACCAGTCCATCACAGGTTAGCGACACATATTCACACACTATGGACAATTCAGAGTCATTACTTAACTTGAATTGCATGTGTTTGGGCTCTAAGAGGAAACCAAAGCACCAAGAAGAACTCTGTACAGACATGGGAAGAAAATGGAAACTGTATAATTGAGACTGAGCCAGATTTGAACCGATGCCCAAAACAGCCTAGGCATTGTGAGGTAACAGTACAACCCAGTGCACTACTCCACCACCACCCTTGCTCCAAAATAAAATGCTATGACTACACAATATGTAGGCAGTGTGTGTAGCTTTCCAGGTTACCAAACAGTGGAAAGACTTAAAAATGGAAGAAAACCTGAAGAGGATACAGCTGAAGTACAGTGATCTGGCTTACCTGGACTGACCTGGGATCTCACCACTCCAAATAGGTAGAACAGCAAAACCAGGGAAAACTTGTGTTTCTCAACGTGCCTCATCTCAATAGGACTGAGACTCTTCATCCCTGTGATATATGTAAAGCATTATACCATTAGGAAATGAGATCATGGGGAAATCAACATCTGCAGATTTATAAGGTTAAACAGTAGTGCCAACTGTAACACTAAAAATAACATATTTTGGTAGCAGTCACTCTTATAGAATCATCATCTGCATTTGCTCTCTAGGATCTTGCCCCAAAAGAATAGGGAAAATAAGTATCAATTAATTTTGGAAACAGAAAAAGTGGTAAGTTTTGCATTCCAAAGCTTAAATTTCCTGTTTATAATGGAAATGTCAATTTTCAATTTCAAGTACACCCAATTTTTGAATATTTTATACAACTGGTTCATTTTACTGTGTGCCAAGCTTTACAGTAATTTACAGTAAAGTCAAAGAACAAATAGCCGCATTTCTGAGCTGGAATGTCTATTAATTATAAATTCACTTTAACAATATTTCTAAAAAGAATTTGGGGAAAGATTGATTCCTTGTGATACCTCTTGCGGCTGAACAACAAAGATAAGAGTGGAAAGTAGAAATAATTGCATGGGAAAGCCTTAGTTGGATGTTGTGTCAGCTACTCCTGGTGTCCTGCTGAACACCTGTGGGACAGTGCAGAGTCACTGAGCCAGTAACTGGCTATTGGGATAGTATCCAGTCACTGGGATAACAGCACCTGGTCGCAGGGATAGCATTTGGTCAGTGTCAACATGCCATCAATATAGGCAGTAAGGTGAACTGCAAAAGCATATGCTGCCTGCCTATAAGGAAATTGAATTATGTCAAAAAGAAGAAAGACTATGTCTCTTTTTTAGAATTAAACAAATTGCAGCACGAACGTAGCACTCTGACTGGTTCTCTGTAAGAAAATACTGTATTTTTTTCTTTTTGTGCACTTTCATTCAGATGTATATTCAGTAAAAATGTAAGTATACTGTAGTATACTTCACAGTTAGATATACAAAATTACAGCAACACCTCCAAATCTCCAAATGTCACTATTCACATGTTAGAGGAGTGAGAAATCCCTTCAGTGCAGCAGTTGTGGTGTGTGGTACACTCTGATGTGTACCAGACTATGGTAAGGTGGAGGAAGATTACAGCCCAGATGTAATGTCCTAAAGGTACTGCTTGGGGAGACAGTCATTCACTTGAGTTTACCAATTTACAGATTTTTTTTTAAGGCCGAAATGTCAGTTCCTTTATTAAATACATTTTCTTTACAAGAACACTGCATTTTTACTTTAAAAGATGAAACTCACTGCATTTCATTAGCAATAACTGCACCATTCATCATCATTAACTGCTTGTCCAGTGCTGGGTCACAGTTCTCCAGAGCCTATCCTGAATGATTAGGGCATGAAGCACAGTTCACCATGGATGGGATGCCAGCCTATCACAGGACACTCACACACGTTCACGCCCTAAATACAATTTGAAATCATCAATTCATCTCAAACACATGTCTTTGGACTGTGGAAGAAAATTGGAGCACTCAGAGGAAACTTATACAGACAGGGGGGAAAAAATCCAAACTCCACACAGATTTAGTCAGGTTCAATCCCATACCCAGAGCCAGAGTCAAATCTACTGAGAGATTTATGCACCAGGAGCTGAGGCTGCTGCGCTGTCGTGCAATAACTGTACCATATCTAACATACAAAAGTTCAGTGCTATTTCCACACCAATAAGACAAAGAGCTGCATAAAGGTAATACAGTGCAATCTGTCAACTTTTTCCTTACGACTATGTGTTAACGTATCATTCAGAGAATATTCATGAATTTGCTTTCAATAAAGGCTAAAGGATGTAAAAAAAAATGCACTACTAAAATCCAGACACTCCATAAAATCGTACAATAAATAAAACCGAGACGAAGATGTGGATTACAGTTGTCAAGTGACTGCCATTGCATTAGATACACCACAAATATGCAAGAGGAAAGCATACTAACCTTTTGTCAAGACAGAATATTCAGCATTGCACAATGTGGCTTTGGACATAGTGATGGTACAAACCTACACATTACCCATTAGGTTTTCAGGGCCATTTAAGGCTCGCCTAAATTGTTTACAGAGGAATTAGGAAAGAAAGAAAGCAAGAAAAAATACCCTTGGAATCTGTCTCTTCCCAGCACCAAGTCCAGTCTGTCCTCAGATCCATGGGCCATAATTACCAGGCAGGAGTGGTCAAGCCTATAAGGATCAGTCTGCAAATGGTTCTATTGTTTCAGTCACATCTTTTTTTCTCATACTGAATCCCTGCATTCTCCTGAATGAGAGTCAGAACTCTTTGTGGGACGAGGTAACCCGGTTTATTTAAGAGCCCACATACCACAGTACTATAAATTAATGCCACTAGTCTGAAAAGGAAAAAGTGACTGTTCATGACCAGGATTACAATTAATCTTACACTGCAGTGTGCATCAGGTCCATTATATTCTTATACAATTGACAATGTGATATTTAGAAATGTCAGAAGTTTATTGGATATGTAAATTCCATGAGACCTGCATATGTTTTTCACTTGCAGACATGAACAAATAATGAGACACACCATTATCATTTATTTATTTAATGGTTTTTTCCAAAGTGATGCACAACCCAGGGAATACAAAAGTATATTTCACAAGAGAAAAATAACTTCTGAAAACTTTAGCCCTTTTTCTTCCAATAGATTCTCTTGTTTACACAACTGCATATTTTTACTGAAGGACTTCAGGTGAAGCACTCTGTTCAAGGAGACATAAGCTCTTTAGTGTTTACTTGAGACCCCTCCGTGATACTTAATACCTTGTTGCATTGTGGTATGCCAAGCCCTCAGTGGTATATTTTACACCTTGCAGGATTCACATTCAAACCACAGAGGGGCAACTACAAGGAGGGTGTCAGGGGGATATTGTGACAGGTTAGCTGCCTGTGGATGCCAATATACTGACACTCACTGATGTGTGAGCTCTGCCCTTCCCTGTACACTTTTTTGTAACCTGTGTGTGCATGGAGTGTTTGCCCTGTGGTATATTTTACTAAGAGCTGTAAAAATCGGTGTGGCATGCTACCACATTGGCCACACCCACCAGCTGCATCCCAGCAGTTGTACCTGAGTGTGGTCTCATTAAACTGGCCACACTCACATGCAGACTATTTAAGTCCTTTGGAGCACAATAGTTTTGGAGACACTTATGTGGACCAAGTATTGGGTTTTTGTGTTAAATACCTGAAGGGTTTTACTATGTTAATTTTAAATCCAGGTACTAATGTATAAATATATATAGCTATTATCTCATTTCCATTTGCACCTGAACCATATTATAAATGCCACATACTATACAAATTTTATTACTTGATAGTATTGATATAAATCAACATTACATTAAATCCAGGAACAACAGACAGCTGTTGTTACTTCTTCACACATTCCTACTTATTTTTTATTTTACTTCTTAAATTGTGAACTCATTAAGATGGTGACATGCTCGAATGCTTTGTTAGCACAGATTTTGAAAAAAATCATTATAGTTAAAAAAAAATGCATCTTTATATAATAACCTTTGAAATTTTATAGAATGCAATGCTGTGTTACACCCTTATGCAATCAAGATCCAATTCTAAACTGAGTTTAGATTATACACAAGCTCCTGCTCTAAACAGTGCTATTAATGCTCAACTTTTTTCAAGTGAAAGAAAACATAAGCAACTTTGTTATCAGTTAATCAAATCTGCAAGGATGCACTTAAGCAAATAATTGTCCCTAAAATAAGTTAGGCCTATATATCACAAAACAACACCTAAACAAAAAATGAACGAGTGAATGAATAAACAAGTCAATAATCTGAAATTGATACCGGTAAACTAGTTAAAATCTTTTCCCACTTGTGACAAATCACAAATCGAGCTGTTCCAAGATTCCACCCTTTTACATTGCAGCAATACAATGAAAAACACCGTCCAAAATTTATGAGGGACAGATAGGCTACATCTGTTTCCGATCTGGGCAATAAACCCCATTTTCATACAGTATATGGAAAAAATCTGGCTGGAATGCCATAAAACCAGAGGATTCTGCATACATTGGTTCTTAAAAAGTAATTAACATCACAAGTACAGTACTGTACCTAAAATTCCAAAGTAACACAAAAAAGAACCAAGCATTTCATCAAATAACCAAAATGTTAATCTATGCCAATATATCCAGTAACAAAAGTAAAACAAAAGCCAAACTTCACTTTTATCTACAGTACAGAACATTTTTTAGATTGTTGGGCATATTGGGAATATGGGCATTTCAGAGCTAAATGCATGAGACTTTAAACAATTCAAGCACACAGAAGACAAACTAGTCAACATGCTTTCTTTGGTAAACTGCTATGCACAGAAAATAACTTTTCACTGCATGTCTCTGCATTTGCCAAGGGATCTCTCCCTTGTAAAGTATTCCCAAAACAAACAGGAGGCACCATGATTGACAGCAACTCTGCAGTCTTCCTTGTGTCAAAGATCCCGACAATGCAGGGCTGGAGATGTCCTATGCTGCACACATCACAGCTGTCCACTGGGCCTAGCTACTTCAGTGCTCTGTATTGTGTCAACATAATTCTTACTCCTAATTTATCTGTGGAAATATTTTTGATAAAATTGCAAACAATCTAGTGTTGCAATATCAGTGTTCCTGATGACAGCTTGCACCATTTGAATGGATTTCTCTATCTCAGAGAAGACTACAATCCAAACTTACAAATTTATGAGTAACAACCTTTTTGCAATAAGAATATTTTTTTTGTTAGAAAATTTTTGAATTTATTTTTTCTTAAAGAGAGTTAGCATAACAATTCAAACAGTGTGGCAAAGTTTCACTTGCTTCAGTGACAGGTTCAGATCAGAAATAGTAAGGTCTGCCTTTGGTTTTTCAACACCCTGCTCTAGCTGTACCTATGGCTCTTTATTGTGGCATGTCATACCTTCTCTGCCAGGCAGATGCAGAAGGCACACACTAGGTGGAGGGACTGTTTGCCAGCCTGGTCTATGTTCAATGACGGGGGGGGGAAGGAGTGTTCTGTCCTGTTCTCATCCAAAAAACCTTGCTGTTGCTTTCCTCCCCACAGAGCTGTGATGTTTTTGATATTTACATTACATTTATTCATGTAATAGATGCTTTTCTCTGATGTGCAACTCAGAGTAAACAAAAGTGCATTTCACCAACAGAGTGCAAATACAGAAACCCAGTTCTTGAAGTAAAGTCACTGAGTTCAATAAAATCTTTTTTGCCACTTCATATTTCAGAAGTAACAGTATATACAGTAGAACTGATTATGAACCCCTGGCCTGCTTGTGTGTCACATCTAACTTACAAAGTGATAATCAGGTTGGTTCATTGGAAGGCAGGGGGCACACACTCAGGACTTCTTTTGTATATGTTTAATCTTTTCTCAATCATATAGGTGGCATTATCTATAATAATAATAATAATAATAATAGCAATATTTTTTCATGACACCCAGCATTTAATACACAATATTTTCAACCAACAACATTTGGAATCTGTAGTAGCACATGTGTGAATGTGTGAGTGAGTGTGTTTTATTGCTCTGGTGAGCGAATGGGTGAATTACTGTAAAGAGTTTAGTACAGAGTATCTTGTACACCTGTACCCCGGTATTTCAGCTGCCGGGTTCACAGTTCCCAATGTAATGAGTAGTACAGATAAGTACTCAGGTTCGTATCCGAGTCGAGAAGTCCTATCATATCAGTTGTATCCAAAAGTAGTCAAAATTTGTAGGAGTACAAGTGTGAAGACGTGGTAACACTGCATCCAGCATCTGCTTTCTCAGACTTTGTCTGGTGTGGCCTGTGTGCAAAGGCTTTTGTGATTTCATTCGGTGTTGTTTACTCAGAAATTCCCCCAGTAACAGTTCATTACTATAATAGCTCATTACAGCTTCTAAATTTTGTTTTTTTTAAAGATTTTTTTCATTTCTTCATTTTTAAAACTAAATTTGACTACTAAATGTTTGTTGCTTTCACTACTAATAAGGAAAGAAACACAATGTGCAATGCTAAATAAAATAGTAAAAGCATATAAACACACAAATGCATATTAATTACCTCATTAACTGATAATTAGATACGTAGTTTTTAAACTGTTCTTTATAATGCTGAAAATGTATTTTAGAGAAATCTGGGGGAAATTAATTGTGGTTTCTCAAAAGAACCTGGAACAAATCATAATTGTCCTCATAAAAAATAATGGAAACAGCTTTCCAATATTGAAGTTTGCAATTTGAGTGAATTCTAGAAACCATTTACACTCAGATACCAGGGTACAGGTGTATTATCAGTCACCTTGGACAAAGGTCGCAGGCAAATACTTGTTAATAGTTGCTGTTCATCACTTTGGAAAAAAGTATCTGCTGAATGTACAAATTTAAATCTAATGTAAATGGATATGTAAGGATAAATTTGAACATCACTGAAAATTAAGATAATGCAAATGAATGCTATTACTAAGAAACAAAGAAAGCAATATTCTGCTATCAAATCACTGAATAAACCCATACAGAATGGACAAGACTTGTAAATATTACACAGTTATGAACGTCTGAGATCATGATGTTTCAATATAAATTTCTTGGAGTCAAATATGAACACTCGTATGAATACAATTTAATAGATAACTGCAAGAGTGCAAGAAAAGGTGTAGGTGGTTTTGAGGATGAAAATCACCCTAATATCTAACCTACTTAAATAATTCCCTTGCATTGCTTTCACATGAAAATTCTGCATGCAAAGAAAGACCAGCAACATAAGCCATCTCATTTATGCCACAAGAGCATAACATTTTCAGCAAATGACCAAATAAAAAACACCAATTAATACAACATTTTATTATAATGCTACGTATTCCATTTCCCACCAATACCCAAACATACCCTGTGCATTCCCATGGAACATGGTTGCTAAATAATATCATTGCCAAAACAAAGTCTCATTTTTGAGGTCTATTGTGGGCACTGGAAAGCACAGTAAGTTGTAACGTACAATTAGCTGTTTGTTTGTCCTTTTTTGTGGCTATGACAAGGCAGAGAGCAAATGCTTTAACTGCATTGATGGTGTCTTTGTTCCAAGTATCACAAAATGTTAATTAGAGAGAAGTAGCCACATGTGAGAGTGAGGATGCCAACAAATTGACCCATATGGTTCCAAGCTTGTCATTGGCTTATCTGTCAAATGAAGGGGGGAATGACTGACAGTTCACAACCCCCATTAATCTGTCATACAGATAACAAAAAAGAGTCAACACTTCTGATGCTTCAAATCAATGGTTGTAGTAGAGCATGCATTGCAAACATCTGTATGCCATTTACAATAATTTTTCTTCATGCATATCCTTCTAGTTGCAAGCATAAAGCATTAATTAAAAATATACTTTGAAATAGTATAGTATTATGCTGAAATAATATATGGGATACTATTAACATGCAAACTGACAATTGTACTAGACTCCATAGTTGGTGCTGATGTGATAACTAAAGACTCTTTTAAAAGGCTTCTACAGCCTCTGACTTTGGTAACTACTAGCTGAGTTACCCAGTGCTGTCTGGGTCAAAAGGTGTAGCAGTGGAAGGGTAAAACATAACAACACATCATAAAATCACCAAACAGTTGTACCAATAAAGTGGATGTATTTAGTACAGTCCTAGTCAAATGGATATGAAAAAAATATATATCACCTAGCCATCACCTATTACCCTTACATCACCAATGTGTGCAGTGCCATGTGTGTCATGTATAATCTTTAAATGTTGATTTGCACACAGATGACAGCTACTGGCTCTTGTGCTTGAACACGTGAACAGTACTGATGGCAAAGTGTGCATCAGCTGTAATGATGTGCACACAGTACACGAATGAGTGTGTGCGTGTGTGGAGCAGGTAAGAAAATTCATTAGTGTATCTTCTGTCAGCATGTGTGTAAAGCGTGTTTTTGTGCTTGCACACGTGTGTGTGTGTGTGTGTGTGTGTGTGTGTGTGTGTGGGAGGGAGGGCAAAAAAAATCAGCAGCCTGTTTTATGTCAGGGTGTGTGTATTGTGTGTGGGTATGTGTGTGAAACAGATAGTACGTCAGAGTGTGTGCGTGTTAATACGGAGCGAGAAAATCCACCAGCATTACTCTGCATTTGATGTCATTACTCCCACCTCAATAAGCCTTGTCACAGAGTGAATTTTACATTTTTAAAATAGTAACTAACCATTCTAGCGTTTAATAAACTTGAATACACAAAAACCTAACAGTGTGAGAAGTACCTGTGTGGCAAATTTCAAGTCTGTGGTTTGAAAAACAAAGCTGTGCATAAAGGTAAACAAGGGCTTTATAAGTGAAGTGCTTTACCATAGAATGTTTGACCTGCATATAATTTATTATTGTATGGGTGCTGCTGTGAAGGTTTATAATAGATGGAATAATTGCACGATAAGGGTCTGCACTGATCAAAGAGTGCATTCAGCGGCATGTACAAAATGCAACAACAAAACAACTAAAGACAGCAAATAAGATACAGCTGTCAGCTGTACTAAACAGTGGGGCTTCAAACAATAATAAACACATTAACTAATCTGATCAGCCCATGATAATTAATTTATAAAATCATGAGCTAGACATAATAATAGGCATTGAACTTGCATTGGGAAATACAATGAGTCCTTAAGTGGCAGGAGAGTAAATAAATAAATAAGCATAAGGGAGCACAAATACAAATTGTCATTCTGGTGGAATGCTCTTGAGGTGGAGAATGAGACCAATTAGCTGCAAACACCATGGATCAGATGCAATTTTAAGTACAATCATCTGTGACTCCTAAGGATAAGTGGTTCACTTCCACAGTTATTACACCAAAAATCACATAAATCATTAAGGGGCTATGTGCTTTGAAACTATAACTCTATCCTGCTCTGCACCCGTTGGTTTCTTCCGGAGACATCCTGGACAAATCTCTGACATTTAGTAAATGTAAATGTATACAATCTGTAGACTTCTTTCAAAATTTGCTCTAATGAAAAGGTCTGGTTTTGATATGCAAGGGTAGCCCTTTTAAAACAAAATCATGTATGTATTATTTCAGAGAAAAAAAACGCACACCATCTAATGAATTAGAACAGACCTTAACAGATCTGATGCAAATAAAGGAAAGGATGGTCAAATGCTCGCAGTATGGTGAGAGAGAAAAAAAAAAAAACACACTGATCCCTTACATGCCTGGGTGTATTAGAGAGTACATATGAGGACAATCTGCGATTAAAAGTGGAAAAATGACACAAAATAATGCATAGCACATTTCACTGGCCCTGAGACATATGTTACGAGTGTTCTACTACCAGCTTGGGCCTCACAGCAATGTCCACTGTTACTCTGTGGAGGACATGTGCTCTTCATTTCAGCTGCCTTCCCTCTAAGCTTCAGCGGTGCACTGTAGACTCTCTCATTTTTATGAGAATGGATGAAGTCCGAATCAAGCAGTGGTTCTGTCATAATGGGGTTTAGGTGACCTACAGTAAACAAATGCCAATAATATCTTTGAGAGCAATTAACATTAACAGACTCATAAACCTTTGAATTCATACTCTGTATGAAAGGCTTTTCAAATCTGGGCTTATTTGGAAAATTTATGACATGTGGGACATGCTTCATAATTACGAGTGAGCTCAGTTCTGGAGTGAGGATAAATATAGATATGGTAAACACAAGCTTTCGTTTTAAGCACAGCAATCAGCCAAATCCCATATAAATGCCGAGGATCATGTTCAAAAGACTTCTTACTGTCAATGAACCCTAGCAATCAGAATAACGCCATGACTGCCCTCATACACTTTTCAGGTTTTGTCTTGATGCATAAAAACAGTAAAAAAGCAGTGCACTCTTTATGAATATAAATACTGTAAACAGATTACTGTTTATATCATGTTCTTACAGCTCTATCATGCATAGATGAGAACATTGACTTTGTGTGCATGCATGGCATTTCTGCCACAGTGGCCTTGCTGAAGCAATTTGCTGCAAATTGATCATACATGCTGTGCTCACAGTTAAGCTGGAGTTATGTAGCTTTTGTTTTACTTGGGTGCTGCACGGCTTTTTCTGAGTTAAATTAAGTTTTACAATGCTGCCATGTAGAAATAACAAACCTACTAAGGAATATTTTTACTCCTTCCTTCCCCCTTAAACCTGTTCTCAGTTTATTTAGCTGTACTTAAATCACGGGCTAGTAGGGCAGTCCTACTCTTAAATAAAGACAGAATTCATTATTCAAGTGGCACCCCAGTAACTATGCTCCTCAGCTTAATGGTTCCCTGAGATGCGGAAAAGCTGGTAAGTATTTACAAGTGATGATAAAATTAGTTTAAAAGACGTGGTATAGGAATATTTTCTTGTCCAATCACAATGAATTAAAGATTTACTGTCTACAGTTAAGTCCTGTCACTGCTTCATTCTTGTTACCATTAACCACATGCATACACACACACACACACACACACACACACACACACACACACACACACATATATATATATATATATATAGTGATATAGTATAGTATAGGTATAGTAAGATATAGTGAAAATTACTGCCTTATACAGGGAGCTGGTGCTGTGGGTAATATTTTTTTGATGAATGTAATTATTGATTACTGAATTAATACAGTATGAACAGTTGTAGTGAGAGTAATTTTATTATTATTTTTCTCTACTAAAATCTAAAACCTACGTTTATTCTCATTTTAGACAGCGAACAATTTCTTCAGCAGTTAAGAATATTTGTCTCCTAATATATTTTTCAAAGTAATCTGAAAAGGTAATCAACTTTACAGCAGATGCAAAAATAGGAAATAAGACATTTTACAACCCAGTGCCCTATTTATAGGACACCAGCTAAAGTTAATAGTATAATTTTCATAATATAAAATGAAAAACAAAACATATTACTCCAATATATAGAATTCTAAGAAATAAACATAAAAGAAAAAAATAACCTGATATTTTGGAATGTTGTAAAAAGCATGAAGGAATAGAAAAGTAAAACTGAGGCAAGCTTAAACACTAAAAGCTTAGGCCAGTCTGTCACTCTAAAGAAGCACTGAATCTCAGAACAGCCCAACATTTACTAATGTTCAACAGATGTTTTTTATCATGACCATTTACCAAGGTCATATAAAACAATTTAAAGGCACTGTCCTGTAAAAAGGATGCTGGGAGCTAATGGGTTAATATGGTTTTAGAAAGGTGTTGTACAATAAGACCACCATGCAAACACAATTAGTACACCCAAAAAAGGGCAGCTTTTCTAGAATGTTCTTATTATGGTTACAACTCAAAGTATAGCTGTAGCTGTGTCATCCATTTTCTTTTTTAACAATATAAATATCAATACAAAATGTAAATATCTTTAATTGATACATCTGGGATTATTGTTAGGCACAGATGTTGCCCTGCTCTGCACTACTGAGCAGACCTGCTAAGGCCTTAATCATGGGATTCTGCATTGCATTGCTAACATGATGTCCCAGCTCATCATAATTCCATTCAACAAACATTCACACTCATGAAACATTTTAACAAAGATCCCTTTTTATTCTTTGCCACAGTATTAAAGTAATGAGTCCATTAGAATTCCTCCTTTAGTATGGCAGTGTAATTCTTTTCATTGAGTCTAATCGATTAAACAAAAACTGGGTAACATGCCAGTACTTTTGATTATATGCTTCAAAAAGGACTTTAAATTAGATTCTAATTGCTTTAACAGGGAAGGGTGTTCAGCTCAGTAATGGTTAGAGCTATTGGAAGAGAGGAGAAAATAAATAAATGCTGTGCATACCTTAAAGAAATGATACAGAGAGCAGTGATGGCAACCAATATAAAAAGTAAAAGCAATTCCCAAACTTATAAAATCACAGACTTAAGTTGGAACATTTACCACACATCAGCTATGACTAAAAATAATGTAAGATAATGTAAGAGACATAATACCTTACACCAAGATTGAGTCAATATCCCCGTAATACTAGTGCCACTTTTCAATCTTGCATTCATTGTTTTCTCAGCCAACCAACGTTGGTCTGAGATCATAGATTGAAAGATCAAAAAAAAAAAAAAAAAAAAAAAAAAAAAAAAAAAANTTCTCAGCCAACCAACGTTGGTCTGAGATCATAGATTGAAAGAAAAAAAAAAAAAAAAAAAAAAAAAAAAAATCAAATAGTGCAATATGCTTATATGCAGTAAAGACAAACTCAAGAAAGGGCTAAACTTCAAAAGCTAGGTTACAGGAAGTTATTCTACATAGTTCTGATAACTTTAAGCACATGTAAAGACCTCGCAGCATTCTCCAGCTATTCACGGTAGTCGGGTCATGAACTTGGCTCAACAAATTGTTCTAAACAGGGTAGAGGCCACACAGAGGTGAAGTTGTTACTACATTACTACAGCTGAAATGGCCAGTTCTTGTGCTAAAATAACACATAGGGATTAAAATCAACTTGCACACAAAGGAGCAGACCACGAACGTGAGATCAGTGTATGGTATTTGCCCAGCTGGCAACTTTATCCACAGCAAAATAAAACTGTCCTTATTTATACAGCTGGATGTATTCAGAAATCTGTTGTTCAGTTAAAAGTAGGCAATAATACTAATTAAGTGTCATCTCAATTACAAACCATAGCTGTTGTGCGCATCATCTCAAGGGGTTATTTACAGTAGCTGTAGGCCCATGCTAAAATATTAACACTTGCACAGTACTTTAGTTTGAAAGACTGACTTAAAGCATATCATGCTGTTAAATTGTATTACAACGCAGCACTAGAACAAAAATACTCAACTGTAAAAAAAAATTACTATAAAAACAGTCTTAATAGAATAATAAAAGTATTACTCCATTAGTAGTTTTAAATTAAAAAGTAACATTTACGGTTCTGGAAATGTACTATAAATGTTGAATCAACGTAGCAGTGTTTTGTTGTCAGCACAGTTTGTTTTAAACAAAAGGACCCTTCATCACCAGAAGACACAAACCACAAAGTAGCTACAACTTCCCTGTGAATTTAAACGTGTGGTTTGAGTATGAGACAATACACTCATGGGAAAAAAAATTCTCTTCCAGCATTTTCCAGACTGACTTAGGGCAGAGTTCTCCAAGCGCAAATCTGTCGGTCGAACGTGTCAACAAAGGCGGCCTGGTTCTCCAGCTGCTGTGGCGCCTCAGAAACTGTCATGTCTGCATAAACTGGAAGATGGATTTCAACGACTGATTATCCTTAATTTCACGTGTTGGCCTGAGTTTCCACCCTGCGTTTGACAACTGCAGTTATGGGAGCTTTCTGTCCTTCTATGTCTCCTCATTTCACCTCAGAAGACTGCATGTTTTAATTTCACTTTCCACAACACAAGGTTTATGCAGCTACAGAAGAAGAAAGCAGAAACACCATAATGTGTCCACTTTGACATGTTTATCATTTGGTCCTATCACTTGGCCTGCTTCTTCAAAATGGAAGCACAGACTGGAGAGGACGAGCTCACCAACTGCAATGGTGTACCTCAATATTTCCTCAAGGTTAATTCAGTTATTGACTAGAGTACAGTAGGTTAGTGTTACACTCTAGTACCACAGGTGACTTAAGTCAAAGATATTCACTGAGTTGCCAGTTTATTAGGTACACCTATCTAGTAGAATGTTGCACCTCCTTTGTATTTCAGAACAGCGCGAATTTGTCTGGGCATGGATTTTGCAGGATGCCGGATTTGCTGTGCAGGAATGTTGTACCATGTGTAAATGACTGTGTTGTATAATTGCTGCAAACTGGATAGCTGCCAAAAACAAACAGCCTCATTCCACCTCATCCCAAAGATGCTCGATAGGGTTGAGGTCCAAGGACTGTGCAGGTACTGTATACAAACCGAGTGTCATGGAACCATTGGGTGTGTACATCCAAGTGTGGATAAACTACAATCATGAAGAGATTAGCTTAGCCAGCAAAAATGTAAAGATATGCCACATCATTCAGATATGCTTCAATGGGTATCAGGGGCCCTAATGTGTGCCAGGAAAACATTCCCCACACCATTACACTGCTACCACCGGCCTGTACTGTTGACACCAAACAAGAAGGCTCCATGGGCTCATGTTGTTCGAGACCAAATTCTGATCCTCCCATCAACACGATGCAAAAGGAATCTGGATTCAGCAGACCAGGCAACTTTTTTCTACTCCACAGCTGGTCTTCAGCTGTAGCCCATTAAAGATAAAGTCCAGTAAGTGGTTTGTCATAAAATGACATTCTCCGCACCGTTGTTGAATTCAGGTGTGATTTGCCTATTTGTGGCCTATCTGCCTGCATGATTCATACTATTCTCCTTTGACCCTTCTGATCTACAAGCTTTTTTTGTCTACAGGATCACAAAGGCACTTTTTTGCTTTTTTCCACCATTCTCAGTAAACTCTCAAAATGGTTGTACATGAAAAGCCCAGGAAAATAGCCATTTAGGAGACAACAGAACCACCATGCCTAATGCCAACCATCATGCCACACTGAAGGTCACTAACATCAGTTGTTTAGTCCAATCGTGTTCAATTTTACCACTAACTGATGCTAGAAGGTCTAGTTTATGTATACTAAATGTTAAAACCATGTGACATATGATTTGCTGAAATGGACATTTTGTGTGAAGGTAGGGAGTGTACCTAATAAACTGGCAACCCAAGTGTCATCACAGTAAGGCAATAATTATGCTATCCTAGATGGCCTCAAATTAGAGATGTAAGTAAATAACTATGAGCAGAAGAGTAAATAATAACTGTAGTGTCTATAATCTCTGATAAATGTTAAGTGCCTGAAAGAGCACCATCACCTAAAATTCCTTGTCTGTGCAAATGCACTTGGGTAGTAGTGTAACTGTGGATTTCTCCATAGGAATGAATAAAATTGCATTCTATCCTATTCACCTTTGTATAGCACTCGCTTAGCACAAGAGGTAACCCTGACAGGGTCGAAAGCTTTATTGTTGTATTTAATTCCACCAGTGACATACACCTAGATGGATTGAAATGCTACATTTATTGATTTAGTCCACTCTTTTTCCAAACCTATTAACTATTACTTTCCCTTTCATACAGCTGGTTCAGTGAAAGTGTTACCTTGTTCAAGAGTATAACACTAGACGGTGGGATTCAAACCTGTGACATACATGTAACAACGTCATCTACTTTCCTCGATTTGGATCGATGCCAATACACGACCTTTGGAGCCTCCATAACTTTTCGGCAAGCAGGTGACCCTTCGAATCCCACCATCCAATTCAATATTAATAAAGCCTTCAAACCTGTATGGGTTTATCCAGAATATTGAGGAACAACCGAAGAACATTTGGGGATGTAATGTTCTAGTCCCGTGTACTATTCTTTTGGTATGAAGAATAAAGAGACTTGGAGAACCTGTAACAAGCGTCTATACTTTGGGATTCCACATACTCTGTTTGTTGTGCAAGGAGTTCTGGGTAATGTAGTCATTCGCTAATATTACAAATACTGCAGGAAAAGCCAGCCAGCTTCACTGAGTTCCTACAAGACCGACCCAGTAAAAACTGTACACAAAATCGCCACAGGACCATTTTGTTTACTTTCAGTACTACACTGCAAGACACAGTAAATGAATGGAGTCATGGAGTTCAACATAAAACGCAAAAATGAAAGACGCAAGGTCGAGTGGCTTGTGTGTGTGTGTGTGTGTTTGTTTGAGAGAGCGATGAGACGTGAGAGGGGGTCTGATGTATTGTTGTACAGAGCGAAGCCTTTTCGACACACAAAAACACAGTGTTAAAGAAGACTGACACATCATTCAACTAAGTCAAAACTAGAAAGATTTTTAAAAACTTTATACGCTATGAAACTGCACCGAAACGTTCAAGGCACCGCACAAAAATTAAAAATCAGTATGAGTACCGAAAACTTACTTACTTTCAAAAGGTTGCCGTATTCAGAACATTTCTCCGTCAAGAGTTGTCCGTAATCCACAGCGAGCGTGTGTGTGTGTGTGTGTGTGTGTGTGCGTGTGAGAGAGCGAGAGAGAGAGCGAGAGCGAGAGCGTGCGTGCGGGGGCCGCTGGCCTCCCCGTCATTGCGGTCCGCGTTCGCGCAGCTGATGTAACGGATCTCGGGGTTTTAAAAAGGAGAGAAAAAAGTAACTTTACGTTCTGTGGATTCCTGGGAAGCTTCCAAAGTCCCACAATTCCACACGCCATACATACGGTTTCCATTAACACAGACCAATCGCAGCTCTCTGCTGTTGAGAGAATTATTAAAAACAGAAATTCTACGAAAGGCAATAAGCAAAGTCTATTTCACTCGCACAAAAAATGTTGAGTTCATTGAAACGAATACATACAGATGAAGTCTTAATACGCACGAGAATGGTGCAAGGTTTGAGATGCTTAAAGTAACATTTAGATTTAACGTTCCATCTAAAAAAAAAATATGAAAAGCGGCGTCTTGTGGTTGTTTTCCTTAGACTCTTCACCATCAGTTGACTGTCTTTTATGAGGCTTAAAGAACATTACAGGACTGAGTCACAGCAGCACAGACAAGGAATCATTGTGCCAAGAAATTACCAAATAGGGCACAATGTAGGAATATTTAGCAGAGATATTAGTTTTAAAGAGGTCCAAAAGGTTGACCAGATATTTCAGAATTCATATTAATTTACATGTATATCGAATTACCACATTTTTCTGTAGGGGGCTTCTGAGACCACAGCAGTAGAATATATTTCCTTTTCAGATGTTTAAGAATATTCAGTCTGAGTTCCATACCTAACAAAAGAGCTACTTCTACAGAATCTATTGTGCTCGAGGATATCTTCATAGGATTTCTCCAGGGACATCTCAGGTCTGATTTATATCTCAGCCTGCTCCTGGCTCTTTGACGCAAGATACAAGATTACTGGAATGGTCTCCATTGTACTGTTCAAAAGGTCTTCAAGAACAACTTTAATTGGCCTCCATATTCAATACAAATCTGTATTTGTCAAATTACTTTGGAGGCTACACATGAAACTTATATTTTCTTCACAGCCGGAGCTGCCTGCTAATCAAAACCACGCTTCTGCTAATGTGTAACTTAAGTGTTTATTGTTTTAAAAACCATAGTAACACTGGAATGAACATTATTTTGTAAACTGTAGCTACCAATATCATTTAAAGAGCAGAATGATTCCCCATAAAATGCCTATTATAGAGAGAATGCTAGTTTAAGACCACCTGTTTCTAACCTGCGCTTTTCACTCCAAGGGTCCTGCTACAGGTCGGCATTTTGACATGTCATAACCTCCAGAGTAGCCCAGAAAGTCACAAAGGAAAAAGAGGGAGAGAACACTGAACCCCTTCTCTGTACAAAATCTTTGCATTTGTCCTCTGTTAACTTGAGAAAACTGCATTGTTTATGGGAAGCAGGAATATCATTATTTTGTCATCATTAGTGTAATCATCATGTGGCATATTACAAACAGCGGGGACAGATACATCTAACAAACTAGGTCTGAGGAGGGTTTTGTCTTTAATTTGCCCTTATCAAGCAAGTATCGAAAGAGAGTAAACAATGACGTCACTGTACAACCCACTGTTATCTCAGCATTTTTAAATGTCATAGTTACAATGCCTGACGTTGGATCCAGTATTCATATTACCACTGTTAAACAATGTGAAACATACTATTTAAGGTAAGATTTTCCTATTTTATTATACTGGTTTGCAGACATTCTAAAGTCTTTTTGTGTTTTATGGGAGAAAGACCTTGCCCTCTAGTCAGCCAGAAACATGGCTATTTTCTCGCAAATTACACATATTTTGAATAACAGATTTGTTTGAACTTTATAAACAAATGCACATTACAGTAGACTGGGTGGAAGACTGAATGCAACATTGCCACCAGTCGCCTTCAGCTTGCTCCCTGACATCTAATTATAGCTGAGCTTTCCAGATGAATTGAGGTCCATATTAAAATCTGTTATGGGTTATTCTAGAAGAGGATATTATTTACTCTCCAAAGGTTTTTTTTTTCAAAACAGAAAACAATGTGTGTGTTTGAAAAAAATACAGACTGCTTTGGATCTGGAATATATCAAGATTCAAAAACACACAGCATATTTTTTTTCCCCTAAAAATTCATTGGGTAATGCAATAGTTTTTGGTATAAGTCATAAGGTGGTTGTCATGACCAGGAGAAACATTTACCACATTTCAAAGACAGGTACATTGTGACGTTTCCTTTCTCACGCTTCTCTCTATAGCATGTCTTTTAACTGGTCACCCCCAACATTAAGGCTCATGTAGGATCCGAATATTAAAAAAATCATATATATTGCTATCAAGGAGGTAGTGTAATGCTTAGAGTCATCACCTTACACTCTATGGGCATGGAACTGCATCCTATTCAGCAGTATTAAACTTTTGCAAAGTACTTACTACAAATGGGTAAATCATAAGCAACTACAAGTCTTTTCAGAGTAAAGCATTGACTAAAAAAAATCCAATATTTTCAGTGCATTTAAGTCTTATCATTGACTTGCATGAAATAAGCTACTGTCTGAAGTCACACCATTGACAAATATACAGGGTTCCTTGGAAAAAAATGTTTAATGTTAACTTTGCAAATGCACCGCATATAAAGCACATATGTACAACACTATGGATATCTTAATGAATATGATAAAACTATTCAATAACCATAAACTGGAGGGTGTGAGTTTGTATTTTCATACAACCATACATTTTCACAGCAGGGTGTCTATTCATGCTGTCCAAAAGTATATAAAACTATATATGATGGACTTGTGCAGAGAACAGTAGCAATTACAAAGAAATATATTTAAAAAGTTATGGCAGGAGAAGTATCCTGGAAGAAGTCACAAGGAAATGCCCTTATACCAGCTAACAGAGCACTCTCACATGTCAAATTCATCCGGAACCCATGTGTTATAATTTAACAGCGTGGCTGGGCAGGTAGTACAAAAACAATTCTGATTCAGAAATATGTCATGTTTACCTTGTTAAATATTTGAAAATAAAGATTTAAAAAAGGATTGCGGCTGAATATCTGAATAAATAACAGCCATTTTTAAAAATGTTTTTTGTTAAATGTATCGTGAGCCATCGTACCTACAATGCATGTTTATGTACAGATTGTAAAAATGCACATTTGATTCATTTCAACTAAACTACACTGATATAAAAATAAACAAAAATTTACATTGTCCAGTAGCCAAATGAGGCATCCATCTTTCATTTTATTGCACAACAATTTCTCCACTAATTGGAGGACAAAGAGAGGAAGACATCAAATCCTATTTTGTCTTGGACACCCTTTTCTCGGTGTTCACACCCCATTTTTCACAAGCTCATGAACACCAGTGTCATCAATGACCAAGGTGGGGCAAAACTCATGGCCTCGCATCAGTTCCTCAAGTCCCTGTAGCACAAAGTGTGCAGGTTAGTAAAAGTAAAGATTTAGTCACATTTCCAGTCTGTGCTCACATGGAACAATTGTTCATAAGGAAAATAATTGCATTGTAACAGCATTTTATACAGTTAGTAAACACATGAAACATTAAAATATTTTTATTATAAATTGATAATCGATGAGTTATATTTGAAAATCATTTAAAATAAGGTACAAATTCTGGAAAAAAGAAAAATGTAAAATCAGTCAAAAGTTTTAAGGAACTAAATTTTAAGAAGTTGAAATACTTTATCTGAAAACATGAAATACATATAAAACCTATTTTTAGTTCTTCTAGGAATTTCTTAGTTTTAACCTTATTACAACTTACCTCTCCTGCATAAGAAACCAGAGGGGAAATCTCACATTTGATTGGCAGATCTGTTCCATCTTTCAAACTACAAGAAAGGAAACAGAATAGTAATGCCTTCAACATTTTCTTACAGAGACACATAAATGTTGCAGGTAAAATAACTTGAGCAAACTGAAGCTGCAAGCTACCTTTACAGTAAAATAGATATATTTTAGTTAATCTGTTCCACTGAAGTTAGTATTGAAGTCTTGAAATTCCTGCAGAAGAGCATTACTTCATATGAAAGTGGAACACAGAGAGCAGACCATATCTGCAAAAAACAGAATTACCTCAGCACACTGACTTCTTTATATTTCATATCATTTCACAGAATAAAAAATGTTTTTTGTGATACAGTACAACCATTTTTACTGTATCTACAAAGATTTCTAGACTATGCAAAAAACCAGATGAAGAGCCCAAATAGAAGTGGAAGTAAAAAAGTAAAAAAAATTGTTAGAAGACAGAAATTAAAAGCTTCCCATTCCAACATTTACAGCAAAGAGGGCAAGAAACAGATTGCAAGCATGCCTGGTACCACATTTCACTGATTAGTAGTAACTTTTACCGTGTCAAATTAAGCGGTAAAAACTTTGTCTGTATATGTTCATGTTTACAGAATAGTATTTGCAGTGGGCAGAATAAGTCTGAACATTAGTTTTCCACTTGCTACAACAGCTACGTAAGAGCACTGACACGATAGAGTGAAGCCAAAGTCCCATAACCATGCACTGAATACAACACAGGAAATATTTACTTCTGTTCCACATGAGGTGTGACACCGCCTGAAGATCCTTTTCTAGAAGTACTGGACAGAAATAAATGTGGTCAATGAGGAGAAACCATGAGATGAAGGAAGAATGGCCTGGGTGGAGCCAGTGCATTTCACTGGTGAATCGAGAGTGGAAAAATCAACTCTATAACAACTGTCCTGTTAGCAAAACAAGGCAGTATTTACAATTAAAATAAACTACAAATTAAAAAATCATTTGACACCCCACTACCTAATTAGTTAAGAGCTGAAGAAGTTAATCATGAATAGAAAGTTACATTTTATTAAAACAATGGTATTATAAGAACTTAATGTAATTATATATATGATTTACACTGCAGAAATGTCGAGAAATTTACCAGTTTTAACTGGACTAAAACAAAAAAGAAACATTTAAAAATGAGCAAATAGAAAAAAATCCAATTTATACTATTCAGAAATAATATTTAGAAAGTTTATTTGTACAAAAAATGAAGGTAAAAAAATCTGTTAACCAAATGTTAAGTGTTTTATGAAGGTGGATAAGGGTTATGTTTTGCATGATTGTTTTGTGGATCCTAGTGGGGGTCTACACCTAAAATGGAGAGAGCAAACAGGTTACTCACCTGGGGATGGCAGGAACCCTGGTGCCGTTCTCATCGACAAAATGCCCGCCAGCGTTCAGGACCCAGCGATGGTGCAGTGACATGAGGGCATGACGGGCAGTGGTGGGATTATCCTTCCCATCCTGGCTGTCAGCATTCTTCAAGGGAGAGAACTCATCCTCCCTCAGGACTTCATACACCACAAAAGTCCTAGCGGTACAAGGGCAGGATTGTATAGACAGATTGTTCCAGAATATTCTGCATTAACTACTTTCGCCATTCTCTCATTGCTCAGAGTAACAAATAAACACTAAATCATAAAAAGTAACTTAATTGCACATTTAGAAGCATTAATTTAAAAAGGTGCTATACAAGTGCAAAACCTAGGGAATTGACACTGCTTTTTAAACACCTCTACTGGAGCTACAGAACTGCGTGGAGCATCTGTGCATAGCTAACAGGGTCCGAAGAGCCCATTACAGAGGAAAAATACATACTGTACATTTCAAAATATGAACAAATTTGCTGACCTTCTTGAATGATATAACCAAGGCCAGTTGATGAGATGCTTGCAAATTGATGAGTTTAGACTGAGAATCCAGTGCTCCTGTTGCTTTGTCATAACAATTCCCCCTGGACTAAGAGGAAAACTACGGCCGCCAGCGCCACATATGTTAAAACAGGGTGGAAAAACCACGGCACTCACTTGGCAAACTGAAAGATGTCAAAGACAAATTTTTCCATCTTAATCCCGTTGGGTTTGTCTGGCCTGACGAGTTGTCCTTCTGTGTCCACATATGGGATTTTCTTCTGTGCCACATGATGCCGCAAACGGGGTTCATAAATACTAATGGGACAGAATAGACAGACAAGGGCCATGATTCACATCTTCACCTTTGCCTTCATAGAAATAAGTATAATAAAGACTGGCAGGGAGATCTTGTAGTTTAAAATCCCACCGTGCACACACGCAAAAATTTGTAGTTCTCCAACTTTTCCTTATGTGAGGTTTTTACCATTTTTTATTAGTCATTTAAATTTAACTCTCTCTTGCTCATTAGGGCACACAATTCATAAAAGAACATATAAATCACAGACAGAATTTATGAGTTTTTTCCCCTCAGCAAAAAAAAAAAAAAAAAAAAATCCCTGACCTAAAAAATGTGAGGTTTAAAACTGGGATTAAAAAAAAAACAGCTTTTATATTTTAAGTATAAAAATTAAAATTAGTGTATTGCACAAGCAAATGTCAGTGAAACTTAATCCATGTAGAAGGACACAGACTTGACGATATATAGTGCCAGTTAAAATTCTGAATATACCTGTGCAACCTGAACAATACTTTCATGGAACAAACTGGACAGAAGAATGAAAGCAAAGCAACCAAAAAGTGTTTTACATCGCTGGGATTTGCTGCTGAACAGCAGGGACAACAAGGCTGTTCAATTCTGGCTCAAAACTGTTAGCCAAATACCCTGCAAAAAAGTTTCAATCAGTTGTACTCAAACTTCTGACTGCTACTGAATAATAAAGTTAACAAGGCAAACTGGTTAGAAACAGAACATACTGTATTACATCAAGAAGGTGCCAATGAGCCAATAAATTTGCACCCACTTTACAATGTCCTTGAGGAAGGACACAGTGAAGAAGTGATTGGCCACATTTCCAGCGTTGAAGAGGAGCCGGCCATCTGCACTACGCTTCTGTGCTGTAACCAGGGTGATCTCGCTGTACTCCACTACTTGGTAGTGCCCGTCCACCTTGCACACCACTCCCACAGCCTCTGTTGGGTTGGTCTTCTCCACTACCTGTAAGCAGCAAAGAGAGCAGATCTCATTCTCCTGGACGACAAGAGGGAGGTAGGCCAAGACGATGGCAAAGCTACACCAGCTCAGTCAACGTGAAGCCTTTTTGAACACAGCCAGCATTGAGTAGAGTACTGCTACCCATATGTGCACTACAAATTACAACCTTTGCTGCTGATGACAGCTTTCCACTAGGGGAGAGGCATCAAGCAGGAAGCCACATTAACTACACGCTTTGTAATTTACAACATATGGGTGGTTCCAGGTTTACATCTAATCCCACTCTGCATTTCCCCCAGCAGATTTCAGAGTGTCGCACAAAGCCAATTAAAATCTTTCATCTTAGATGAACTGGCTGTAGCCTATTCATTGTACGACAGAAAATATTATATTGTGTGTATTATTTAACCAGAGCCCTAAATTATAGTATCTTCATTAAGCAAAAAAAGATACATGTAACTTTTAGAATAAATAGAAACTTTCAAAGATCACAGTATCAACAGAACCCAGTCAGTCGACTGTGTCTTGAAAATGATTTTCAATGCAAGCTATTCCTTTTTTTAGCAGAACTGTAATTTGAGGAGTTAATTATCCATCTTAAGTTTCAAGTTGAAGTAAAACTTCCACCTTATAGCAAAAGACAATGAATTAAAGTATTCTATAATGATTTGATAGTCTCAAGTCAAATTTCTTACTGACCAATGAATGATCAAAACTTGTATCTAGGCATAAAATTACATAAAGATTGTGAAATTATGAAGTCTTTAACAAAAAGCACAAATCTTTATTCAGAGAGAAACAGTTATGTATCTCTGAAATTACCATATTAAGCAAATAAATTTAAAATAGCCTTTTTTTAAAATGCCCACTAAACATGGCTTATCCTATACACTTCAGACTCCTCAAACTGAAACATTCCACTCTGTGAAAAAGCAGAGTATCTTTTCCCTCTTAATACCACAACGATATGCTTAGCGAGACAGCCAGGAACAGTGCTGGGTGACTTTGCAGCCTTGGCCCTTTGACAAAGAATTATGGCCACCCAGAACAACCAGCTAAAGCAACAACACGACTGTGTGGGGGCTGCTGCACACCGTCAACCCTGTGGGACTCAGTGCTGACATCATATCCACCGCACACTACAATATAGCAATACCAAGAGGAACCACATGGATGGCCTGTAAATTATTTCTACTTCTCAAAAAACTTTTCAGGCAGTTTTTAAAATTTCCTATCCTTTAAATTTTATACCCGCTGTACTGCCACATTTAATTATCACTGAAAATCGAATTGTAAAACTGATTTACTGATTTTGTTTTGCCTCTCATAAAAGCTTTAGCTTCAAAAGCAAAACTGCTATTTGAGCTGTTTGTGATTTCTTACGGATATTAATATCCATTGGGAAATTCACACGTACAGCAGCTTAAAAACAAAACACATAACAAAGGGTCCAGATCCCAACAAACAAATAAATAAATACACACTAAATAAACAACAGAAGAGGATTACCAATTACAGTAAACAGTGGACAAACAAAATGTATTATTTTCAAAGTTAAGAGTCCATATACATTGTGTGTAGGCATAATTTTTATTCATGACAGCTAACAGTGTTTGACCCATTTATCTTGCTGATGAATGTACTGGAACATCTGGAGGTAAGCACCTCGTTGGAGGGTACCATATGAAACTTTTGGACCTAAGTCCATGATATTAATTACTGCCAACCAAGAACAGCCAGCATATTTAAATATTAAAAAAAAACACAACGACATGAGTAAATATTTTCATAGTTTCAGTGTTTTTAAAACATAAAACTGCAGGTGTTAAGCATTTAAATGGCCACCCATCAAAACTAATTAGACTGTAATAACCATATTTTTAAAAAACCACATTGCAAATATGTGAACACACAAGTTTATAGCTATTATGTATTGAAAATCAAATACAACTTTCCTCTCAAAGTGGCTAATCCCTTGGAAATCCTAAATTTGTTGTTGTGTTTTATAGCCATTTGAAGGTTAGAGCATCACCTAGTGTTCAACTGGAAAAAGTGCACATTCGAGATTTTCATCAACCCCTTTGTCCAGTGTAGAATTGTGATGGTCTGGAGTCTATCCCAGAAGCCCCCGCCATGAGGTAGGGCACTGGAGGGCACTCTCTCACTTTATTTCTCAGTCTCACACACAGACAGAGTGTGAACAATTCACCTGAAACACACATCTTTGTGAAACTGCGAGAGGAAACTGTTGAGCACCCAGATGAAACCTATGTGAACACAGAAAGGATATGCTAACTTCACATAGACTGGGCTGGATTCAAATCCTCAAGGCAGAAGCTGAGAGACACCAGCACTACCTGTTGTTCCACTGCACCACCCTAAAGACTATGTACCAGACAGTATACTCTCCCTGTCACTAACCTTGGCTCCACAGTCTGCTTCTTTCTGTACACAGAAGCCAATGAATGTCGGGTCTGCAACTTTCACGAGGATGTTATCCACACAGTAGACATGAACAAATGCAATCCCTCTGTGTTCCATGTCATCCACGATCTTCTGAGCCCCCAAAGCCTTGTATAAACCTCCATTTCCATCTGAAATTAAAAATATTCTTCAAAGTTAGACTAAAAAATACATGCAAAGCCATTAATAGCATGTCCGTATTTGGCCTTTGCAGAGCTCTGGGACTTGTTAAAATCCTCAGGAAATCACAATGATACCTGGAGCCATTGAAATTTTTCCTTTGGCTTCTAGAATGATTTTCCCTTTGTAATCCATAGCAGGTAGCATGCCTTGCTGGAAGAACGTGACGTTTTCCTTGTTCAAGCCAAAGTAATTGTGTCTCAAAAAGAAGTCTTTGGTAGATTCCATAGTTCTGCCACTGGTCATTATGTACCTGCAAATCATTCAGTGAAAATCCAGTTTAATTTCTATATCACATCACAGTCTACAAATTCTAAAAGACATAGGCAACAACTAGCTGCAATGATTCAAAATAAATCTTGCTACACCACTTGGTCCATTTAAAATGTGACTGTACACTTTATTACACTACACATACAACTAATAATTTTAATAATAGTTATCAACTTAAGCTGTATTACATCTCTTCTGACAGAAAATGACTATCTGTAAACACTATTAATTGTTGTTAATGTCATCTCATCAAAACTCAAACTTAATAATGTTGACAAATCTGCTTGAATAGATGAACAATGCCCCTTGGACAGACATCCTGGTTTCCTGCTATCCATTTTGCTCCTTCTACTTACTTCTAAAGCAGTTTTATGTGTTTCACTTATTTTTCTTGCTTAATTTGTCTAATCCTCCTCAATTTTCCCCAAGATGAAACAGGTTTTGCAATAATGGCAAATACATTATGACAAGAAGAAGAAATCTGATTAGACATTTGTAATTAAACTATGCAGCAAAAATAAGTAGACAGTGTGAATTTAGGGATTCTGCGGGTGCTTGAACCCACTGTGGGAAAAGCATAACCTTCTCACAAACCACTTCTTTCTTCCTTCTCTTTAATTATTCTGTGTTTTCACTGCAACAGTTTATTTCTATCATCTTTAAAAAAAAAAACTAAACTACTAAATTCCCCAGTTTTGTCTTTTTCTGGGACCTCACCACCACTGTGACTGTCCAAGTAGCCTTACTCTGCTTCAGGGTTCAGGGTGAAGTAAAAATGTATTCATTTCTGAACAACAAAAAGCTTAACTAATTTTTCCCCCAAACATGCAAAATTCCTTCCTTACCTTATACACAGCAAGAAATCTCATTCAAAACTGAGTCCAGCACTGCTCAGGACCACTTTAAATCCAGGTTTAAGAATCATATTTTCAAAATCAGTTGCACATAAAAAACACGGTGATACCTTGTTATGCAGATATTACTGTACAAATTACTTTTGTTCGTGTCAGAATTCTCATAAAAGGAGGCTTCATTACACAAGCTACAGTAAGCATGCCTTACGATGTAACTGTAACATTTCTGTATTGGTGTTTAAAAGACCATCAAATATTGATTCTAGTAGTAGACTCATCATCATCTTAACCACCACTTACCAGGGTATACAACACTTGGTGTGAAATTTCTGCTGAGCAAGCTGTTGTAGCCTCAGTATGCGCTCTGCCTGGATCTGAAAAAGTGTTTTGTGGGAGGGCAGTCCCACATCATACATTCCTTTGGGGTATGGAACCCCCAGTCGTGTGCCCTGACCACCAGCCAAGAGGAGTACAGCCACTTTGTTCCGTGAAATCTGAAGGAGCCCTGGGGGTGGGATTTGAGGAAGTGTGTTATTGTAACAAGACTAGGCCACAAGTGCATTGGGATTCTGAATGAGGAAAAATAACTACTATCGTGAGAAAGACAGACGGTAACTTCATAAGTGCAGAATTTCATTATAACCTTTATAACTATGCATTTACTATACAGACCCTATTCACTAACACACTATAGTAACAAGAAGTATAAAGTTAAACTGAACCTTGATCAGTCTCTTGTACTGCACTTTTATTTACTAGCTATTGTTCCAGAGTTCAAACACATGCACCGTTTTCCCCATTTCATCTTTTACTGCACAACACAAAATGTGTGACAAAGTTAAAAGGCATGGCAGTAAATTAATTTGAGCCACAGTCCACTCAAGCACCATTACTATCTTAAAAACTATTGGGATTTATTGAACCCACCCACACACACACACCCCTTCAATTTCATAATGAGTCAGTGTGTACAGTCATAACCAACATGTGATCTCAATAACAAATAAAGGGTGTAACTGTGTAGTCACTGAGTCCAAATTTAAGAAGGGTCTGACGACATTCTGGATGTTCCCATAAATCATCTGCCCTAAACTGAACCAGATGTGTCCTGCGACCCCCTCTCAGAGGGTGAACATCAGTGGACCCTTCCTCAAAGAAAGCTTTTTGATGAACCATCAACAAAACTTTCTACATACGTAAGAAGCCCAATAAAGGTTCTATTGTTTTTCTATGGCCTTAAATTTTTACTAAATGTTCGTAGCCACAGGTACTTAAAAGAAGTGAATGCCCAATCAGACTTGTATGAACAAAAGCAAATTATTTCACATCCATTCTCAACTACACACAACAATCTGAGCTGGAAGCACAGTTTCAACCTAACCTTGTAAATCAACTTATACATACGGGTCCGTGGCATTGACTAACTAGTGGTCTTGGTCACGTACCCAATGAACCTGGTCAAATCTACTACTCTCTGCCTCCTGAATAGGCTCTAGACCACCACTGCCCTGTACTGGACAAGCAGTTGTTAATAGTGAATGACACTGCTTTCTGCCACTGGAGGAGTGTCACTGGTAGGTACCTTCTGAGATGGCTCACTCACCTTCTTCCTCCCACATCTTCAGGTGTTGTTGATCCCGGGTAACACTGCCCAGCACCTCTCTTGGCACTGGCTCCATGCGACTGTCCACTTTCTCGTTATTGTGGGCAGAAACCTCCATGGCACTTTTAAAGAAGCCATTTATCGCCATGAAATCCATTCCCTCTAGATCCAGGGTCATGTCAGCCTGCTCCTCAGGGCTCAGCTCATCCCAGAACTGCAGCAGGTGGGACTGGCCGGCCTCCTCCAGCCTCAGGGCCACTTCAGCGATGTCCATCTCCGTGAAATATGGACTGCAATATAAGTGCGGCAGGTTCCATAGGAATTAGATCTGTCACCCACTCATGCTATAGTGCCCCTCATCAAGGTGACGACACACTGCAAGTCACTATGGAGAAAAGTGCAACAACTTGGATGGAGGAGAGTAAGACCTGAACTTCACACCCTAAATCATCGGTGCTACAGTACCGGGAACAATAAAGACCAGGACTCTATTAAAGACTGGTCTCTATAAGAGCCACAGTTAGCAAAGGGGGTCAGCGAACTTGTACCAATGGGTTAATCAAACCTAAATACTATTTAAGTTAACACTGATCAAGCGAAGGCTGGGTGAAAATTTGATGGTGACAGGACATTCACGGTTTGTATTACAGGGAACCAGACAAACACGTCTTCTTCGGCTCTTTAACGGTTCCTTTGTGATTCAATCCGCAAACGAACGCGGGTTAAAACAGACGATGTGCTGTCACCTGCAACACAGGCCACCTTAAATACGTATGAACCACTTCACACTGAATGTGAACACGAACACCAGCGACCAGTGTGATCAGTGCGGCCGTGCACGCGTCTATGTACCCGGCCTCCCAGCCCCGCGCTACCAACGAGCAAGAACGAATCCTCCATCTTTTCAAAAGCTGGGTGGACATACACACAAGAGAGTACGCACTTACACACGTCGCGAAGTTTCGTTCCTCCAGCGAGGGTCGTTAGGTGTACTGGAGAACCAGGACTTAACGGTTAGTCTCAGCCTCCGTGGAGCCTCAGAGTCCCCGCGCCTGGCGCCGCCCACCCGTCTCCGTTCGTCACTCCGACGTGGCTCTGTCTTAAACCGAGATTCTGCGTTCGTTATAGACTATTAATAAAGTGTGAAAGCAGCCAAATAGAACAGCTCTAAAAGTGAGATCACACTATCATAATATACTACAATGTATAATGGTGTTTTAAATGTCTTTATTTTAGTGTTATAGCAGTGACTAACAATATTAAACTGACCTTATCTAATCTACTATTATAGTATTTGTTTAATTTTGTGTGTTGACATGTAACTATTAAATAAGTATATCTCGTGGACATACAGCGAGAAGGCGTGTCTGAGCTGTGTTCCTTTCAGAATCATACTATTTCTACACAGACTGAGCTAAGCAGAATATCGGGATGTCTACCTCTTTTGTGAGATCATGGCATCATTGCGAAGTCAAAAATGGCTTTTCTCTTTTTAAAATTACTATTATATAGCCGTTGAAGTGGACATAATCTCCGTAACAATAGCCAGATAACTGTAACGGCTTGCATACACCACCCTCATCTTTTCTATGACCAAAGTGAGTCCTGGAATATATTTGTCTGGCTTGCTACTTACATTTCAGTTTAAACTTCAAAATTTTGTCAGAGTCCCGGGTACACTTTGTGCAAAACGTAGGAGTTTTAACTAGAGCGGTAAAATACTTATCTCCAACGTGAACGTGAAGCAAGCCTGCGCATATGTCCAGTTTTATTGCTAATATTTTCGGTCTGCTAATACATAGCAAGTTGTTAGGCACCAACTAATTCGGCAAGGAAATCGATAGTTGGGACAAAAAAAAAACTTGCACAGAAATGACCTTTCGTAAAAAACATGTATTCAGCTTCCTTTTAAGACCTTAACATACTAAGATGAGTAACGTTGTGATGTAGCGGCTGCAGTACCTTTCCAGTACTGTAATTCCCACACCTCCCACCGAGGTAGCACTAGCAGCCATTACAAGAGTTATCTCGTTTCCCGGGTCCTTTGTTAGCGCGCGCTCTTAAATTGTACGAGGTGATGGCTGTTCCTGCACAGTAGCCCTCGAGAAGACTTTGCGGGTTTAGGGAAAAAAAACTGTATTTGTTAAACTCGTTGCAGCTGTTGGAGTCAAGCAGCATATTTTCCCACAGCAATGAGCGATTTGTGATAATGAAATGAAATGTTCATGGCTTTTTGCACTTCTCCCATATTATTGCAGCATGAACACTGCCAAAATAAATTTTAGAACGCTCTTCATAGAACACGCTATTTGTATCGTGTCTCTTTAAAATGTCAGTGACATTTTCAACTGATGGGCCGCGCGCATGCGCACGTGCTGAACTCAGTTGCGACGGATAGAGCGCATGGACTCAACCCGTGATATTATCACTTCCGAGAAAATGGCCACCCAAACAATATCAAAAATATCCCGCTTGTTTCTTATTCTAACGTCATAGAGAAGATCGAGTTAAAAGATATATTAAGACCGAACCTTAACGGACTGCTAAACACCAAGCAGCTAATGTAAAGATATGAATAAAAACTGGCAACCTTAACGCAGCTGTGTTATGGGTTGAGATTCGGCAACTACACCAGTTAGGAAATGTGCACAGCTGATGATGCTAAGTGCTAAATGCAGTTCCTTATGGAACAATAATATTATGTAGATTATCTGGTCGTCTGTAGCGTTCGAGCATGGGGAAACTACACACCTTTTGTAACTTCTTTCCGATTCGTGCTGCTGACTAGCACAGTGCTGTCCCGATAGGTGACTTGGTACCACTCTTTTAATGGCTTGCTGCAGTTCCGAGGCCGCCGGCAAAGAGTTGAGCTCCCATGGTAGTGCTGGCGACGGGGATCAGACGATGAATCCGGCCTTTTTTGAGATATTTGGGGAGATATGGAATGTGCAGGCCAGGCTCGGCCAGGGCGTCTCTGCCTCCGTGTATCGGGTGAGCTCTGGACGGACCAGTTCGGCCGCTGTGAAGGAGTTCCAGGTGGACGCGCAGGGAGGAGATTACGGGTATCAGAAGGAGAGATCGGTACTGGAAGACATCCAAGGACACAAGAATATCGGTAAAGTGTCTTTTTGCTCCGGCAAACACTGCCCTTAAACCTTTTTTGGTTAGAGGGGGAAATGAATGGTATGACGCTCATATATGTACCCGACTAACCGATTAAAAATCAGTCCTATTGTGACAGAAACAGGTAGATACAGTTTTACTACCTACCCATGACGCACTGTGCTTCATGTTTTTATGTGTTGTGAAAATTGCCTATATTCACAATTTTTTACATAAAGTTTACTGCATTGTGTTTTCAGTGTGTTAAAGTTAGTTGTTATGTAGTGTAACTTGTGTTTGTGGTGGTCACCCTCTTTATGTTGCTGTTGTTACTGTTTAATGGGAAGGCTACAATATTTGTTTGGCTTTTCTTAAAGTAGATAGCAGATCCTGTAGCTGCCTCCTCTGGACTTAGGAGTTACAAGTACAAGTCTCAACTCTTGCTGAAATACTGTTCAGCAAGGCATTTGTGCTAAATTGCTCCATGAAAAGTTAAAAATTACAAAAGATTTGCTCGACTGTGAATCAGAGTTAAATAAGCTTGAATGCTGGAATTTCCAAGAATATTTACAGAGACAAAAGAAGTGGGAGCACATGCACGCGTGTACCAAAATAAACTGTGTGTTTTAATTGCCAATCTGCCCATTGTGTGTGCTTTAGTGTATAACTTCATAAATTATGGTATGTTTACATACAGTGCTTAAAATACGTGTTTCATATTCAAATGATACAGATTGGCATTTGTAATGAAATTAAATTCAAGGATATCTATAACAAATAGTAAAAGTGGAAAAGTGAATATTTTGTAAAGGCACTGCGTGTGTATATGTGTGTGTATCTTGTATAGAAGTATGGAAGGAACTAATCCTGAACATCTATGTAAAGTAATAAAATTTAAAGCTATAATTTCTGACGTGCAAGTATCTTTTTAATTTAATNAAAAGTGGAAAAGTGAATATTTTGTAAAGGCACTGCGTGTGTATATGTGTGTGTATCTTGTATAGAAGTATGGAAGGAATTAATCCTGAACATCTATGTAAAGTAATAAAATTTAAAGCTATAATTTCTGACGTGCAAGTATCTTTTTAATTTAATGATGAAATTGTGGTTATGAATTTTAACTGTAGTGGATTTAAAATGATCTTCTACAGGCTTTCTTGTTTTGTCATTCTGTCTTAACCATAGTCTGGGGTGGTTTTATCCACAGTGCCAAAATAGTATTACAGGGCCTACAGTTCCCTGTCTGCTAACACTATTAATGAAAGGTTTGTTCATAGGTCCTTGTGAAATTTATAAGTACTTGTTTTTTTTTTCCATCCTCAGTCACTTTATATGGGGTGTTCACCCATCACAGCTCTCTGGATGTGTCGACACACTGCTTGCTGCTGGAGCTCTTGGATGTGAGTGTGTCAGAGTTACTGGTGAGGGCCAGTAACCAGGGCCACTCCATGTGGGTCATTCAGCACTGTGCTCGAGATGTCCTAGAGGCTCTGTTGTTCCTGCACCGTGAAGGCTACGTACATGCTGACCTCAAACCTCGCAATGTCCTGTGGAGTGCTGACGATGAGTGCTTCAAACTTATTGACTTTGGCCTGAGTTACAAAGAGGGCCATCAGGTCAGTCATTTAGCCTGGTTTTTTCATAACTTTATATATTGATATGTTTTGCAACAACAGTAAGTCTATTTTTTGACTTATTTAACCAAATACATTTTGCAGGAAATAATGTAAAAACTTTGAAATAATGTCCCTACAGTCTTGCAACTTTTTTTGTTCTAGAGCAGGGTTATTTTTCCTCGGTTTTCGAGAGAAGAGTATAGGGGGCTTTTTTTGTTAGTGGAGTAGTGATCCACCTGATTCACCTATCAGGATAACAATGATAGTAGTTAGAGCTGCCACTTCTCAGCACAGAGGTCGCAGATTTGAATCCCACCTCCTGCTATAATATATTTCTGCATGGTACTTGCCCGGAACTGCTACAGTAAATATTATCCAGTTGTATAGATGGGTAAATCACTTTAAGTCTGCTAAATGAGTAAATGTAAACTATTTGTCTTGACTGAACCCTTTTAACTTCCACTCTCAGTTTTTCATAATGTGAAGGATATTTGAATGAAATCTGGAACATGTGTTCCAGACTCAAACTTGAATAGCTCCAGTCTGCAGAACACATCTTACAGAATGTCCTCCTTGGCTAAAATAAATAATTTATTGTTGTTGTTATTATTATTATTATTATTATTATTATATATTTTTTTTACTTATTGTAGTGGCATGTGCTGTACTTTGCAATATTGCCAGCTTGACCTTTTTGCTTTTTTTTTTTTTTTTTTTTTAACATGTTCATGTTGTCTGTACTTGTCATCTATCATCTCCTCCTGCCTCTGTAGGATGTGAAATACATTCAGACTGATGGTTACCGGGCTCCTGAGGCGGAGCTGCAAAACTCCCTAGCTCAGGCTGGGCTTGAGGGAGACACTGGGTGCACCACAGCCATTGACCTCTGGAGCCTTGGAATTATCTTACTAGAGATGTACTCAGGAATTAAATTGAAAGAAACTGTTCGATCTCAGGAATGGAAGGTAAATGCAGAAAGAATAGGCTTATAGGTTTTATGTAAGTTAAATACTCTGCTCTGTTATGCAGTATCAGAGTAAGATGGAAGTGATATCTTTTCGTAACACATCCTCTAAAGTTTACTGACAAGACAACTGTTGTTTCAGTGTAGTGCAAAATCTCAGTAATTTTCAGTGTTAATTTAAATTCATTAGAATAGATGTTACTGGCCTGCAGAATGATTTTTAAGACTGATGTACTTCAACTTCAATAGCAGAATTTCCTTGGGGAAATTACATGAGCCCTGTAATGTGTCTTTTTTTTTTCTCTAGGATAACAGTTCTGCGATAATAGACCATATCTTTTCCAGTAAAATTGTGGTTGGTCCTGCGATACCATTCTATCACCTTAGAGACCTTATTAAAAGGTAAGTAGTATTGTGGCTTAACCTTGTATGTCAGAACTTCCACAGTGGGACTTGGATTTCATGCACTTCTGATCACGTTGAAAGGTGGTTTATTTGTCCTTACTTAATTGCCATCAAATTACCCTTGTAGCATGCTTCACCGTGACCCCAATCAGAGAAGCACAGCAGAGAAGGCCCTGTGCAGCCCCTTTTTCAGCATTCCCTTTGGTACGTGTGCAAATGTAAGAAATAAACTGGGATCCACAAAGTGGGCTCAGAAGCTCTAATGAAACAGGGATAGAGATATTGGTACATCATATTTGTGTAGACTGCACACAGCTAATTTGTGAGACAAACTGTGCAACTGTGAAAGTATTTGGCAAATTGGATAGTTCTTGTTGTTGTTGTTAATAATAATAATAATAATAATAATAATAATAATATCATCATTATCATTATCATAACCAGTGTATACCTATTTATACAGTTGGGTATTTAAGCAGACCAGTTCAGGTAAAGTACCATTCTAAGGGGTACAACAACAGGGCCACTTCCACATTTCATTGATCAAGCTTGTAATAGGAAAATTTATGTCCTTATCATGTGTACTGGTTATCTGATGTCCCTAACTGAAAGTATTGGTATGAATCATTAAAGGAAAAAAATGGACTGAATATCTTACCTATGCCTAAATGTATAATGTGGAATAAATTTTACAACATTTTTTGGGTTTTTTTTCCTCAGCACCACATATAGAGGACTTGGTCATGCTTCCAACACCAGTTCTCCGGCTACTAAATGTTATTGACGATAATCACCTTCATAATGAGGAAGAGTATGAAGGTAAGGAAGCAACGGATTTTGCATTTCTTCCACCTTAGGATGTCCAGCCTGTTTGTTTTTGGATATTTCCTGCATGTATTAAATTTGAAGCTTAATCCAGATTTGATTATATGATACTACAGTGCGTTGTGGTCTCTGAAACGCCTCATTAATACTTGCCTTTTTGTTTATTCAGACATTGTGGAGGACATGAAAGCAGAGTGTCAAAAATATGGGGCTGTTGTTTCATTGTTGATCCCAAAGGAAAATCCAGGCAAAGGCCAGGTAAAAATTCAAGTAATTGTGAATTCTAATTCTCATTACAATTAATTAGACAGTTTCTCATTACTTGTTGAACGAAAACCAAAAAATTTGTAAGAAAAATGATGTCTATACAGTGCTCCCTGCTGTGATACAGCATCAAATAATGTCCTAGAGGAATGTAAAACTAAATACACACAATGGGGGGGGGAAGCAGCAGCATTCCAGATTACATTATTCAGTTTAAAGTTAAACAAGGCTTTGGGTCATTTAGTGGGTCAGAAACAGATCTTGTAGTCTAAAGATTGCCTGTTTGATTCAAATGCATGTTTTCTCTGTTCCAGGTTTTTGTTGAGTATGCAAGCGCTGGCGACTCCAAAGAAGCACAAAGATTGCTGACAGGACGTACATTTGATGGGAAGTTTGTTGTAGCCACTTTCTACCCACTGAGTGCCTACAAGAGGGGGTATTTGTATCAGACTGTGCAGTAAGAAGGCACACACAATCATTCAAGGGCACCCCTTGAATTCTCTAAATATGCAAACCACTTTGCAAGTATGTTGTTTGCTTCTCTGACCTGCACTGTTCAGCTTCTGAGGACATGAATGACAAATTCATTTAGTTGACATACGTAGAACATAATTACAGTGTTGTCATGTACACAGATTTTTGCTTTCCTTTGCATTAAGGAAGCTTGTGTTTATGACATGTAGCCTGTACTGTTTGTGTGTATATATACACGAGTCCATTCATATTAATCCTTCTTTGCCTTTTAATGGAATGCAAGTTAGGTTGGCTGTATCCTGTATACAGTAAGATGTTCTGACTGGAGATACTAATGTTAATATGGAAAAAGGTTGAAGAAGGAAATAACCTATCTCCCATATGTTGCTGCCTTTCTGTTGCACACACTGATGGTTAGATGTGGATGCTTATCTGAATGTGTGAATGCCCTGGGTATAACAAGGTTGCTGTGTTTTATGGTTAACTGAAGGTTAATCTCATATTTACAGAACAGATTCTGCTTGTACTGCTGACCAAAGTTGCACTGATTTGAACCCAAATGGGGAATGCTGATAAAGGCAGGTGTAGAGCACAAACTGTTGTAGCCACTGAGCAGAGGTTCTTTGAAAATCAGAGCAACATCGAAAACGGTTCAGTATTATTGGACATTTACATATGTGAAAAGAATCATAGAGAAGGGATGCATTTTAGTGTGTCACAGGGGCCACAGGATCAGAGGCTGTATATAGCTAGCTCACAAATGGGTGACGCACATGGTGCACCAGATCTTAGTGTTTTCATATTTAACCTTTCATGCTGCAACATGGCTTGACAGTGGTAGGATTACTAATATAACTTTAATATTTCAGAAGCACTGAGATTGCAAATTGTGCATTTTTAATTAATAATTCAGTAGTAATATAATACCTGTGGTCCTCATAAGATGTGACTGGTCTCATTCAAACATTAACAAAAGTTTCTGTATGAATTAATTTTTTCCATGAGTGCATGCTTTAATTTCAGAGGTAAGATTTCAGAATAACATTTTTGAGTTTCTGTGTACTGAATTCATCAGGGCAAATGTTGAAAGTAGCTCAGCTGATGCACTTTGACAAACATGGAGGACTTAAAATAGGTCTTTTGTGTAGTTTGACACAGACAAGAATATTTTTTTTCCAGGAAAAACCACGGGTCAAAATTAATTTCCTGCCTTTTTCAAAACTGCATTGTTTGCTTTGTTGTCTCAGAAATAGTAAGACCTAGTATGCCTAACTGGAAAGCAGTACTGCTGTTAGATTTTTATAAAGACAACTGGTTAGGGCTAGGGGTATAGGGTTAGGAAAATGCATTACTTCTTTATACAGCTACAGTGTAAGGTAGCTTTGTTAGATCCATACAAAAACCATCACCCTGACTCATAAGTCCTCCAGTATATGCACTATTCACATAGATATACAAATATTTAAACTGGTGAAATCGTAAGAAAATTTGACAAGTTTGTTCACTTTTACTATGTAAGTAATTCAGATTGACACTTTCTTCTGAGAAACTTGTCTTTGCTGTTTTTAGCTGAAGGCTGAGTATATCTTTCAATCTACAGAATCCTTCTGATGTAAAAAAATATTTTTGTAATGAGGTTAATTCTGTGACAAATGTGGGCTAACCTGGATAGGCATACATTCAGAATGATATGTCCTCAGTTTACTTGGGTTACTTTACTGAAGTTTGTACTAAAAGCTGTCAAAACTTGGAAAATATAACGTTTTGTTCTGTGCACTGTTACTTGACAATACAATATTGATAGTGCTGGTACAGGATGACTGCTGTAGCTTTAAAACTGCAACCAGCGTCCCCTGTAGCTGGAGGGAAGCTGGCTGCTGACCCACTGCAGGCCAAACCAAACCTCTTCACAGGTGTGTGTGTGTGGCGTGAGGAGTGAGTTGGAGGAGATGTACATCTTGAAGGTAGGGCATTGTGAAAAATTTGTGTTCCTGGCACTGTGAGATTAAGGGAGAAGCACTGCCACCCCCATCACTGTGCCAACACACTGCACTTTGCTGGACAGATGGCTGCCAACCACTTCAAGCGAATGTACTTATCTAGTGTAAGTGTTCTCTATCTCCTATCTAACTTAGTCTGTCAAGTCTTCCCAGATTCCTCTTCCACACCCTGGGAGTACATCCATTGCTTCAGTGCTGTGTCTAGATGGTTTATGAATGGTTTGGCTTTTGGCTGCTTTGAATAGTGTGGTGCCTTTAAAAAAATGCTTATACCTCACCAGCTAAAAATGGAGCAACATATTACACATGGTTTTTGATAGATTACATTGCTGTTTTTCATAGTGAAATTGTGGTGCTGGAAACTTTTACGGGCTTGCACAAAGCTAAAAAGCATACATACAGTGCTAATCTGTACTCGCATCCTAAATTCAGTTGTCAGTATGAGCACTGCGGTGAAATGAGTAGTGATGAATGCAGTCAGCTACCCATTACTGGGCCAAACAAGTTTTTTCTGGTTTACAAATGCAAGAAGTCACCAAATCCTACACTCAACTATTATAACCATTTACCTTTCACCATTGTTTGGTTTTTATTTTATTCATAGTCTAGTAGTGAATTAACTTTTTTTTTTTTTTTAAATTTTCAGTTAAGGTATTTATGTTTTCTGATTGAAATTAACTGGTCATTCATGAAGGCCATATCTACTGTGAAAAGTACACTGATATTAACAAAGTATTTTATGGGTGTTGAAAGACCTTTTTTGTAGTGGTCTGCTACTTTTATAATGTAAATGTTCACTGGCAGGGATGTGAAAACAATCAAAACTTGACTAATGGGTGTCTTTGTAGTTCTATTATAGTCCTTATATAAAAGTATTACAGTTGTGATTAAAAATAATTTGACAAATTAGTAATATTTGTTTAGTTTATATGGTGCCCTCCTTCCTAATATGCTAACCTCATCATCATCACTTGAGTTTAGCCATGTTCAAGGAATAATTAAACAAATAGAAAAACATATTATACACATTTTGAATACTAGAAAATTTAAAAAGAGTGGTAAATTTCAGATGTAAAAGCTTCCTGCAGTGTGGCACTGAATACTTACTGCTGTTGGTCACTTGGAGTTGTAATAATGCAATTTTGATATGATTTCTTTTCCCCTTTGTCAAGTTTAAGTTCACCAGGAAATATATTCTGCTAAGAGGCCCTTATTGGCTCTTTGGCGGATGATTAGATTTGTGTGACCTTCAAGAAAGACACCATTTTTAATAACATGCTGGAAACTGAGATTGTCTGGAACACATTTGTCTGATTATGTATCAGCAATATCAGTGTTGCCATTTCTCGCACTTTTCTTAGTAACATTTTTAGTTATTAACATTTTAAACGCAATCAAAACCTATTTTCTATAATTTAGGATTGAGGCAGGAAACGTACATTAGAATATAGCTCTGATTGTGAAGAACAGGCATTTGCACAAATTTTGTTTTTAATGTATAAAGAATTGGAATAAATTTGCTTAAAAAATAAAACTATACTTCTCAGAAACAGGAATAATGAATAAGTGTTTATCTTCCGGTATGTCAGTGCTGTAATAGACACTTTCTCAGCCATCTGAGGGGGAGGGGATATAGTCTGAAATGGCCTTGTAATGTGATTTTCTTAAGAGATTTAGATTCTATATAAAGTTCTGACTGTCATGAAGCTTCAAATATGAAGTGCAGGATTCTGATTTAGGACAACAGCGACACTAAGGTGTATGTGATGGATAGAAATGAAAATGCTGGCTGCCTGCAATGTGTCTGTGATGCAGATGATGTCTTCCTAGTAGTTTCTTGTTTTTGTTCTTATGGGGTCAAATTGTACCTGGCTTGGCATCATGAAGCAGCATGGATGCAATAATCACTGACTATAAACATGTATTTAGCAGACACTTCTGTGAAGATCACTGAAAAATGTCTGTTTCAAAACAAACAGTCTTTGAGGGGATCCCAGCCATAGGCAGATAAGGAAACTGGACTGGCCAGCAGCTGTATGAGTGTGTTACTGCCATGGCTCACACACGCACTGAGCTACATTTACAGTTTTTTTCCCTTACTAACATATTTAAACATTTGAATTTTGAATTTTTATCGTTAATTTGAGGCAGCCAAAAATGAGTTCCTGCTTTAAAATGTGTGAAAATGGATTAGATCATTTATAGAACCTTGCGATTGTTTGAGTCGAGGCGTAATATGCCCTGTCTGACATTGTCACGGGGGAGAGAGGTGTCAAATGTTTTTCTAGAATTAACTTGGTGAGAAAAGACAGATGAGGTTGAAGGGGTTTTGTCAGTTTCCATGACACCCGAGAGTCATGACAAACAAGGACATGAATGTATATTGAAAACATGCTTACATCTTCACGTTGTTTGTATTTTAGGTACTTAATTGTTCTTGCCTGCCATTCATAATCATCTGAGTGGGCATATTTTTATTATGAAAGATGCACAGCCTGCATTGAGCTCCAGAGACAACAAGCTGTTCCTTATCACTGGAAATACTTAATATTTGGGCCCTAAATTATTTCAGTGAATGGAAACATTTCTGGAGGCAATAACAAGCAGCTGCTTCCAAAATGTAACATTTGCAGCACTATTTATTATACCGTGGGTAACGTCATAACTGCACTTTTCTACAATGCTGTTGGCGCTGACATTGTACAAGTTGGAATCTTTATTACCCCCAAAAAGATCACACATGACAGCTCAGTTTATGTTCTTAAATTCATTAAATTATTCTTTTAGTAATTGTGAGAGAATGTGCTTTTTCTGGGGGAAAAAATGAATGACAGTGCCAAAACATAATGTTATAGATCCACTAATATACAAAGTGTGTTTTTAAAAAACTGCTAAGGGGTTCCTCACATAACTTTTCAATGTTAAGTCTAAAAGTTTGTTTTAGTGCTCTGGAAATGCACACCAGCTATCTGTCTGGGCTGGTAACAGTGCAGTTACTGAGGACACAGGTTTGCATCCTGGCTCTTGTTGTTGTATTTTTAAGCAAGGTCAGTGTTGACTTTTGGCAGTAGCATGCTTCCAGAATGTTCTGTCCTGAAATGGCACTAACCCTGAATTACCCCATTTAAAATAAATTAATGCATAAACATCATCTCACAGCTATTTTGGTGGGTAGTAAGTAGTTTAGTGTGCAAAGCTGACATGAAAAATTCCCTTGGAGGAAGGGGTCAGATTATTATTATTATTATTATTATTAATATTAATAATAATAATAACAATAATAATAATAATAATAATAATAATAATTTAAAGAAGTTGCAGGTGGCTAGTATTATTTGTTTTATCACAGAATATCAGATACTAGTTTAACAAATGCTTAATGCTCACTGGAGGTGGCTGTTTCACTGACCCTTGTGGTCCAGCTGCTCTGCTGTGTCAGGGTCTTGATTCCATCCAAGAAAAATAAAATATACTGTATACATAACTACATCTTCAGCTGCTGTTAACTTACTCATGAATACTGATTTTTGTTGGCCACCTTCATCAAAGTCTTATCCAAGAACCTTATGAAGATGTGCAGACCAAAGCTTCCAATGAGAATTAGAAAGCAGACAGGAAATTCTCATAAATATTCAAGTCCAAAAGAACAAACCAGTTGAGGCAAATGAGGTTATTTTCTGTGCCCCTTCAGGCTAGTCAATGAATATATAGGCACCTTAACGTGGATGGTGTGTTTGTTAGTTACCAGATGGTGTGTGTGTGTGTGTATACATTTGAGATGTCTCATTTCAGACTGAGTGTGAGTTTGGTGTTGATTTCCACTGGTTTTTGCCTTTAGAGGACTATGAACAATCTTCAGCTGCTGTTCTGACTTTGATTTAGCTTTTTTAGAAGTGTCTTTACTAGAGGCAGAAATTCTAATTTTTTACAGCAAAACAGTGCTGTGACATCACAGTTTGTGACAGCAGATGAATTTTAATAAACTGTTTAGATTGTGGTTTTGGAGTGTGCATTTCGGGATACTTTATTGTGATCCAGCTCACAGTACAAGTCCTCAAGTTTGAAACACTGAACTGGTGATTTGTTCAGAAGTCATTTTATTTCTAAGCTGAAATGTGTGTTTATCAATTTATTCACGTGCAGATTGTATAGTACGGGAGTATGATGTTGATTTAATACCAGCATGTGGAAATATGGGTAACATCTGCAGTTTTCATCAGCTTTCTTTAGTTCTTATAATAATTGTGCATGTTTTTCAGTATGTTTCAGGCATGTATCCAATTAAACACGAATAAGCACAACAGAAATGAGTGATCTGGCAGACCACAGCAACGGGGGTACTGATTTGCCTGGGACTGTGGTCACATGCTCAACTTCCACAGCTCACTTTTCACAGGACATGGATGTGTAGCCAAGCTGAGGACTGAAGATAAAACGGATTAATATTCTGCACTCTCCTATTTGAAGGGAATATATTAGCAAATGTCCATTCCTTGAAAATGTGTTGTTTTTTTCCACTTTATGTTGCTAATGCTTTTCTTAGGGTAATTTCTCAGATTATGACAATCACAGTGCTATGTTTTGTGACATGTATTTTATTTGATTTCTACATGTATGAATGAAAACAATTGAATATTGTAAATCTGAAAGAATTGTGCTGCCTTAGGGTAACTGTCCACATGATTTTTGTGATAGAAATTGGTCAGTTGGAATAAAAACTCATGATTTCAGTGTAACCCTTATTTGGAAAATGCTGCAAATGCGTCCAGTGAAGCAACAGAAATAGAAATTTTAAATATGAAAAGGTAGAGCAAGCTGACAGGTCACACTTTGTACATTGTGGATCTCTTAAAGAACAGTATTGTGTTTTATACATAAAACTTTAATTGGAATGTTCACAGTTGCTGTTTGCATAGCTGACAATAAAAATTTAAACTCTTGATTGCATTATTTTCTTTTAGTTAAGAATACTGATGAAATTCTCGCTTGATTTTCTTATTTTACAAAACAAGTTCTAATTTTAAATGTGTCATTTAGGTTAAGGCTTTTCGTGACGGTATTGTGAGAAAATGAGTATTGAATAATTTAAGATGCATTTTGGCATAATGCTGACAGGCAGCTAATTTAAAAAGCTTCCATGCAAATGCACTGTGAAAACAGACATAACCACTTTTGTAGGGGGAGAAAAATATCACACCAGTTCACCAGTGTATAATATTCCATATGGATGTCAACATTCACTGGCATCAGTACCCGTTCAGTGAATTGAAATCTACTGGCAATTTCATTTTAATTCATTTTATAGCCTGTTAAGTAATGTCATAAAAACACTACACTGTAATATATGAAATTCTGTAGCCCTCATCCTTTTACATGTTGGAGGACCATCTACTACAACTTGCAACCAGCACTGTTAAAAAGCTGTTTCATACCATGTTATGTCACAGTAATTTCACTTGATGGCAGCACAAGTTCAGCCTTGAACAGAATTTATCTGCTACTACCTGGTTTGTAATTAACTTTTTATTACTTTAAGATTGTTGAGCTCTTGTACTTGGAGACAGGAATTTATTGTTGACTTTGCTGGCCTGCACAGCCTCCTGTACCTGTTGATAAAATAATTTCACAACAACTTCGAGTTTAAGAAATCTGATGATATAGTTAATCTTTTAACCACGGTATCAGGCTCAGCTTCCCTTGGCTTTAACACAGATGCCTCAAAGGCCTTGATGCTGGCTGTGCTGGCATATGCCCTGTCAAGCAGGAGGTTCTCTTTACAGACTGCTGAACAGACACTCCCTACAGAAGCCCTAACGCTGGCTGAAGGAACGGCTCAACCCTTGGCCCAGGCAGGCAGCAACTTGCAGACTCCTGACTGGTCTGTTGGTGGTGCTTCTGTGGCAGCCAGCTGAGATTCTCTTGCCAACTTACTCCAGTGCTATTAAAACCACCACCCACCCATGGAAAAACAATACCAGTCGTCACCAATTACCAGCATCTCTGTGCAGTGATCAGCAGAGGCATGTTTTCCAATAGGAATCCATCCCCTGGAAGAACAATCCATAAGGATGTATATATTAGTGTTATTGAATATATGCTTTCAAAAATAAATGCTATTATCACCATTTTCATCAACAACTTGTACTAATGAGGGTGACAGTGCTCTGGAGCCTATCCTGGACACATTGGGCACAAGGCGGGATCCGTGCTAGATGGCATGGCAGTCCATCACAGAGGAGCCCTAATGTTTACATGCTATGGGCTGCTGCCAGCACTTTTCCTCCCTCTGCTACCCTGGCATATCTGATCAGTAGTTAACTTTAATTCAGTTCTCCACCCTTGCAGTGAGTCCTGCTCGTGTGCTGCATAAATAGTGCAGATACTTGGAAACAAGACTGCAAGCCAGCTGTCCTTTTTGCTATGCTGGTGTTCATTTTTCAGATTTTAAACTTGGGTTTGATTAGGATCATTTAAAATCTGAACTTATACATTTTATTCAGTGCATATAATTGCACCTGAATTAATGAAACCATGGAATTTGGCTATAACAGTGGAAACCTCACTTGTCTAAAGCATTAAGGGTACTTCCCTGTGAGAAGGAATACACCTTGTTAAAAAAATGGTTCGTTTCCAGAGCCAGATTTCAAAATCTGTTAGAGTCTAAATTAAGCCAATAAATTGTAATGTCCTTTTTAATAACATGTTTTCAGACTGGTTGATTTCTACTCCGTGGAACCTATAATTGTATGTGTCTCAGGGAATTCATAGTGGTTAGAGCCTCTCAGCTGGTTCTTTCATGAGCACCTCCTTAAGAACTTTGAAAGCAACCCCAACTTCTTAGATAGTATAACTGAACAAAAACACACCCCTTAAATGGGTTGAGCACTGAAGGGCAGGGAGACGTGGCCAGTACCGGACAGTACTGCGACTGGCACTGATGGTCAGCAGAATCTTCCATTCTCTCCCAGCTTCACCTTTCCTCAACTGACTGAGAGATACCAGTATGCTAAGAGCTGCCTCTTGGCCAACTTCATTCTATCAGAATTCCTTATGAAGCAGCTAGACGAAATGCTTGACTCCAGCATTGCGTGAAAAAATCTAGGTTACAAATTGAACCTGATCTGCACACTTGGAAAAATTCACTCACTTCTATACAATTAGAACAGTTATCTGTGTCACCTAGATATAATCATTTTCTCACTGGGAAAATGGGATCTACAACAGCAACAAAGCTTTTAGCACAATGTGGAGAGCCACACAACAGTTGATGAAAGATACAGAACATCTCACCCTCAGGGTTATTAATACAGATGGATGACAAGAACTTGAGCACTGAGGTACACTGTACAGCCACGCAGGTGCAGCCTGCTTTACCTCCAGGGAGAGTCTGAGGAGCTGTCTTCCATTGTCACGATATTTCGTCGGTCTTTAACCGTGCCATTTTCATTGTGTTCTCTGTGAAGAAGTGGGGAAAAATAGAACTGAGATGTGCAATTCTCAAGGGCTTGTGAACACTTCAGTCCCCTGCCATGAGTAAGGTGAACGGAGCAATTCTACAGTTGTGCACTTGTACAAATCGTCTTCATCTTGTGTGAACTCCTTGGGGGGGGGGGGGGGGGGGGTAA